>OY390729.1:1345859-1656704 GCA_959613375.1 Heteropelma amictum
TGTCGTATTCGTAATCACTTAATAGGGCTTGCCAGCGTTGTAATTGTTGTGGTGGGTTAGGTTTGGTTGTGAGGTATACGAGTGCTCGATGATCTGTTACTATTGTGAAATGTTTCCCGTAAAGATAGTGTCTGAAATGTTCGACCGCTTTTACCACTGCTAACAGTTCTTTATGTGTGGTGTCGTACTTAATTTCGGCGTTCGTGAGGGCTCGAGAGTAAAATGCTACCGGGTGATCGAAATTTTCGTGTTTTTGGCTCAAAACTGCACCGATAGCATAGTTAGAAGCGTCGGTTGTTAATGTGAATCGCTCGTTATGATCTGGGTATCGTAAAATGGGTTGGCTGATAATTTTATTTTTTATTGTTTCGAAAGCTTCTTGGCACTCGGTTGTCCAATTGAATTTTTCGGATTGTTTTAATTGTTTCGTCAGAGGAGTGGATATTTTTGCGAAATTTTGAATGAATCTTCGGTAGTAATTGGCTAACGCGTGGAATTGTATGATTGTCTTTTTGTCCGTTGGGGTTGGAAAATTTTTGATCGCCTCGACTAAATCTGGTTTTGGTTGTACCCCTTTTTCACTAATGACGTGACCCAAATATGCTACCTCTTTGCAGAGAAATTTACATTTGTTTGTCTGCAGCGTCAGACCTGCATCAGTCAATCGTTTCGCGAGTCGCTTAAACTTTTTCTCGTGTTGTTCGAGATCGGTTGCGTAAATAACGATATCGTCCACGTAAACGAACAGATCTGCACCCTGGAGTCCGGATAGTATCGAATCCATTGCTCTCTGAAATGTAGCTGGTGCGTTCCGCAATCCGAATGGCATTCGATTGAATTCGTAATGTCCACCCGGTGTGGAGAATGCTGTTTTCGGTTTGTCTCGAGGGTGCATCTCAATTTGGTGGAAACCGGATGCGAGATCGAAAACCGAGAAGTATCGCGATTTGCCCAATTGGTCGAGAATATCTATGATGTTTGGCAACGGGTACGCGTCGGGGATGGTTTTTCCGTTGAGTTTCCGAAAGTCGATAACCATGCGCCACCTTTTTTTGCCTGAATCGTCTGATTTTTTGGGGACTATCCAAACCGGAGAGTTATATGGAGACAGGGATGGTTGTATAATGTCTTTTTTCAATAGGTCCTGTACTTGTTCGTTTATTTCGGATTTGTGTACTTGGGGGAATCGATATTGTTTGGTGTTAATGGGTCTATCGTCGGTGGTATTAATTTCGTGTTTCACTACAGTCGTGTATCCAAGTCGTTCATTAGGCAGGTTAAACAGACGAGGATGTTCCGAAACAAGCTGGTATACACTGTCTTTCTCTGTGTCATCTAGATGATCTAGGTGCAAGAGTGACTTTACCGTTTCGGACCTTTCCTTGTCTCCGTCTGTAACTGCTAAGCAAATTGCTGCGCGGTGCTCGTCCTGAGTATCGCGAGAATCGCTTTCAATGTCGACAGGTGTTTTTGATACCTGCTCGATCGGCTGCAGTTCAACAATTGGGATTGCGAAAGAGATGTCATGGCTGGTTGTGTTAATCGCCCCTATATACGCTATTCCGCCACGGTTCGTTACGATAGCGTTGCCGAGAAAGAGACCTTCGTTCGTTTCGATTTTTGGTATGAAACCCTCGGATAAATCGGTGTCTTTTATTCGGATTGATATCAGAGTTTTTGATCTGGCAGGGATGTTAATTTCTTCCTGGGTCTCGAATGGTATTATGGAGTCGTGAAATGTGATGCAGGATTTTGTGTATAATATATCGGCGGGTGTATCCTTGAAAAATGCGTCTCCGAGAATTGCATCGTATGGGATAGGGATAGTGTCCTCGACGACATGGAATTCGACGTTAATGTTTTTGATTCGGATGGTATATTTGCCGGTTGTGTATAATATACCTTCGGTAATTCCTGAAAGTTCGTAGATTATCTGCGGGTCGATTTTATTTTTATGCCGTATGATGGATGTTTTAACCAAATTTATCTGTGAACCTGTGTCTACTAGAAATCGGGAGTTCTGTTTGTTTGTATCGGTTGAATTAATGGCGACTGTGGGTGGTTTTCGCCGTTTGGTGAGCCCTAGGCATACTGTCGCTTTTCTGATTTCCGGGTTACTTGATTTTACTGGGTCGACGTTGATGCGCGTTCTCTCGAGGGGCTCCGCGTCGCGCTGTTCCGCGGAGCTGCACTCCCGTTTTTTGGCGCGAGATCGTTAAGGTTGTCGCGATTTTCCGACCTTGTGCCTGAGTTGTCTCGGCGGCTCGTGTGTCCGTTTCCATCTTGCGAGTTCGTACGATAGCGGTCGCGGGAGTTATCGCGGTATCGGTCGCGAGAGTTATCGCGGTGTCGATCGCGAGAATTATTTCGATATTGGTCGTGGGAGTTGTTTTGGTAACGGTCGCGAGAGTTGTGACGATATTGATCGCGGGGGTTATTACGAGGGTCATCGCGGGAATTATCGGGATGTTGGCCATAGGAGTTGCGATATCGGTCGCGAGAGTTATTTCTGTATCCGTTTTGGGAGTTTCTGTACTGGTCGTTACGGGTGTTGTTGTACTGATTTTGCGTGTAGTTGTTATATTGGTTTCGTGGGTTATAATTGTTATAATTTTGCGGATTGTACTTGTTATAGTTTTGTGTTCTTTGACCAAATTGATTTCTGCTGGGGTTTCCGAATTGTCTTGGTTCCTGGCGGGTTTGTCTCCATTTCTCTCTCATTTTCGCTAACGTTATGCATTCTGATGTTTCGTGGCCTCCCTGTTGGTGAAATTCGCAATATTTTTCATTTATACCCCTATTTGTTTCCGCGAATCGGACTCTAGCTGTTTCCGTAACCGTTTCCCCGGGTTCGGTTAAACGTGATCGACTTTGGTTCACCGTTGCGCGCCTCTGTAATTCCAGTTCGATATTTGTTGCCTCGTCTATAGCGTTGTCTAGCGTTTCTAAGTTTCGGTGAAGTAAGAGATTCGCGATTCTGTCCAAGAGACCTCGTACGAAAGCTTGGATTACGGCTTTTTTCTCTTCTGCCGTTCTTTTTTCTAAGTACGCCCTGTCGTCTGCCGCTGAGTATACTTCTGATAGTCTTTCAATGATTTGATTCTGCAAGACTTTTACTCGAAATCCGTAATCGAGGACTGATTCGTTGAATTTTTGTGACGTTGATTTTAGTTCGAGTCCTAAGTCTGATAATTCTAGCGGTTTTTTGTATGCCCTTTTCAGATCTGTGAGAAGCGCGTCTAATGTATCGTATGTTTTCCCATCTGTTAGGTCGTATGCTCTGCCGGTTAATCTAAATATTATTGCGTTTATTAAATATCGGTGATTTGGGTCCGGAGCGGTTTGCTGTACGCGTTTACACCTGCTAATGAAACTTTCAATTGTTATATTTCCGTCGCCGAATTGTGGGATTACTTTTGTGAGGTCGTTATATGTTGCGGGGTTCTGGGGTGCGGGGTTAGCCATTTCTGTCTCGTCGCTTTCGCTGTCTTGGTCCGCCAGTACGTGTCGATAAAATGTGTTGGAGGTGTTTTGGCGTCCTATTCGGCGCCTAGGTGGTCGTATTGGCCTAATTGTGATTCGATATTTTTCGAGAAGAGCGGTTGAAATCAGTTCTCATGTACGAAAATTATTTTTGAGGCGCGCTGTAGCGGCGTGTCCGCTAGTGATTCGAGTGACGCAGTTTCTTGTCGCGCGGGCGAGAGTGAGAGGGAACGATGAGAGTTGCTTGAGGCAGCAATGGTTATAGAAACGTGAATGGGTGTATGTGTATGTGTGTGTGTGAGGAATACATATGGTCGTAGAACCGACGCACGCTCGCAATACAGAGTATGAAGAGAGTCCATGCACGAATTTTAAAGAAAAATTTGGGTGGTACTTACGTAAGCGCCAAGATAATTGTAAATAATCCCATTTTGTGCTGTTTTTTTTTGTCGTTTCCTTCCTGCTACAATTTCCCTTCTTTTTTTTTCCTCTCGGCTTTCAGCGTTGATGGACCACACTCACTCACTCGCTTGCACCACACTGTTTTTTTTTTTTTTTCACACAAGTTTCTTTCTCACTTCTTTTTGTTAGTTTGTAGATTGCGGAGTTCAGATCTCACTTCTGACGCCAGTTGTGATGGTCGAATGCGGAATGAATAAATGAGTGATAATCGGAAATGAGAGTAAGAGTTGAGCGTTTATTGATTGGTCTTTACGGTTGAACGGGTGGAGATGAACTAAGGATTAGGACTAGCGCTAATGAAGTGGAGGAAGTGTGAAGTGGAGGGGATGGTCAAGTTGCATTGTTCTGGACCGTGGGACCGTGGCCCAGGGATGCTGTGTGGCGAAATTGGAGGTGCTGATGTGTATGGGAACGAAGTGATAACAGGGTTGCTGTAGGTGTAAGGTGTTGTGTGGGAAAGGGATGGTTATAGGATAGGGCCGTTACACACGAAATGCAAAAATTCGAATTAAATAGAACTTTGAAATGGCAACCCTGGTAGAATTTTTTTTCCGAATTTCTCATATTTTCTCAAAAATGAGTAAATGAGTAATATTAATCTTAAAATATGCCGATTTTCCCCAATATTCCACTTTCTCCCGCATTATTCCGATTTTCTCATTTTATTTACGAGAATTTCCCATTATTTCCTAGTCTTCTAAAATGCCTTTGGAGAATTTCGAAGAAGTGATAGAAACGCAGAAAATGAATTTGTCGGAAAAAATTCCCATTTTTTCCTTACTTTCGATCAAATTGTGAATGACAATTCCTTGATTTTTTTAAAGGGCGATGACCCAAAAAGTATTTAAAGTTGAAAGTATAGTAGGGAATTCAACAATGCAGAAAATGTTAGGAAAGCCACATAAATTTTACTGAGATTAATGGAAACATTGCCTTGGGAGACTTTCAGAGAAATGGGGAAAATTAAGGAATCGAGTTTTTCGGAAAAATTCCTGTTTTTACCTTGCTTTCGATCAATCGTGAGTGACAATTTCCTGATTCTTTTAAGAGGATGGCGACACAAACATAATTTAGGATTTCAAAGTGTAGTAGCAAGTTAAAAATGCAGGAAATATCAGAAAATTCACATGAACTTTACTGAGTTTATATTGAAAGCATTGCCTTGGGAGAAGTTTGCAGAAATGGTATTTTTATTCTTTTTTCAAAATGTAAAAAAGTAAAAAATTTAATATTCTGAAAAAATGCAACCGTCTTTTCATGTAGCAGATAGGAAGCATGCGTGGTACGGTAATTCGAAAGATTATACTTGTGCAAAGCAAAGTATGTTCTTTGGTTTGCACAAGTATTATTGCACTGATTTCTATTTATGTAGGGAAAATGACGAGGACTAATGGTAAAAAAGGATTTCCGAATTTTCAATAAAAAAATTAAAGGAATTCGGAATACAGTTGGGATAGTTTACCGAAATGCGGAGAAATTTGGAAAATTTCGGATTAATGTGGAAATATTTTTTTTGGATTTCTCAAAAAAGTCTCAATTCACTGAAAAAATCGGATAATTTTTGGGAGAAAATAGGAGTTTTTAAGAAAAATATGGGGGGAAAAGGAAAAATTTGGGAAATTTCGGAGTAATGTGGAAATATTTTTTCTCCAGATTGCTCCGAAAATTTTGGGTGCATGAAATTCACTGAAAAAATTGGAAAAATTTTGGGAGAAAATGGGAGTTTTTGAGAAAAATGCGGGTAAAAATTTCTACCAGGAAAGTGTCCCACATACATCTTTAAAGATATTTGCAACACTTTGACGAATAAATGTATAGTTTGTAAGAGTGCATAATATTTGAGGACTATGGGAATGTTTTAATACAAGAAGTCTAACGTAGTCTAGTGGTCAGGAGTAGTCTACCAGGAATTGGAGGGTTCCGAGTTCAAATCCACACCAGCGCATCAAATTTTCTTCGGATTTCTCTTTGTATACAGGTTAATTAGAGCTTCACAAGTACGTATTCCATTAAATAATAGCAACTAAATGACTTCATAAAAACAAAAAAAAATTCATCAAATTTCCCTTCATTGGTGGACATTCAGACATTGCTGCAATGTTGCTGCAATAGTTCACAACATTTCAGCAATATTGTTGCAATATTTCTGTGCTGTGTAAATGTTTCTAGAGAATTTTTAAAAAATATTGCGACAATATTTTACTGTAATATTGCACCAAGTGGACATTTAGACATTGCTACCATATTGCAGCAATAATGCATAATATTTCAGCAATATTACAATGTTGTCAATAAAATATTGCCGCAATATTGTTGCAATATTTCTGTGCTGTGTGGGTATATGTGAATGGAACAAAACATTTACATAAACTATTATCCAACCATTTATGTACTTGTAATGTAACATTCATATTAACCATTAAATAACTATTCAAGTTAATATAATATTGCAGTTATATCAGCTGATAGGTAACAGCTATGTTCACTGTTATATTACATTTTGAAATCGAGATTACGTAACCGTTGTACGACTCGATATATTACAGTTACATTACACGATGAAGAAGCAACGTAACTGAAGTATAACGGTTACATTAGACAGTACATAACGAGTAACACTTATGAGTAGGAAATAACAACTTACACGCAAGTTGCATGTAATATTCGAGTGATAAAACTTGTTACTTTTGTCAACATTACCGTTACATAGCAGTTGCATTGTACATCAAACAAGTAACATAACAGAAATGTAACAGTAACATAAAATATTAGGTAACGTGTAATACTCATGAGTGGGAAATAGCAACTTACATGTAAATTGCATGTACTATCCGGTTAACATTACGCGTTATTTTCGGTTGTGTTGCCGTTACATTGTCGGTATAGAACCGTGTTTACTGGGTAGTCATACGTGTTACATTTTTCCAACTATTTGTAAATCACTGTTTATATCCGTCGAAATTTTAACACTTCATTTTCCAAAAGTTAGGATGATGAAAATGCTATTTTATAAAATACAATTGGGGTTGCAAAAGTTGAATAATTTAGATGAAGCTTTGCGTAAAGCTGATACTAGTATTTTATGCGACATTGCCATGAAAGCTCGAGAATTCTCTAGAACTTTTGGTTCTTGCCATGAAATTGATTTAGATGAGAACTCAATTGAGAAAACACATTGAAGCATTCAAACGATTAATCAAAAATACAATGGATGTACCGCGTTTGGCATGCATATCGTGTGAAAAACTCTGTTCTGAAAAAGATATCTCGAAAATTGTCAATTTGCGAAAATCGATACATTGTCAATTTTGGAGCGACTTAATAAAACATGTACAAAGTTAAGGAATTGCTTGTGAATATATATGTCACTACTGTTCAAACAAGTTTCGTGCGGGTAAATTACCACCAACTTGTGTTTTAAATAAACTCGTTGTCGGGCCCGTTCCTGAAGTAATCTCAAATTTGAATGAGTATGAAAAACTTTTGATTCAACGAGCGAAAGCTTTTCAAATAGTGCAAAGAATGGGAATGGTTAGCGCGAAAAGAATGCCGGCGAGAACTATGAATAAAAAGGCAATTGGTCGAATGTTTCACTTACCATTACCAATTCAACAAACATTAAAAAAGATGTGTCCCATCACAGAACCCATCAATCGTAATACTGAGCTGTATATTCTATTACGTGGAGTTCCGACAAAAAAGAAAATAATATGGGAAAACTTGGTGAGGAAACGATAAGATTATTCAAATTAACAAATCGTCGGCCGTGACCCCTGACTTCTCAAGAAAACTATGATTACAATTCACACACTGTTTCTCTTGTTTTTCAATGAAACTATCATCTATTATTTGGACATGCAATAAATGTATTTGGCCGTAGGAAGTTCCGAAGAAAGCCGTTGGAAGGTGTGGATGTATTCGTGTAATCGTAGAAATAGACACAATATCTTATCGAAATTCGACGTTCCGTACTTACGTAGTATTAACTGTACGTACGTAGTATTAACTATGCATACAGTACGTAGTATTAACTATGCGCACCGTACGCAGTATTAACTATGCGTATCGTACGTAGTGTTAATAAAATACATACAGCGCGTAGTATTAACTATGCATACATCGCGTAGTATTAACTATGCGAAACATACATAGCAGTCAACTTCAAATGAAGTTTCTTTTTCTTCGCCGATCTTTTTTTTTTTAACCATGCACGCCAAGTTTTATGTTATTGGCTGATAGTTTTTTTGGCTATTTGTTGTTGTCTGATAGTTTTGTTGGCTATTTGTTGTTGTCTGATAGTTTTTTTGCTATTTGTTGTTGTCTGATAGTTTTTTGGCTATTTGTTGTTGTCTGATAGTTTGTTTTAATGTTTGTTGTTTGATAATTGTTTAACTTTCCTGATTTCTGATTTCTAAGTTTTATGTTGTTGGCTGACAGTTTCTTTGGCTATTTGTTGTTGTCTGATAGTTTGTTTTACTGTTTGTTGTCTGATAGTTTGTTTTATTGTTTGTTGTCTGATCGTTTGTTTTACTGTTTGTTGTCTGATAATTGGCTATCTTTCCTGACCTTCTGTTTTCGTGATTTCCAAATTTTATGTTGTTGCTCGATAAGTTTTTGTTTTCTATTAATATTTTCACGCACAATAAGGTTAACTGGTGTTAACGCTCAATCCCCGGGTTAACCACGCATCCATTGAAGCTAGTTTTTTGTTGATAGTTGGCTGGTTTCGGTGATTTCTTTTTTTTTTGTACTTTGTTAAATATTTTAATTGTTTTTTTGTTTTTTTGTTTTTGTACTTTGTAAATATTTTTATTGTTTTTTTGTTTTTTTGTTTTTGTACTTTATTAAATATTTTTATTGTTTTTTTGTTTTTTTTTAAATACTATTTCAAAAAAAAATACTTTTTAAGGAAAGCTACTATTTTAATTACTTGGCGTACATTTTTTACTTTTTAAAAGTTTTAAATGTGGATTTCACGACTTTTTGTACAAAATCACCGAGTTTAACAATATGCGATGATGTTATTATAAAAACAAAATTATTATGAATCGATGAATAGTGAAATCATGAATCATGATGGATCGATGAATAGTCTTCATAATGACAATGCCAACAATTGAACTGCCATGTCTCTGGACATTTAACGTCGTATGTCTATGAAAAGAAATGTAAGAACAAATTATTTGGGGACTATTCAAAAATTATATATCTTTCTGTGAAATGAACTGAATGAATTATTTTTATTTAAAATACCCCTTTTCCGCACCACCACAGGGGTAGGGTGTTAGGCGCGTTTTTTTTTTAACGTGGTATCCCCGGTAGGCCTAATCCACGTGTTCCCGACTCAGCGGTAGTAAAATAAAAATAACTCGAGTTCTATTTCACAGAAATTTTTATGATCAGATCACATTTTTATTCTTTACTTAGTACAACATAAAATATAACACTCATCATTTTATCATCAACTTCAAAAAAAAAATCATAACGTAACAAATTCATAACGTAAAACATAAAGGATATACATAATAATACATAATAGGAGGGGTACTTTTAATGTTTTACACCAAACGATTTACTAGTTATTAAAACTAAAAATACTTCTATTTTAAAAACGGACTGTACTTTCAAAAATAACGCCGGCCATCGAACCCGTATTGATATTAATTTTTCTGAAGAATCATTAGTTTTCATAAAAATATGTTCACTAATCCCAAATTCAATTTGAGGTAGAGATAACAATAATAATAAATCAGGAACGGTATTGGAAATGGACACAAATTTTCTGAAGTGTCCTCCAACTATGTTTCCATCGCTAGAAATACGCATTTGTTTCGTAACCACATGAAATGAAATCATCTTAACGATATAACGTCCTTAAAAAAATTTGTCTATGAATTTTATTGTGCTTCTTAGCTCAAACAATCCAATATGGTTCTTGAGATTTTGAAGTGACGATGTCGCCTTGTAGTAACAGTGAAAACGACCAAACGCTGTCTTCTTCTGAATAAAGGTGTTTTCAACTCCAAAAAGTGTTCCTCTATTGAAGATCAAGATCGATTATGATCCAGATTGTATTACAGTCTATGATCCAGATTGTATTACAGATCACTTTCGAAGACGTCGAAATGATCTTCTATATTAACCAGACGTTCGTGAACAACATCCAGATGAATCAGTGTCTCCACATTTCTATTTATAAGTTGCGATATAGTATAGATAGTCTTCTTTGCAACCGTTGATTGATTGATTGATTGATCATTGATTTCAAGCGAGATCTCATGTTCTTCTTTCTTCAAGAAATTTCATATTCTCTTGAGCATATATTGAATACTTTTCCGTATACCACGTTATTGTCTCGCAATACGATAGAACATAATTAAAAATTATAAGTAAGTGCAAAAACTAATAAATTAGTTATTGAAAAAATTAGTCAATTTTATTTTAAGAATAACGTGTTCAATGGGTCCGACTTACATTCTACTCTGAGAAAAAACATTAAAAAAAAAATGAAACAACGTATTGAAAAAACAAAAAATTCTCTCCCTGTCTTAATTAACAGACCATTCTTAACGAAAGAAAATCCTAAACGCAAAATAAAAATACCAAAATTAACAACGTGAGAACAATCAAGTTAACTCAAAGAAATATGTCATGAATTACACAGAAAAGTATACTCGTATTTCAGAAAAGTACGAAGGAAATGCGCCTCCAACAATCAATCTAAACAGCCATCTTAATTGTATCACGACAAATGCATGATATAAAGACAACTACAATCAGTTTCAAAGTAACATCACTCTTACTGCGCAGTAAATTTCGTGTAATTATGGCACATTTATTACCGTTATAGAATAATTGCATTTCTGTAATAATGATGGTGCTGCAATTTGCATCGTTAAAACCAAACGAAAGTACCTTATTTTGTACAATTGTTATTTTGAAGTTTTCATAAAACTCTTGTTTTTCGATTTTTGGAAATTGTTTCTCTTCTGAATTTTGAAAAATATCTGCAGAGATATAGCGCAGATCTGACAATATATTTCGATAGTAATTTCGTTGCGTTCCAACGATGCAAACTTTAACGTCAATAACGACGACCATACATGCGAATAACTGAGGAAGCAATACCATTGGTATTTCGTCACTGTTACACCATTTTGTATCTGAATTTGTGATACCGCAACTTTCTGTAGTGATGTTTGAAAACAATCAGCACTGTAAATTTCTAAGCCAACCTGCAGTGTCTCGAAAATAACAAGATAAACAGTCAAATGATTCTCAAAAATAACAAAGAACGAACGTATATCGCAACCCAATCTAAAGATCACTGTCACTGCGCAGAAAATGATTTGTAATAATGACATATTATAGAACGATTGCATTAACCTTTCAAAACAACTGCATTTCTATAACGATTATGGCGGTGTTACAATCTGCATCGTTAAAACTCAACGAAAGTACGTTTTCGTGTACATTTTTTCATGGTTTTCATAAAACTTATTTTTTTCAATTTTTAGATTCTGTTTGTCTTCTGAATTTTAAAAAATATACACAGAGATACAGCATAAATCTGAATTAATATATTTCTATAGTAATTTCGTTATGGTCCAATGATGCAAACTTCAGCGGCATTATCGATAATCATTCGTGCGAATAACTGCGGAAGCAATACCTTTCGTTTTTTTGTCACTGTTACACCATTTTGTATTTCAAATGCTGAAATTCGTGATACCGCAACTATATAATGATGTTAGAAAAGAATCAGCATTCCGAAATTACAAAGTTGACCTAAAACTTATCTCGAATGATAAGATATATAGGGAAAAGGATTTAAAAAAAAATACCATCATTTACGCCTTCAGCAGCCGATCTACGTTCTTATCAAAATTGTATCACTAATAGATCATATTTACAACTGAATTAAAAAAAGCATATATACATCTTTGCTATTCCGAGGCCAACTGCATTTAGCAAACTTCATATTATCTACACATAGCCAAACGTTACCTTTACCTCGCAGCAAACTTCTATAATGGCCTTCATTCACATTTTCACCTTCATGAACAATTGCACTCATAACTTTATAACAATGATCATTTATACGAATAATTGCAACAGGAACGCCTTTGATATTAATTTTTCTCTTTACTATTAAAGCATTTTGTTTCTGAAAAACTAATAGTTGTAGCACCAATACTTTTTGTAATGATGTTATGACTTTTTTTTCAATTGAAGAAAGTGATCGGCACTGTGGACACTCCCTATTCACTTTTTTCGATTTTCCCACGTTATAATCAATGATATCCTGCAAACTAAATGGCGTTTTACGAGAACCAGGTATATCTAGCAATAAAACATTATTTGAATGGAAATTGTCCATCTTTGTACCACAATTTAGGCATGTAATTGTAGAAGTAATTTCATGCCTAATAATATCCCGCACATCATCTACGCGGTCACAGAAGGAATCAATAAACGCACTTGGATCATGCTGCTTCCCATCAATAAACACTTTACTCACAAATTGTCTCACTTGGAATGTATCAACTTTACCACATTTAGACACATATGCTTCAAATGCCGATTTTATAACGGTTTCTGTTAAAGACGATGCGACTGCATCTCGAATATGAGAGCAATGTATCAAACACTGGATGCTAGCATTCGCAAAACAAGAAACGCCATCATCGTTTGGCAATCCCTGCACGTGAAAGGGTAGAGATTTTTCCGTTAGCGGTTCCGTTTCATTGTGATGATCAACAACATATGCTGGTAGAGCCCACATTCGATCAATTTTTTTTCTAACTGAACATTGCACGATTGTGTAAGGTAAAAGATCAGGTCGATATTTTTTTCGCAACCGATTATATTCAACAATACCTTTCTCGCTAGCTTTAACAGAAGCTGGATCGTAATTGGCAAGGTGAAGTCCGGTCAATGCCGTAACACGTGATAATGCTACATAGATTTGACCAGAAATGAATATCGAATTACCCACATCGACTAGAGCATTTTTTAAACTTAAACCCTGACTCTTGTGTATAGTCATTCCATAACTTAAGCAAATAGGAAATTGTTTTCGTACGACAAAGGCTCTGTCCATCACTTCAAATTTAACAGAACAACGTTCTAATATATATTCCTTTGTAGATGGCAATGTAATTGTTATAGTATCAACATCATTTGTACGAATATTGCGATTTACAGAAACAATTTTCCCAATCGTTCCATTGACAAGACCCAAAGTAACATCGATATTTCTCCGAATCATTGCTTGAGCACCAATTTTAACGATTATTTCTTTACCTAATCCTGCACTTCTCGAAGTATTCTCTTCATCAGAACATAACACTTTGGAAACTTTTTTTCTTAAACGACTATCACAGTCTATAGTGTCTTGTGCAATAAGGTATATTCCCTCCGAAGGAATACGCGCCAACATTGCTGTATTCAAAATGTCGCATTGATTACATGTGGCAAATAAACAAACGGTATCTGGTGGTAAATTGTGCAAACAGTCACACAGTTCTGATAATCGACCGTTAACACTGGTCTCATTAAACAATATCTGTCGCGACTGCAAATCTTTAGTATCAGATTCTGTAACTACTCCAATTCGAATCCGAGATAACAAATCTCTATACAAAAGATCACCCTTTTGACGCATGTTAATCGTAAGCTCGTCATAAGAAAATAGATCATGCCACAGATGAACAGTGCCCATTCCTCCAATAAACTTTTCAATATGATTCTTGGATAAATTCATAAATGCTGGTGATTCATGTACGGGTGGAAGTTGCATCAAATCCCCAAAAAGAAGCACATGTTTTTTTCCAAACCAGCCATCCTCCATCTCCGATGTATTAAATATTTCAGTCAATCGCAAATGAATGTACATGAAAGTAATATTAGATATCATCGAAACTTCATCAATAATAATCAAAGTAACATTCTTCAATTCTGACAATGATCTATATTTGGGAGTCTGCCCATGTTCTACAGGCAACTGGAATAAGCGATGTATCGTTAAGCCATCAATATTGAACGCGGCAATTCCCGTTGGGGCTGTTACCGCTGTATCTTTCTGGAAGATATTTTTAACTGAAACGCAAATGGTTTTTATAAGAAAACTTTTTCCGGTTCCTCCTTCTCCGCTGATGTAAAGTCTAATAATTTTATCATCATCATCAAATGCCAAAGTATCCATTACTTTATCGTAAATACGTTTTTGATCCAAATTCAAATCTTTTATCATTTGTGAAAGATTTTGATCTGCAAATTTCTCTACACCGTCTTTAAAATCTTTAACAGCTTCTTCGATTTCAATTGGAACACATTACAACGCATCATTATTATCGACATTAGTTTCTAAATTATCTAAAGTTCCTACCAATAACTCATCGACCTTGTCATTCACGCAACGCATAACTTTTTGAATTTCAATCAATTGCTCATGATAACGCAATCCATCGGCAAGTTCGAGTTGCACCGCAGCGAAAGCTTGTTCATACGTATCATAATCGTTCTTCAAATCGTTGCATTCCCGCCAAGGTTTAAATAAAAAAAGCAAGGAATAATAATATCGTTCTGGTTCAATTTCAACATTATACACATAGTGATTAATAAGACAACCACGGGAACGCTTTTTCAAATACGTTGATTTGTCTATTCTGTATATCTCACCCAACGTTTTCGGTTTTATTTTTACTATATCGTACCACTTTCCAAAATCGTACAAATTGATGGTTTCTAATTCGGAAGGCCTATTCGGATAATACGTATCAATTATCGATGGGTAGAATAAATCCGTTGATTCGGAATCAAGTTGCTGAATATCTTTCCGGGTTTTAAGCTTTCTACTTCGAATAATATTGACGTACAACCATTTAAAAGTAGTCTGAGGATCAGTTCCATATAGTGGAATACCGAGAACACTGTCAGCCGCTTCCATAGCTCCACATTCACGATTACTAAGCATTCGCATTGCCCAATTCCAAAGATTGCTAACAAGCGATTTAGACGAATTAATGATATCAATTACAGAACCAACACAACTCTTTTCTGGTTTAACAATATATTTTGTGGTATAATGCGTCAGAATTGAAGAACATTCACCGACGAATTGAATATCCATATTACCTTGCCAAACACAAAGTATAGCTGGATTGTAATCATTAATATGAGTTTCAGCCGAGCTACGAGGTAGATCATACAATCTGCTGTGTGTTCGCAAATTCTTTTTCCCAGCGATAGAAATAGCAACATCACGAATTTTCATAGTTTCGGTCACTGGACGAGGATAGCCAAATTTACAACGGCGAATGAAACCAGTTTTCGTTTTTTTATTCCGCAAACAATAAGTATTGTGTTTGTGATTTTGATGAGTTTTTACTCGTTGATACAATTGTGGTGAAACATTCTTATCAGGTAACCTACAAGTAACATACTTAAGTATGAACGAAGCAATCTCTTCTGATGAAGATGTTCCAATTATTGGAGCATTTTCAACCCAAATCAAAAGATGAAAATGTTGAGATCCTCTGCTCTGATATTCCCTGCGCCAAAAATAATGTACGACCTTACCAATCGGATTATCCGATGATGAAATAAAGTCTAAAATCGCTTTAAATTTTATGTCAATGAATCTGGATGTACTCACTGGATCAGAAACAACGAGTTGCATCGGATTAACTTTTGCCGTCGGAGAAATACCACGTAAGTCACGAAGATATTCTATTAAGTCATCCCATAACCATTCTGCAGGACTAACGGTTAAAAACCATGTAGCTGGACCATAGTTACGAGCCATACACTTCAAATTATTTCTAGGAATTCTCCAGAATTGGTCCGTATTACGCAATCGAGAAAAGATTGTATTCAAATTGGACTCAAGCTGTCCTTTCGACATTTCGTGAAGGTAATTTCCTGCCGTATATCTAACACGAGGATTTATTATATTCATTTTGTGAAATATGCCTGCATTCATTTGACGAATATCGTTGTTCTGTAATGCATAAAATAAATATTGAATATCCAACCGAAATTGTGAATGTTTAGACATAAATCGAGATTTTAAAAATTCAAAATCTGATAGCGGTACCTCCCTCTCTTCATTTTGTCCATTTTCTGCATATGGAAACAAATCAGGAAAGCATTTAAGATCTAAATACTCAAGGCGTTTATCAAGTGGGACATCGTGAACTTTTAACATCTGATATAAATCCGTTGCGGAAACGTTAAGTTTTCGTTGGTGCATAGGATAAATTGTAAACTTTTCATAATAAACATCAGACTGAGACATCTGTGTGAGAAACGCTACTTCTTTTTTTTCGCTCAATTCGTTTACAACCTCAATATTCTTATTGCCAACTACAGATTTCAAATTTTCAGTATTTACAGTTGCACCCAAGCGTTGACTTTCGGAGAATTCAGTATCTATTACGTGCCAGATTGATTGGCCGTAACGTTATTTAATTTTTCCTTTAGGTAAAAATATATTTATAATTGTGCACAAAGCTGAAAAGCATGGCACATGGATTCTTGTCCGAGTTAAAGCGGGGTAACGCACCTCACCTGTAGTTATTGCTGACGCTGCTTGGGTCGCCGACGCGAGGATGCAGGTGGATAAAATATAGGTGAACAAACTGCTGAATTGGCACTGATACACTTTATTCAATAAGGTGGCGTCGATGACCGCACGGTATAAACATACGTATTGCAAGATTTTCAATTTGACACTATTTAGAGTTTGATGGAATAAATATTGTACATCGGTGTATCACGACACGCAATGCCGCTAAGGTAATTGTCGCGAACGCGATAATCCGAGAGTATCGAATGGAGTGCCGCTAAGGTAATAACTCTGATCGGTTAACACAATATTTATTGAAAGAAAAACCGTAGTAATATAAACGTTAACAAAGAAAATAGAAGATTGATAATTAGTAATTTAATAATTGAGTTCTTGTCACTGCCGATACGATGGTTATGAAAGTAATCACCAACCACACCCACGAGAACCTAAGTACGCGAGCGGACTTGCCACTAAGGAGTGAAACCTTCTTACCGATCTCTCGAATGTCGAATCAAGACTGCCCGGCCGCACACCGGTGGCGTGTTTTATTGACTCGGTAAGGTTACTCCTGAAGATGCTCGTGGGGGTGATTGCGACAGGGGTTGACGACTTCGTCGGGCGATGACCTTATCGGACGATTGGAATTTGCAAGGTTCGGGTTTTGCAATTGCGGGTTTTGAAATTGGTCTGCTTGCCCCTGTCGAAATTCTCGCTGTACTCGGAAGTGTCAGCGCTCACGCTGCTGAAATTCTGCAAGCGATCGGGCGATGCCCTGTCTCGGTTGGGCAATGTTAACTGGGCGATGTTGAGAAATTAGACAGAGTTCGTTGATCCGTAACAGCCCTCCCCTCTTAGACAGGACATGGTCCCGTGGTCCATGCTCCCGTGAAGATCCGGATCAGTAGATGGTTGTGTCCGAGAAATAGGCGTCATTTGTGATGGCTAGTTGTCCCCTGTCGTTCGTATTATGTCTTGCAGGTAGTGGTGGAGCGGTGCGTAGTGGTTCGGGCATGTGACCTAGCGGAATATCGAACGGCGCTTGTGGCCGACTTATTATGGCGGTCCGTTGACGGTGTTGCAATGCCCTGGTTGGTTGTGAGTAGTTTGACCGATATCTTAGGTAGATGGATCCACCAACGGCGATGAGGAGCAAAAAGGCAAAACCGCCGGATCCAGAGTAGATTGTCACGTCGCTAATTCGTCCACTACGATGGAGCTGCTGGACGGTCCTGACCTCCTTTTCAATGTCGTGTAAGGTTTTTGCATTATCCGAGTGATCCCAGTCGTTGTCGGAATCGGCCTTACTCTGTGGAATGACTGCATGGATTATGGGTCGTAATTCCTCATAGCTCATCGCAGGGAGCAGGGATGTAATGTTTAACGAAGTCATCGGTGTGAACGAATACGTTCCTGTTGACGTGATCGTTTCTTGAGCTGTTAACCGTGTCGGGCCTGTGGCTGCTGTGTATCCGGGTGCTAGGGTCAGGACCCCAGCTCCTGTGAGCGTTACGGCGATGACTTGGTAGCCTTTTGACATGATGCGCAGGTCGGTCGGAGTAGGGGTGGAGTAAAGCCAGCTGTTGATCGTCCGCAGATGAGTCCAGTAAGTATCTGTAGTGGACATTGCTCGTATGTCACACGATTTCCAATTGATGTTCGAGGCTTGTGTGAGAATTGAGATTTCGCAGGTCGGTCGTTCTTGGGTGACGTACAATGGTAATGTTAGTTGACACAGATGTCGTTCCTTGTGCAGCTTGCATTGCTCTAAATACTTCTCCGTGGGCAGCATGTAATGATGTTGATCCGGTGTAATAGCGATATACGACGTCGATGGTTGGACGAACGTAGCTACAGTAGCATTTGTGACTTGTTGAATCACCGGACATGGATGGCCCATATACATTTCGAAAGCTTTCCGGTCTAGCAGTGGGATCCTCATTTCTAGCATCAACCGACCACGAGCGTGTGCAACTGATATTGTGCTTACGTCGCCGAGGTCCTCTGAGTGTAGCTCCGTCTCAGTCAAGGGAAATTCGTACATTGAGTTCTGCCGTATTCGTTTCGCTGCTGTTACGAGCTGCTGTGGCGAAAGGATGGCTGGGTGAATTATACCTTTTTTCGCAAACAACACGGCGCTCGTAAGTGTTATGATGCACATGCGGTAGTCGTCAACTTGGCGCTCGAGTTCTTGGATGCATCGACTAGCGATCTGGCGGTAGTCCAAGATGCGGGAATAGTTACGCTCGTTCCGTAGTTCCGCTACAATTTCGTCAGCTTGGGACGCTAGCTCGGTGGTCCGGTTTGT
The DNA here is from genome assembly GCA_959613375.1 of Heteropelma amictum. Lineage (NCBI taxonomy): Eukaryota > Metazoa > Arthropoda > Insecta > Hymenoptera > Ichneumonidae > Heteropelma > Heteropelma amictum. The sequence continues at coordinate 1,364,684 of OY390729.1, forward strand.
CACCTCGGCCAACGTCTGATGGATGTTATGGAAATCCGAGCGTATAACGTGCGTCTGATTCTCGATGATTTCAGCAAGATGATTCTGTCCTTCGTGAATTTTGTCAATTTCCTGGTTGTAATATTCCGCGTCCTCTTCGGAAAGGGTGCCGAACAGCGTTCGACTCAATGAACCGATGAACGCGAGAGGAGCGGATCTTGCCCGTCGAGCACCGTTTACATCGGCTCTGCCAGCGGTGTTCTGTAAAATCTCGACGTATTTATCGGTATCGTTCAGGGTAGATTCAAGTTTTGACGCTAGGTCTCTTTGCTCGCAGTCGAGGTCGAGGTTGAGCTCGCGGCAATGCTTGCTTAATGCGTCGATATGAGGTGCGATGTCAGGCCTTTGCTGGAGGAAGTGGTCAATCTCTAAGTATGTCACAAGTTTCCAAGTCGTATGGGAAATCCGGATAAGTCCTGCTTTCTCAAAGAAAATTCCTGCGTTGTGCTGCAGTGGTTTCAAAGAGTAGAACGAGGCATCAGGGTCGATGTTCTGGCTTTGGGTCATGGGGCCGTGAGCCAGGGCGAAGAGCAGAATAACAAGCCCTGTTGTTTCCGTCCTCATGGTGGTGGCTCTGTAAACAACAATTGAAATTTCTCAATGATTTGAAGATTTCTCTTTAGGCGGTCTTCCTCGTTTCTTTTTGGGTGCAGGCTCTGGTGGTGTATCGCCGGCCACATGAGCACGTTTAAGTTTATCCATGTGCGTCACACTGAGCTCGCCCTCGCCCTTATCAAGAAGGACGGTGTGTTGATCCAACACCTTCGCGATCTTGTACGGTCCGTTGTAGTAGGGATCGAATTTATGGTGTTTTGGTTCGCGCAACGCATACACATATTCTCCGGGGTTGAAGTGCACGACGTTGATTTTCTGGTCATGACGTTCCTTTGCCTTGTGTTTGCTGTAATTTAGATTGTTTCCTCCAATTTCCGCGATTTCGTCGAGACGTTGAACGAGGTTCGTCATGTAACGTGTCGCTGTTGGGAGTTGTTCTTTTAGCGGGAAGGTATCTGGTGTTTTCATGAGCTTCCCGTATGCCATCTCATAAGGTGTGAATTTCGTGGATTCGTGCACCGCAGCGTTGTGTGACTGAATGGCGTAGGGCAGAATGTCATCCCATTCGGTTTTTCCACCGAAATAATGTTTTAAGTAGTCGGCGAGGCTCTGATGGCTTCGTTCGAGCGAACCGTTACTCTCAGGATGGTACGTAGTCGTTCTAACGTGTTGAATTCCCTTTTCTTTCAAGAATTCTTCCATCCTATGGCTGACAAAGCATTTACCATTGTCGCTAAGCAAAAATAAGGGAGTACCATGTACCGTGAAGTAGTGATGTTCCAGTGCGCGAATGATTGTCTTCGATTTCATGTCGGGCAGTTCGAAAGCTCGAGCAAACTTTGTGAGTAGATCGATGGTCGTAAGCACGAAGCGATTTCCTCGTTTCGTGATTGGTAATGGACCGAGAATGTCCACCGCGATCTTTTCCCATGCTGCGACCGGGGTGTCCGTGATTATCATTGGTTCTCTTGTTTTTATGCGAACCAATTTATGTTGCTGGCAGCTGTGACAGCACCTCACAACGTCTTGAACGTCTTTCTTCATGCCCTTCCATGAGTAACGTTGTCGAAGTCGTTCATAGGTTTTTCGCGCACCCTTATGTCCGCCTAGGTGCTCGGTATGCCATTCGCGGATGATATCAAGTCGTTCCGAGGACGGCGGTGTTTCAATTTCGCCGGTACATAAGGTGATGCTATAGGCATTCTTGGGGAAGATTGTTTTGAGGATTTCCCCAAGCACATCTGCAGGCAGCTCATCGTGTCCGTTGCCACTGGACGAAATTCGAAACTCTGTGATATTTCGGGATTTTAAGAATTCCTGAAGATCGCGAAGCGCATTTTGCAGAGCTTCAACCGTTATTTTGTGGTAATATTCTTGCGTGGCAGCTACGCTGAGCACGGTGGTGCCTTTGGTTGTCGAAACGGCTATTGGGCTTTCCTTGAGGTTTTCCTTGAGCGTATCGATGTCGAGGAAACCCAGGTCATAAAGCTGCTGTCCGATGGGGTGGCTTATTACGCCATCTCTGGATATGAAGTGCACGTAAACTCCCCTTTTTGTAGTGAGGTGTTCTGGTGAAATTGTAACATGCGATTTTGCTGCTGATCCAGCTTGCTTTGGTCTTGACTCAGTCTCCTTGTTAACGGCTTCGCTGGGGGAGTCTTCGTCTGTTTCTGATGATGATGAGGACGACGACTGCGGTGAGGAGCACTCGTCTTCGTCACTTGATGAGTCTGATAGGACGGGTTCCGGATCGGGTTTACGCGGGGTGACGGAGAACCGAATGACTCGTGGTGTTGAGCCACAGGTCGGCCGTTCTCCCCTCTTCGGAGTCGGTGCGAGAGAAATGCGAGTATTTCGTGTTTCCGGAGGTGGATTCGGGACGTTTCCACAGATATGGCTCGCGTTCCTCCTCTCTCGCTCTGTTGTTTGTTGCGCTGGTTCCCTTGCCTGATTTCCGCGTTGATTATGCAGGTTATTAGTTTGCTGCATCACTACTGGACTGTCAACGAATTGTTTTGTTAGAAACTCGATTTGGTCTGTCGTGAAATTGCGGTTGCCACATGCTGAATCATCATCGAGAACAGAGTCCAGTTCCTGAGTATCGATCATCGTTTTCGACAGATCTCTCGAGAGGTGTTGCAGCTTTGTTTTTGCTTCTTCCATCGTTAGATTATGAGTGCCTCGTTCGATGGCTATAGACGAATCGAATCGGTACCCATGGGGATCTGAGTGCGTCGATGTATTTGCTTCAGTTTCATTGTTCAGTGAGGCGTCAGGTAGTTCCCCAGTTTCGTTTATATCGTCCAAAGTCGGCACTGGTAAGATGCTGTGCCGTCGAGACTCTTCTGTTGGTACATCTTCGTCAAGAGTTTCTGAGAAGCTCGCGTCGTGGTAGCGTGTTGTGGTCGCCGCGCGCCCCCTTTCCCGTAGTCTGCTGGCGATCGTGCTTGTGTTGAGATTGTCCTTCCCCGTTGGTCCCGTTGGTTTGAAATCGGGATCCTTCTCTGAAGATAGTGGTAGACTTACGGCAGGTGGGTTCCTGGATAATGCATCGGCATTAAGATTAGTCTTTCCCTTTTTATATACAACTTGGTAATCGTATTCCTCGAGTTGCAGCCTCCAGCGCATCAGCCGTGATGTTGGATCCTTCACCGAATGTAACCACACAAGGGGTTGGTGATCGGTGATGAGTGTGAATTTCCTACCGTATAAATACGGCCTGAAAGTTTTCACAGCATATACCATGGCTAGACACTCTTTCTCGGTCGTCGAGTAGTTCCTTTCTGCTGGCATCAGCACTCTACTGGCATACTGAACTGGTAGGTCTTGACCGACTTTTGCCCCTTGACTCAGCACTGCACCGACTGCGATATCCGATGCGTCCGTCGTTACTATGAACGGTTCATTGAAATTAGGATATTGCAATATTGGTTCCTTACAAAGCGCATCACGTAAATCTTCGAAGCTAAGTTGATGTTCGTTGGTCCATTGGAACTTGACGGTCTTTTTCGTGAGGTCTGAGAGCGGTTTAGCGCGACCGGAGAAGTTCTCGAGAAATCTTCGGTAATACCCGGCAAGACCAAGAAATTCCCGTACGTTTCTCGGATTTTTCGGAACAGGAAAGTTTTTGACTGACCTCAATTTGCGTGGATCCGGTCTTACGCCTTCCTCACTCAGGGCATGGCCCAGATAGTTTACTTCCTTCCGTAGAAATTCGCATTTGTCGATTTGTAGCGACAGGTGATTTTCCCGCAATCGCCGGAAAAGTCTCCTGACCTTTGCTCGATGTTCTTGTAGAGATGACGAGAATATCACGATGTCGTCCAGATAGACGAACAGTTCTGTCCCGTTTAGGCCTAGTAGCACGCTGTCCATCAACCGTTGAAATGTTGCTGGCGCGTTTTTCAATCCGAATGGCATTCGAAGAAACTCGTAATGACCTCGTGGTGTAGTGAATGCTGTCTTTGGCTGATCTTTGCTGGCCACCTTAATTTGGTGAAAGCCACTGGCGAGATCGAAAACAGAAAAATATTTGGCCCCTCCGAGTCTGTCAAGTATTTCTGTAATGTTTGGTAGAGGGTAGCTGTCGCCGATGGTTTTTTCGTTAAGTTGGCGGTAGTCGATAACCATCCGCCAACGTCGATTCCCTTGAGAGTCAGCCTTCTTCGGTACTATCCACAAGGGTGAATTGTACGGTGAATGCGATGACTTGATGACTTTCTTTTCTATCAGGTTATTAACTTGATTTTTAATTTCCTCTTGATGTATTAATGGGTAACGATATTGCTTGGTGTGAATCGGAGTCTCGTTAACGGTTGGAATTTCGTGTTCCACGCGCGATGAGCCGATTAAGGCGTCACCCGGTAGATGGAAAATATCAGGAAATTCATGCACGAGTTCGCGGACGTGCTGACGTTCGGTTTTTGTTAAATGCTCGAGACGTAATGTTTTGAAAATTTGACTCACTCGTTCTTTAGATGACCTCGGTTCTGGTTGATCGGAGGTATCCGAATCGGAGTCTGACGCGGGTTGAAAGCCAATCTCGTATGGTTCGAGCTCCTGCGCGGGGATTTCGAAGTCCACTGGCTCCGTGCTTGTATTTGTCGCTACGACGTAGCAAACCCCGTGATTATTTTTCACTATCGCTTCGCCTATGAACACATCAGGTCCCACGTTGATTCGTCTCAGATATCCGTCATAAACGTTCACGTTCCGAATTTTTATGCCAATGTGCTTCCTACTGCGACCTTCGAGATATATTTTTACCGAATCGAGTTCGTTTAGCACCGGCTCGATCTCATCCCGGTTGCAGAAGGGTATTGGAGTGACTGGCTGCGATGCCGTGACGATCGTGCCATGATTGTACGAGATTTCGGCCTTCTCCTGGTAAAGATAGGGAGAACCGAGAAGTCCGTCTGCACGTGGCAATCGTTCACCATCAAATACATGAAATATCGCCCTTGCTGTTTTAATTTCCAATACTATCGTCCCAAGAGTGCGCACTGCGCTTGGATGCACACCTCTCACTGTACGAGTGTCACTGGTGTCGACGTATAGGTCCTCGTCGAGGGCACTGACGTGAATCAAATTAACGGACGAGCCCCCGTCTAAGACGAATTCAGCGTGTCCTAATCTGAACTGCGATGACCTGATTTTGATTCTGGCCGGTGGTATTTCCTTGAGGAAGCATTGCTTGTTTTCCCCGTCAGGAACCGTACCTTTCGTCGGTCGGCTTCCTTTACGTTCTTGGGTATTTCCTGTTCCGATGGTAGTTGTTGTTTGGGAGCGTGATTTTCGCTCTTCGCGCTCGCCCGAGGTTGGGTGGGGCGAGCGCCCTCGTAGTTTAAAGACTCGACCGAAGATGCTGATGGTGAGCGCGATAGAACGTATGGTGATGATGGTCGACTGCGCTGGCGAGGCCCTGGGCTGTGGGTCGGAGAATGGCTGCCATGTTTGCAACATTGACAGTGTCGTTCTGCGTAATATCCTCGGGACCAGTTCGGGGGTCGTGAGCGATGGTACGTATTCCACTGTGAACGAGCTTCCCGCCAATCGTCCCTTGAATGGTCGCTGTCCATCGCGTAGACCTTGCTGACGTCTTCATCTTCATCGGTTTCGGACGATTCGGAGCTGCTGCTCTCCGAGTCAGACTCTGAGCTACTCGAGGAGCAGTCCTTTCGTTTCTTGCCTTTTCGAGTCCTTGATTTCCTCTTTTTATTACGAGAATGCGAGGTTTTCCTTTCTTTTGTTCCCAATGCGCGCCGTCGATTGCGCCGTTCCCGTTCCTCATTAACAGCAAGATCGGTTGCTTTGTCGAGCGTTGTCGGTGAATGGTGACATATTGAATAGTAAATTTTCTCTGGTAGTCCCCGGAGGAAGCTACTCAGCGCTAAGGCTTCCAAATCTTGGAGACTACTAGCAGCTTCTGCCGCGGAGCGATCTCCCTTCACCGCAGCCTTAGCCTTGCGTACGAGATTCTCTGTACGAGCGACATACTGCTTAATATTTTCATCGGTTTTTATGTTCAATCGATTAATTTCTGCCAAGTAAGAGCTTGCACTTCTGAAGGGCGCAAATTTGGCTTTCAGGTGTTTGATAAGAGCGTTTACTGTCGTAATGCCTTTCCCTTCGACCGAGGTTCGAGCCGGCCCATGGAGTTTTGTAAAAACACCATGAAGATAATGGTGTTCGTCTTCAGCATCAAGTTGCTCGAATTCTTCGGCAACTCGTCGCAAGAATTTACCGAGAGATTTCGACTCACCGCTGTATTGGGGTAGGCTGCGTACGGCTGCACGTATTTCTTTACGCCGTTCGCCGATCGACGTGCGCTCCAACAGCGATGTGAGCAATTCTTCCGTACTTGGCATTTTCGAGTTATATTTTAGACGATTGTCTCCTTTTATATGCGATTATAATTATTATATTTATCGGTGAGTTATTGGACAGGATCCCACTTCTGACACCAGTTTGTTACGTGCCAGATTGATTGGCCGTAACGTTATTTAATTTTTCCTTTAGGTAAAAATATATTTATAATTGTGCACAAAGCTGAAAAGCATGGCACATGGATTCTTGTCCGAGTTAAAGCGGGGTAACGCACCTCACCTGTAGTTATTGCTGACGCTGCTTGGGTCGCCGACGCGAGGATGCAGGTGGATAAAATATAGGTGAACAAACTGCTGAATTGGCACTGATACACTTTATTCAATAAGGTGGCGTCGATGACCGCACGGTATAAACATACGTATTGCAAGATTTTCAATTTGACACTATTTAGAGTTTGATGGAATAAATATTGTACATCGGTGTATCACGACACGCAATGCCGCTAAGGTAATTGTCGCGAACGCGATAATCCGAGAGTATCGAATGGAGTGCCGCTAAGGTAATAACTCTGATCGGTTAACACAATATTTATTGAAAGAAAAACCGTAGTAATATAAACGTTAACAAAGAAAATAGAAGATTGATAATTAGTAATTTAATAATTGAGTTCTTGTCACTGCCGATACGATGGTTATGAAAGTAATCACCAACCACACCCACGAGAACCTAAGTACGCGAGCGGACTTGCCACTAAGGAGTGAAACCTTCTTACCGATCTCTCGAATGTCGAATCAAGACTGCCCGGCCGCGCACCGGTGGCGTGTTTTATTGACTCGGTAAGGTTACTCCTGAAGATGCTCGTGGGGGTGATTGCGACAGGGGTTGACGACTTCGTCGGGCGATGACCTTATCGGACGATTGGAATTTGCAAGGTTCGGGTTTTGCAATTGCGGGTTTTGCAATTGCGGGTTTTGAAATTGGTCTGCTTGCCCCTGTCGAAATTCTCGCTGTACTCGGAAGTGTCAGCGCTCACGCTGCTGAAATTCTGCAAGCGATCGGGCGATGCCCTGTCTCGGTTGGGCAATGTTAACTGGGCGATGTTGAGAAATTAGACAGAGTTCGTTGATCCGTAACATATCATTCAAATTCTTTGTTAATAACTCGGCAGGTAACTTTGGCAACTCAATCCCTAAATATAATGGATTATTGGATTGTAACCATTTTAAAACATCCCATATTTTTTCGACATTCACCAATCTTTCCCATACTATTTTAGACTTGGTAGGAATACCACGAATTATAATATATAGTTCATGATTGGAGTTAATTGGTTCTCTCGAAGGACAAATTTTTTTCAATGTCTCATCCATTGGCAATGGTAAAACAAAATTTGTGCCTACACATTTAGAGAGAAGATTTTTGTTAGGCAATGCTTTATTCATAACCGTCCCTAATTTTTTGATAACTTGAAAACATTTAGCTCGTTGGATTAGAATCTTCTCAAACTCATTGAGTTCAAAGAGACCCGGTGGCACAGGCCGAACATAAAGATTATTCATAATGCACGAGGGAGGTATTTTATTTTCTTTAAATTTGTCATGACAGTACCGGCAAATATAATTATTTTCCTCAATCGTCTCCCATTTGTTAAGAAATTCTTTAAATTTCTGCCAACTTTCACTTTGTGATATTTTCGAAACCCTAATGCGAATAACATTATTGCCGATACATAACTTTTCACATGAAATACACGCAAAGCGTAGAACATCCATCGAACGTTTAGTAAACGCTCGAAACGCTAATTTCAAATTCGATCTTATGCGATTTTCATCGAGATCAATTTCTTTGAAATTTTTTTCGAAACTATTTACTTTCTCCTGAGCTTTTGTAGCTACTTGTTTGAGGGTTTCGGCATCAGTTTCATTCAAGCTTTTATCCAGTTTGCACAATTGCTTATTTATAGAAACGAGATTGTAAATTGCCCTAAGGATGTTACGTATAGCTGGAAAGTGTGGCGATAACAATTGCACTGCGAAAAATTTTGATGAACATAATTTAGGATTGATATAACAACCATGAGAATGTCCCCGTTTATCGGCATTCATGTTACTCGTACATTTGTGAAACCGTTACAAAAAAGTAGGTAATTTACTCAAAACGCAATTCATGAAACACTGAAAATATTCTTTTAAATTAGAGACGACGTAAAACTCATTCGTTTTGCATGACTCATTACAGCTCCACGTCTTTTTCTTTTTTCTTATCAGGGGTAATATATTTTCTGCTTTGCCCTCAGAGTTCATTACGATGGGCTCTGCTTGCTGATATAAATTATAAGTACTTTCAGTGAAATATGCTTCGGAAGAAACGGTATGCAACGACTTTCCACATAATGACTCAACGTGATCATGCACGTTTGGAGATTGACACCCTGCGAAGCGAGTCAAGCAAAATTCAATCTTCTCTTTTGTGTCTTTGAGAATTTTCCCCATGCGAGTGATGTCCGCTTGTCTGGTGTAATAACACCACTGAATAATTCGTTCAGCCTCCAATCGACAGTGGACCGAATCGCCTGTTAAATGAGTTGATAAATTTTGTATATATCTTTCTTTCGTGTACTTTGTTTTAACCCAAACGGTACGGTTGACAAAAGTACAATATTTTTTTTTAATTCTACACGCCACTGCATTTTTGTGATTACGCTTATCATCCGAGTGAAATATTTTTTTATTTTTTTTTATTTTACAGTCCGTACGTGCTGCACGACAATCATTAACACTCTTTTCTCGATTTTCTTTCTTTTGCTTGACGTTTCTTTCCTTTAACGTATAATCTTTAATTTTCGTTTCGTTGGTATCTTTAAACAACGAAAATTTAGAACCTGACAACTTCACTTTCTTTGCCGAACACTTCAAGGGAAAAGCTTGTTTTTTTGGGGGAGTTAAAAACTCTCGAGATGAAATGGTTCTGTCCTTAACAGTACATGGAAAAGACTGAAACGTTTTTGATTCAAACATCTTCAAACAATGCTCGCGCATACGCATATGATCGTATGTAGTATGCTGCGGGCTTTTTCCTAATACTATCGACACAGCGAAAGCTATTGCGTACAACCCGCAATCATTACCATTTTGTTGTTGGTCAACAGACGGAAAAATTATCGAATTCTCTCTATCAAAATCATAAAAGGGAAAAAGTTTCTCCAAATAAATTTTGTGATATTTATGGAGACTTTTACCCCCAATGGAATCATAAATAAATATGTTTTCTGTGTCATAATAACAACATACCCAATGGCCATTTGTATGAGGCCCGTACCCCGGCACGATCAATTCGTCGCAACTAGATAAAATCTGTATATGTTTTTCAGTCTGCGCGACGGCGTTGATTTGATCAGGATGATAAAGATGCCACGGTGAACGTGGTTGAGTTTCGAAACGTGACGATTCACTTAAAATTTTACCGAATTCTTCGATATGATCGGCATTCAATTTAGAACCGTCACGGATAAGACGTCTTTGTCGAACCTCGAACTGTTCAATGTTAGCATGAACATCAATCGCATTATCATCAACTTCAATAATAAGTTTACTGCGTTTACTGCGTTGTTCAACTTGAGACTCTACACCAGATTGTGAACGCGGATCTGATAAAGAATTTTTTGAAACATTTTTACGTTTTTAATCATAGATCGATCGGTGTAAATCATTAGCGAAAACGGATTGTCCGTTAATGACGTTTGCAATAGTGTTACTATTCAAATGATTGCCACTCACTACATTTGCATACGTTCTATTATCAACAAGATTCTGACTTTTCTTTTGACAACTGATATCGGGTTGAACTGACTTAGAACACAATTTTTTTGTTCTATTGTTAAGTCCCGAGAGAGGGATGGAGTACGAGTCTCATGACCACCGGATTTGGAGCGCGAAGATTTAAATATCTTTCGCCGGAGAGTCTTTGTTGGTTGGTCCGCGACTCGCGAAATACAATTTTATTATCAATGAGGGTTTTTACGCCCGATACTCTTCGGAGATGTTTCGGAGTTTCTGGATCGGAGAAATCTTGGAGTGATTTCCCGAATAAACTATTTGTCGATTTAACAAATTAACAGAGTTTTTATTTAGTATTTTTATCACTATTATATTACAAGTCTGGTACAGTTGTTATTTTTTTGATAATAATTCGGATTATCGCGGATTGTGAGAACACAGTCTCGTCAATCAAGTTTTAATAATTCGGTCGGAGTCCGGATTATTTCTAAGTTAATTTTGTTCGAATTTTAACGGACGTTACGACGACGTGAACAGAGTTGAACTTTTTATCGATGAGAGCTGCCTTTGTAACTTATGCGGAGTTTATATAATACTTTCTGAAAATACGGTGGGAGTCGGTAAATGCCTCCCATATGTTACAGTTTGATAAAAGATATTTTCTTCTCGTTAGACATTGGTCTATTTTAAATGTGGGAGGGATTACTCCCCTTGCTTTAGGGTGTTATAAGAAAGAGATGCAGCAACAAGATTATTTGGCTGCGTCTTGTGCATAAGAGATTAGGATAACGCTTAGACGCGACAGAGTTTAGGCATGAGCGTCTTGGTTCCCGAAAAGTTGTTAAGATTTGAACATTGATGTGATAGGCGACGCGTCGCTGCGTCGGGGTTTAGGCAACTTCCTATCTTTTGCTTGCTTTGGATAAGAAATACCGTGGTTTTAATATAGAATCGGTATGCAAGATTACATTCCAAAGATTTACTAGAAAAAGATGGAAGAAGAAAATATCTGTGTGGGAAAACTCTTATCGGGTCTTTCCCTTACGCTGTTTTTATCTTTCACCGTTTTTCCATACGACGTCTAATATAAATATCAGAAGAGGTTTGTTACAAAGTCCGTGGAATCTCCTACATGTGGTGGTTTATAATTTGTTGAAAAGATAGTGGAGGTAGAGAAAGGAAAGGTGCGTATGCATCTGGTTTTCGAAAGAGGGGTGATTTATGGTTATCATAAATTTAGGTGTGCTTAGGGACTACGTGCTCTACGTCTCGTCGAAAGAAGATACTGATGAGTGTGTGTCCTGCATATACCTACTGTCGGTATTGCGTGTTTTATTATTTTTTTTGTGGGGCTAAAAAAAACTTCGAGCGTGAGAGCTGGGACGTAACACTTCCCATCCCCGAGATTGAGCGTCTCGCTCGATTAAAATTGGCGAAATGATTGATCGTAAGTGACATTGTAATGTTGTTTGTATCTTCGTTCGTCGATTACAAAAGTTTTATAGAGATAAATCGTAATCTAAGAGTAAGTATAATATATTTTATACGTATTTTATATTTTGAAATGCTATAATTGCTATTATGCGATATAGCATATGTGTGGTAGTATTGAAGTAATTGAATTTTATATTTTATGTGTGGAAAAAAAAAGGTTAGATATTAATGAATATTTGATTGATTGCAATTATAACAGTTCAATCGAATTGATTAAGTGCTTACTTTTTATTGCATGCATATTATTATATATTGATTATGATTTATAATATGCGATCATTTGTTACAGATATTCGAAGACATAAGCGATATACATGATATTCGTCTCGTAGAATAAAATTAGAAAGATGTTGTGTTATACCTTATATAATATACATAAAAAGGTTGCGTTATAGCTTAATCGAAATATAATGTATCCTAATTTTATTTATTATTTCCCTGAGTTTGACGGAAGTTTTGGAACTTGTTAACAGTTTTTCTTTACTTTTTTTTGAGTGATCCAAGATTCGTACCCGTGCTGGGGGTGTCCCTTTTGCGAATTGGAGTTCGATATATAAGCTCGTGTCATCGTAGGAGCGAACCATACTCTAAAAGTTCTCCGACACACGAAGTTTGCAGGTGGACGAAGAAAGAGAAAAGGAAAAAAAAATTATTTTAAAATGTCTGGTTTCACCGTTCTCGGCAAGCGAGTCTACGAGCTTTGCTCGATGTTTATGAACGTAAGTATTCAGGAATTGGGAGAAAAACAAAATGGTTTCCGATTAGATATATGATTTAATTTTGTCTTCTGTTGTTTAGATTGTCCAACCTGATTTTAAGGTTGTGGGACGGCGACGAATGATGCGGCAAGATTTGAGATCGACTGCCGATCAATTGGACATCGCTGAGGTCGGCTTTGATGTATGCTGTGTGCGGTGGCTTTTGGAAGGGCGATGGGGACAAGTCCATCCAGAGGAAGATTGGGACCATCCCGCTTGGACTACCCCAGAGGGTGTATATGCCGCGTACGACCCCAATTATTGAGTCCCCATATGATACATGGTTGTAAAAAAAAAAAAAAAAAAAAGGAGGTTATAAAAAAAAGAATGTGAGAATTGTAAGAAAAGAAGAATGTGAAGGAGAAAAAGAAAGAACAATATATATATATATATGTAAAAGAACAAATATTCCTTGTTGAGTTTTTATTCCCAACCATCGTAGCAGTAAGGTACTTCGTTCGTTAATGCGTCCAAACAATTGGGTCGTATTTGTTCTATTCGTACTTCGCGGCGAGCAAAGGATTCAATCCATTGCTTGTCTTCCTTTATTTACGCAACACCGATGGGGCCGTCGGATTCTGGTTCGGCGTTTCATGCATCAATGGAGTTATTGGTTTTGATCCATTACTCTATTTGATTTGATGTTGCAATCATCGATGGGGTCATTGGATTTGGCCAATGTTCGTTCGAATTCTGATGCTATTGTCCTTGTTTTAAATTATTGGATCGGCCGATGTGATGTTTCGTTTGTTACGTCCCGGGAGAGGGATCGAGAACGAGTTTTGTGACCACCGGATTTGGAGCGCGAAGATTTGAATATCTTTCGCCGGAGAGTCTGTTGGTTGGTCCGCAACTCGCGAAATACAAATTTATTATCAATGTGGGTTTTTATACCCGATACTCTTCGGAGATGTTTTGGAAGTTTTTAGATCGGAGAAATCTTTGAGTAATTTCCCGAATAAAATATTAGCCGATTTAACAAATTAACAGAGTTTTATTTAATATTTCAATCACTATTGTTTTACAAGTTCGGTACAATGTATTGTTTGTCGATAATAGTTCGGATTATCGCGGATTGAGAGATCTCAGTCTCGTCAATCGAGTTTTAATAATTCGGTCGAAGTCCGGATAATTTCAAAGTAAATTTGGTCTGGATTTTAACGGACGTTACGACGACGTGAACAGAGTAAACTTTAATCGAAGTGAAGCGCTTGTTATAACTTATACGGAGTTTATATAGTAAGTTTTGATCTAGGTAGTGGGAGATGATTCGCGTCTCCCACGGATTAACAAAAAAGGGCATTCACTATTTTGAATGTTACAAAGTTGTTGAGCTGCATTTGGATATTTCATTGCAGCGTATAGAGATTTCGTTTTACGAGTTTTTATCGTGGCGACCTATAGACGCACGCGTTGCGTCTAGGAGTCGTTGACCCTTTTCGAGGGGGCTTCCTGACTTTTGTTTTTGGGGCTCGAGCGTTTTATGACTTTGGATAGGAGTTGTCGCAGTTCGAAAATAAAAGGCGGTATATTATAAAGTTTATGTTGTACCCTATGCGTGTTTCGAAAGATAATTAGAAAAGGAGGAAAAGATGTCGCTTGTGGGAAAACACTTGAAGAGTTTTTCCCGTGCCCTGTTTCAACTTTTACGACTTTTCGAGGAAATGTCCACTGTCAATCTCAGAGGAGGCTTGTTACTAAATTTGTAAAAGAATTTGTATGCAGTGGTTTTTTATATTGAGAAGAGTCTAACAGTAAAAAGTAGAACGCTGCACGTGCTTCGAGTTTTTGAACGAGGGGTATTTTACGGTTGTCGTAAATTTGGGTGCACTTAGTGACTACATATGCTTCGCCGAAAGAAGATACCAATAGATGCGTGCCCTGCAAGTACCTACTGTGGGTATTGCGTGTTTTTTTTAATGGGGGCTAAAAAAAGAGTTCGAGCGTGAGAGCTGGGACGTAACACGTTATTATTGGCTTAAATGCGTGCCATCGGACCCGTCGTTATTACATATCAGTCTAGATCTCGCGCGTTATGAGATGCGGTTTTTATTACATGTATATTCCCTATTAGTTAACTCAATTAATTAATAATGTTGGTTTTGGCATTACCAAATTATACCTTTTGTAAGTTTAAAGAATGAAATATATATATATATATACTTTGTAAATTACAAATATGAGTTTTTTATTTTTTTCGTATTTTCCTAAAAACAAAATTGGATCTCGTTGTTTTTCTCGAGGGAAGCGAAAGTCGGTTTAAGCGCGGGGCGGCTTGTCGAATTTTTTCAAACGTTCGAGTTTCGTTTGGCATTCGAGATTATGGGGTGCGACCTCGGGTGCCATAGCTGTGCTTCAGAAGATGGTACTTCGTCGTTCTGTTCACTCGACGTTGAGGGACATGTCGGATATATTTTATTTCTGGTTGCGATTGCGTGTTCTTCGCCGTTGGGTTCAATAACTTGAAGGGAGACTTGATTTTCGTTATCGGTACTGCTAGTCGGTTTCTTCTTGCCAATATGAAGCAACAAGTTTGTAACGGAGTCCCAGACAGCTCCGATTAACCAAGCGCTCCATCCGTATATTGAGTGTAGCGCGTAACCGTGCACTAACGTGTCAATAATGAATTTGACCATTCTTGCCGTGACCCATACCCCTAGAAATGTTGCGCTAAAAGTGCCGATTGTATGAAAAAAATTATAAATTTTGCCCCAAGCTTTTTCAATCTTCTCTTGAATTGTATTTTGCGCCTCTTCCTCGAGATCATCATGTAGTACCACCTTCATGTACCGATAGTCACAACTTTAAAGCCTAAATTCTTTGTTTTTCTCCGGATCTCACTTCTGATCCTTTAACTGCCTCATTCATCTTTTTTGTGCCGTGTACGTCACACGTACTGCAAGAGAAAATCATGGGAAAACGGAGACTTCGGGATCAAGATGAGGAGTATTTTGAAGAACAAATTCAGCAATTAAAAAAGCAGCTCAAAGAGTTTAAACAGGATAAACGAAATAAACGCAGTAAGCCCTTTAAAATACGTTTGGTATTCAGAAAGACTTGGTTTATGTTTTGTCTAGGCCTTAGCAACCAGATGTTAGGCATCAACTGACGGAGAAAGCATTATATAATATGATAAAGAGAATTAATAATGTCTCAGACTCGCGAGATGGTCCAACCATATCGCGAAGTCCTTACATGGAAATAACAACGTCTTGCTAGGCGGTTGTTTTATTATTTTTCCATGAAAAATGTGTCGGCTGGGATCGGGCTTGTCGAGAATCGCAATGATACCTTGTGATAGAAAAAAAAAAAAAAAAAAAAAAAAAAAGACACGTTTACCTTGATGATTCTTGAAAGTGTATCTCCTTCCCTCTAGGCAAGAGGAGAAGGAGTTCTACGTCAAAAGATGGCGAGTATGAACGCTCGAAGAATCAAAAACGGTCGCGGCGGTATGAGAATTCAGATGAAATAAGCGACGATAGGCAAATGCCGGGCACTTCCTCTAGTGGTACTAATCGATCGCGAGTCAGCAGAAGATTGCGGAATAGAGATTATGAACGGGAGGACTCTGGTACGGACTCGGAATCGGGTCCCGAGGTCGAAGCCGTGGCAGAGGATACTCCGGTTCAGGAAATCGACGAATCCCGTAACGAAAGAATGACGACTCCCTTAGGAGAGGATGAGGTTACTCCGCCGATTTTAGAAAAAGGAGACTCGATTAAGCCGACGGATGGACAGCTGACCACCGAGATACTGCAGTCCATAGGCGAACGGCTTTTGCCAGATAGAGTGTTGGCCCCTGCTGTACATGATGACCTCAAAGTCCGGGTTGATGAGATTTTGAGAAAAGGCTTGCCACTGGAAGAGAGGAAAAATGTTATCAAGCGGTTTCCTCCGCCAGAAAACTGTGTGTTTATAGATCCGCCAAAATTGAACCTCGAAGTGAAAGCGACATTACAAGAACCGGCAGTCAAAAGAGACTCTCGGATCGCAGAAAAGCAAGATTGCATTGCTGCGGGTATTAGCGCGGTGCTAAGCCTCACGTCAATGGTTCTCAAGGCCGAAGTTAATGAAAAGCTTCAGATGCTCAGCATTCTAAGCGGTGTGTTGAGAATTTTCTCCGATTTGCATCATGAGGAATCAAGGATTCGGCGAAGCCTGATTTTAAAAAACATTAACGCATCCTTGCGAGAAACATTGAACGGGAGTATAGCCGATGAGTGGTTGTTTGGAAAAAATTTAGAAGAGAGATTAAAGGCGGCAAAATCGCTCGCATCTTCGAGTAACAATTTGAAGTCAAAACCTCAGCAAGCGATCAACACTTATACAAAAAACTCGAAAGGCCCGCCACGTCGTCAGTTCATCAAGAATCGAACGAGCTCGACGTTCGGCGGGCAGAAGTCGTATTCAAGGAATCAGAGATCATACCAGAGCCGCAGGATGACCAATCAGAGAACGTCTTACCCGAAGAAGACTTATTAAATGATGCAGGACAGGTAGCTGGTCGGCTTCGTTATTTTTTACAAGAATGGAGCCAAATTACAAACAACAGTACGGTCTTGAGCTGGATTTCGGGCTATAAAATCCCTTTTGTGTCCAAACCGTCGCAGGTACAACAGCCGCGACAATGTCAATGGTCTACTCGGGAAAAAAGCATAATAAGAGATCAAGTATCTCGTTTGATATCTATTGGAGCTGTTCGGAAGGTTAAGAGCATTCCAAATCAATTTATTTCATCCATTTTCATTGTTCCAAAAGCAGATGGGTCGCATAGGTTAATATTGAACCTTAAAAAACTAAATCAATTCTTACTGCCAATGCATTTTAAATTAGAGGATGAAAAGACAGTGCGTCGCGTTGTAAGGGCGGGCTGTTTTATGGCATCCCTAGATTTGAAGGATGCTTATCATATGATTTCTATAGCTAAGGAGCACAGGAAGTATCTAAGATTTGTGTTCATGAACGTAATTTACGAATTTTGCTGTCTACCATTTGGGCTAAGTACAGCACCGTATACTTTCACTAAACTCATGAAGCCGGTCGTATCGCATCTGAGAAGTTTAGGATTTGAGTCGGTAATTTATTTGGACGACTTGTTGTTAATCGGAAATTCCTATGAGACTTGTCATTACAATGTGCAAATAACCACGAAATTGCTGGAGAGACTGGGATTGATTATCAATTGGGAAAAAAGTAAAACGAGTCCATCACAGCGTTGCAAATACCTCGGCTTTATCTATGATTCGAAGAGGTTAACAATTGAACTCCCACCAAAAAAGAAAGAAAAGGTTATGTGTCAAATATCAAAATTCAGAAAAGTCAAGCAATGTACAATTAGGGAATTTGCAG
This sequence comes from Heteropelma amictum, assembly GCA_959613375.1. Lineage (NCBI taxonomy): Eukaryota > Metazoa > Arthropoda > Insecta > Hymenoptera > Ichneumonidae > Heteropelma > Heteropelma amictum. The sequence goes on from OY390729.1 coordinate 1,382,481, forward strand.
CGTTTATAGGAACATTGAGCTCGTGTTGTGCAACGCTAAAATATGGTCGAGTGCATGTTCGAGCTTTTGAAAGAGAGGAGTTTCTGGCCTTACAAGAGAGCAGAGGCGAGTTTGACGCGAAAATCGCGTTGTCAGAAAAATTAAAATCAGACTTTGATTGGTGGAGTCTAAACATCAGATCGGCAATTAATTCTATAAGATGTTTCAACCCCAAACTCGAGATTTTTACGGATGCATCAGGTTCGGGATGGGGAGCTTTCCATGAGGGACAAAGTGCCCATGGTCATTGGAAAGAAGATGAGAAACGGCTGCACATCAATCATTTAGAGCTCATAGCTGCATCAATGGGCTTAAAGTACTTTGCATCAAATTGCCAAGGTTGTGATATTTTATTGAGAATTGATAATACGACTGCTATATCATATATTAATAAAAAAGGGGGAATAAAATTTCCAAGATTAGCAAGAGTGGCAAAATATATATGGGAATGGTGTGAAAAAAGAGATATTTGGATATTTGCTTCGTATATAGCATCGAAAGATAATGTGGAGGCAGATCGTGAATCGCGCCGTCTCGAACCTGAGACAGAATACGCGTTATCAAATGTAGCCTTTTTCCAAATTGTGAACAAATTGGGCCTACCAGATATGGATCTTTTTGCAACAAGAGCAAACACAAAGTGCCCCAGATATGTTTCATGGAAGAAGGATCCGGAATCTATTGCGGTTGATGCATTCACCATCAAATGGGACCAGTTTTTCTTTTATGCTTTTCCACCGTTTTCAATAATTCTCAGAGTGTTACAAAAAATTAGATTTGACAATGCAAAGGGGATTTTAGTAGTTCCTCATTGGCCAGCTCAGCCGTGGTTTCCGGTTTATTTATCCCTGTTAACAACAAAGCCATTGTTTTTCGAGCCTAACAAATGCCTTTTACAATCGTGCGACAGAAAACCTCACCCGCTGTGGAAAAAGATTACCCTGGTTGCGGGAATTATATCAGGGAAGGTTTCCGTCGAAGATCAATACCGGCAGAGGCAGTCGAAATTATGCTATCGTCCATAAGTGAGTCATCGAGGAAACAATACGACAGTGGTTTAAAAAGATGGTGGCGTTATTGTGCAGGGACGAGCGTCGATCCGTTTGACGGAAAGATAACGGATATAATCTTGTTTTTGACGGAAGAGTTTAACAAGGGAGCGTCGTATAGCTCGTTAAATTGTTGGCGGTCAGCGTTGGCGTTAATACAAGGAGCTGAGTTAGGAAGAGAGCCTCAGCTCAAACGGTTTTTCAAGGGCATTGCGAGACTAAAGCCACCAAGGGCTAAGTATGATTCAACCTGGGATCCTCAAATAGTATTGAATGAAATCAGCAGATGGGGGCAGAATGAGATGCTTTCGTTAGAAACACAGACCTTGAAGACAGTGACATTACTCGCTTTAGTAACAGGTCACCGGATGCAGACGCTAGCGTTGATTGATGTTCGAGATATTCAAGAGAGCGACGATGGGTTTGAAATAATAATTGCCCAAAGAATCAAGACGTCGGGGATAAATAGGGTACAGCCCACTTTGATCATACCCTTTTATCCAGAAAAGACGGACGTATGTCCAGGTTTGGCGTTGAAGAATTATTTGGAAAAGACAAATAATATTCGAAGCTTAAGATATAGATTATTTCTTTCTTTTAAAAAACCTCATAAGGAGGTATCCACTCAGACGCTTAGTCGGTGGATAAAGAACGTTTTGGAAAAAAGTGGTATCGACACAAAAGTTTTTTCATCGTACTCTACTAGACACGCGGCCACATCGGCAGCAAACAGAGGAGGCGTTAACATTGATACCATCCTAAAGACAGCGGGGTGGTCAAAAAAATCTCAGACATTTGCACGTTTTTACAATAGAAACATTCCAGAGGATAGAGATTCCTTTGCTAGAGCTATATTGGCAAAAAATGTGTGACTATTATACCTTTGGTTCTGGAGGTTGAATATAGTTGTGGCAACTACTGGTGTTTGTTTTTTTTTCTTTCATTTTTGTGGGCTTGTCGACTGTCATGGATCGGTGCGATATGAATTTTATCTCTTGCAATCAGATTACCGTAACAAGCTTTAAACAGCTACATGATGATCTCGAGGAAGAGGCGCAAAATACAATTACACGATTAAACGAACTTACCTGTAAGTGAAGTTCGATCGTGATTGTATGAAGCGCCTCTTCCGAAGAGATCAGTCCCACCCAATGATTATCCCCATTGTTCTATCACCGTTTCGAACACCCGATAATGGGTTACGGCAATTCTTTAAATGAATGAGGCAGTTAAAGGATCAGAAGTGAGATCCGGAGAAAAACAAAGAATTTAGGCTTTAAAGTTGTGACTATCGGTACATGAAGGTGGTACTACATGATGATCTCTTCGGAAGAGGCGCTTCATACAATCACGATCGAACTTCACTTACAGGTAAGTTCGTTTAATCGTGTAATTATATCGTCGTTCATCCAGTGGTTAATAGATACGCCCTGGTCGATTGTTTTCTGACCCGACGCTCCTCTAGCTAGTGTGTTCAAGACCGTGGTCCTTTCTATTCGCTACGTGCGTGGCCTTGAAACTGATTCAGTTTCGACAACTAGCATTACCAGTGGCTAAAGCAAGAAGCTTTAGGTCTCTACATCTTGTACGCTCACACAGCATTCCCTATGATAATTAGAGTGTCTGGTAAGAAATAAAAAGTGTTAAAAGTACTGCTTTCGTTGCTCGGGGTGGCTCGGATGACTATCGACGCAATAATACGTCGAGAGTGATAATTCAGTACATTCGTGTGATTATTCGCAAATCTAAACAGTGTCAAGTGTCGTGAAAAGACGATTGTCGTTCTTAACCTCGAACGTGTCAAAAATTAACTTCCCACAATGGCTCCAAAAAAACCTCTTACTTGCTCGGTTGTTAATTGTTCAAACACGTCATCGAATTCACCAGGAACTCACTTTTACCGATTTCCTAATGCTACAATTTATAAGTACAAGTTAGAACGGCGTAACAATTGGATTTGTGCTTTGAAACGACGAGCGTAAGTTTTAACATACTGTTCGGGAAAGCACGTAGTGCTGGGGGTCCACGCGAGAGAGCAGCACCTTGCGCGCTGGTCTCTCGTTTGGACTCGGCGGTGCTCAAGCGACGGGCTTCTCCCTCTCCCTTCGGCGTTAGATCGCGGTCGATTTCCGTCTTCTTCCTTCTTCTACGTTCTAGCTTCGCGCGATACACGTGAATCTGTTTTCTCTCTTCGGCACACCGTTCTCTTCGGAACTTTTTCGGTTTACCCTTGCGGTTTTCGGGACGCTTCCTTTATCTCTGTTTTCGGTCACTTCGGTAATTACTTCGATTAAGACGACTTCGCGAAACGGCTACATACATCGTACGTTCTCTCGGCCCTTAACAAGGGGCTCGATAACCGCGTACGGCGTAACGCCATTGTGTGCGTGCGGCGTCGTTAGCCAAATTCGCGTTGGCTTTATCCTAACTACCATAATTATATTAAGTGTGACAATTGGGAATCTCGGCTTCACTTCTTTTCAAATCATTCTCTCCTCGACCCACTCCTTTTCTCATTGACTACACCAGGATTATCCGAGTCGGGCTCTGCCCAGACATTTTTTGGTCCTTCGAGCCGGATAGTTCGGTGGGAAAGTGTGTGCGGGGACGAGGAATGCTTCGGTAGTGCTCCGCATCGAAATCGTACGCGCGTGCATAACAACGGGGCACACGTGTTTTTCGCCGGCTTCGAGTCCTCTTCGTCCGTTTTGTGCTGATCTTCGTATACGCGCCGGTCGATAATCGCGCCGTGCACTCTCTCGCTCGCGTGGCGAAAGCATCAGGACGCTTCTCTCTCGCTCTCGAGGGCCGCCCGAGAGCGCGCTCGTTCTCTGTTCCGCGCGGGTCCTCGTTCCGTGCGCGCGTGACAGTGTTCCGTTTTTTTTTCTCTCTCGTTCGGCTGAGATCGCCGATACTTCGCGCGCGCTCGCTTCGCTTCTCACAGTGAATTGTCCTCTTGCGTTTTCCGAGTGCGTTTTGTGCGGGTTTTTCGTGGATGCTTCGCGCCGTTTCTCCGCACGCGTTCTCGCGTTTTCCGAGTGCGTTTGGTGCGGGTTTTTCGTGGACGCTTCGCGCCGTTTCTCCGCACGCGTTCTCGCGTTTTCCGAGTGCGTTCTGCGCGGGTTTTTCGTGGACGCTTCGCGCCGTTTTTCCGCACGCGTTCTCGCGTTTTCCGAGTGCGCTTAGCCGCGCGTTTTTCGTGGACGCTTCGCGCCGTTTAACGCGTGCGTTCGTGCGCTTTTCAAGTGCGAGTCGCGCGTTTCCGTGGACGCTTCGCGCCGTTTCTCCGCACGCGTTCTCGCGTTTTCCGAGTGCGTTGGTGCGGGTTTTTCGTGGACGCTTCGCGCCGTTTCTCCGCACGCGTTCTCGCGTTTTCCGAGTGCGTTTTGCGCGGGTTTTTCGTGGACGCTTCGCGCCGTTTTTCCGCACGCGTTCTCGCGTTTTCCGAGTGCGCTTAGCCGCGCGTTTTTCGTGGACGCTTCGCGCCGTTTAACGCGTGCGTTCGTGCGCTTTTCAAGTGCGAGTCGCGCGTTTCCGTGGACGCTTCGCGCCGTTTCTCCGCACGCGTTCTCGCGTTTTCCGAGTGCGTTTTGCGCGGGTTTTTCGTGGACGCTTCGCGCCGTTTTTCCGCACGCGTTCTCGCGTTTTCCGAGTGCGCTTAGCCGCGCGTTTTTCGTGGACGCTTCGCGCCGTTTAACGCGTGCGTTCGCGCGCTTTTCAAGTGCGAGTCGCGCGTTTCTGTGGACGCTTCGCGCCTTTTTTGGACGTTTCTCTCGCCAGTTCTCTTCGTTCTTCCGCGCCTTTCGAGCGTGGGCAGAGAGCCTTCGGTCACTTCGTTCGTTACTCTTCACCTCGTTCTTTCGGTGCTGCGATGACTAGCAACGTCGCCAAAATGGAACGCCGTCTCACTGGGCTCCACAGTACCTTTCACTGCATTGCGGGCCTTGCGGCGAAAACCCGAGCGGCTACGCCGCAGAATACATCGAAGACGCTCGCACTCACTCGGTTGGAGCTCCTCGAGACCAATTGGACGCGGTTCCGACGTGACCACGAGGCTCTTCTCGAGATGAATTGCGAGAATCTCGCTGAGAATTCGTACTTCAAGGAAGCCATTGAAGCGCAGTGTCAGCAGGCCTACGAGGACGCAAAAGTCAGCCTCCTCACCATAAAGGAGCACTTCGAACTGGTCGAGCCCACCGGAGCGAACCTCACGGATCTATCGGCACTTCCGGGCACTTCGCACACGAGGCACGCGTTGCCCAAAATTCAGATCCCGGAGTTCGATGGCGAGTTTCACGCGTGGAGATCATTCCATGATCTGTTCGTGTCGTTGGTCGGCCAGAACTCCGAGATCACTTCTGTCGAAAAGATGCACTATCTTCGACTCGCGCTCAAGGGTGACGCCGCGCGTCTTATCGCCAATCTTCCGGTCTCTTCAGCATCGTTCGCGTCTGCCTGGGATCTTCTTGTCGCACGGTACGAAAATAAACGATTGCTGGTCACTTCGCAGCTCGACCGATTCTTCAGCCTGGCTACGGTCACGCCACGGTCGTACCAGTCGCTGAACACGCTGATCAACACAACGAGCGAGGTGTTGAACGCGTTAAGAGCTCTGGAGATGCCGGTGGACGAATGGGGCACGATACTGGTGCATTTCATCGTCTCCCGTCTCGACCACCACCTACGTGAACAATGGGAGCTGAAGTTAGGATCCTCCACTGCACCGGCTACACTTCCGCAGCTGAAGGAGTTCCTGACGACTCGAGCGCGAGCGCTCGAAAGTATCGAGTCTGCTGCCTCAGCTCCCCACCGGCCCACTTCAACGTCAACTTCAAGGCCAGGTGCGACAAGAACACCAAGGGCTTCCACGTCGGTCCGAGCGCTACCGGCCTGTGGTGCCCCCCCATCACCCTACGCCATGGCGGTGGATGGAAGGTGGGAGGTGAACCACGCCGCTGCGACCGCGGCAGTGGAGCCGCTACGGCCTGCCGGTTCCGCAACGCAGTCGTGCCACTTCTGCCTCGGGCCGCACTTCATTACGAAATGCGAGCTCTTCAAGAAGCGGACCCCGAAGCAGAGACGTCTCATCGCAGAGCAGAGGCTGCTCTGCTTCAACTGTCTCGGGCCGCATACTGCATCGAATTGTCGAGTCGCCGGACGCTGCTTCGAGTGTAATGGGAAGCACCACACCCTCATACACCTTCCGACAAACGCGACAACGGCCACTTCAAAGGATCGTGGGTCGGTAGCGACAGCCACTTCGCAGCCTCGGCCGGCGACGTCGAAACCAGTAGCCACTTCGTCGCCAAATGAGCCGGAGGCTTGACTTGACAAGAGTCGACAATGCGACGACGCTTCTGGCCTCTTCGACAGAACGGTTCGTCTCTACACTTCGACTCCTGCCGGGCGCTTCGACACTTCTCCAACGATTCCTCGGGACACTTCAACGCCGGACACTTCAGTTCAAACGGTATGTCGACCTTCGGTACTACTTGCCACGGCTCAAGCCCATTTGACCACTTCAGCGGGCACTTCGCAACGAGTTCGACTTCTAGTCGATCCGGGCGCTGAACTCTCGTTCATTTCCGAGCGCTTGGTACAAGCCTTGTGCATCAAACGTATGGCCGCTTCCGTGAACGTGGTCGGGATTGGCAGCCAGGCCGCCGGAAGAACGCGGGGAGCCACCATCGTGACTCTTTCGTCTCTTCACAACTTGAATGTATCCTTCACGGTCACTGCCTTCATTTTGAACGTGTTGACTGCGGCTTTGCCTTCGTTCTCATCGACGCGACAATGGGAACATCTTCGAGGGATTCCTTTAGCGGATCCTGATTTTCAGCGACCGGGACCCATCGACCTGATAATCGGCGCCGACGCCTACGGCGTGTTAGTTGAGACCGGCATTAAGAAGGGTCGTGCCACCGATCCCATCGCACAACGAACGCTGCTAGGGTGGATCATATTGGGCCCAGTCACTTCTTCTCTGTCAAGGTCGGTTCGTATTCATCATACTTCGACTAATGACGAGGTCACTTCATTACTCAGGAAGTTTTGGGAGCAAGAGGAAATCCCGTCGGAATCGGCCGCTACAGCTGAGCCAGACGAGTCCTCATGCGAGCGACACTTCCGGGAGACACATTCGAGAGACGAAACTGGCCGCTACGTGGTCCGGCTTCCCTTCAAGGTCTCGCCTTCGTCCCTCGGAGATTCGTACGCTGGTGCGAAGCGGTGTCTTCTTCAGCTCCTGCGCCGGCTCTCGATAAATCAGGAGTATCGAGACCTGTACAACGGCTTTCTTCAAGAGTACGAGACCTTGTCGCACATGGCTCGCGCTCCAACAGCAGAGCTTTCAACCCCTCGGTACTTTCTTCCGCATCACGGCGTTTTTCGGGCTCACAGCACCACAACGAAGCTTCGCGTCGTATTCAATGGATCCTTCAAGACGACGAGTGGTGTGTCGATCAATGACATTCTTTACACCGGGGCGAAACTTCAACGGGATACTTCGGACGTTCTTCTTTGGATAAGACGACATCGTTTCATCTTCGCGACAGACATCACCAAGATGTTTCGTCAAATCGTGGTTCATCCAGACGACAGGGAACTTCAGCAAATTCTGTGGGTGGACTCTCAAAACCGAATCGTCCCGTATCAATTGACAACGGTTACGTACGGGTTGAGCTGTGCCCCCTTTCTCGCAGTTCGGGTTATGCTTCAGCTTGTCGAGGATGAGGGGGAACAGTTTCCACTCGCCACTTCTCCCTTAACGAAAGGCAGGTATGTTGACGATATTTTCGGAGGAGCCGACACTATCGAAGAACTTCAAGCTACGGCGCAGCAACTTCAAGGAATATGCCAGCGCGGCCGCTTCCCGCTGCAAAAGTGGTCGGCTAATTCTCGGGAAGTTCTTCAACACATCAACGCTGAGCAGCAAACGGAAGCGGTGCTGATTCAATCGGAAGATCCCAACATAAAGCTGCTCGGCCTCGTATGGAATTCGAACGAGGATAGCTTCAGGTTCACACTTCAGCTTTCCTTCAACAACCAAATAACGAAACGGACGGTTCTTTCAGAAACGGCTTCTTTGTTCGATCCTTTGGGCTTCATTTCGCCGGTCATTATCACAGCAAAGATCTTCCTACAAGAACTGTGGTTGGCCAAACTTCATTGGGATGACAAACTTCCACTACGGCTCCAGGAGAAATGGAAACTCTTCCGGGACAGTCTGAATGACTTGTCGCTCATTCGACTCCCAAGATGGCTTCACCTCTCAGCGACAACCCAGGTCGAGCTTCACGGATTCTCGGACGCTTCACAACTCGCTATGTCAGCAGTGGTCTATCTTCGTTCAACTGCTGACGATGGCGCTGTCACCGTCACTCTCGTCTGTTCCAAGACGAAGGTCGCTCCGCTCAAGCGAATGACGATCCCTCGGCTTGAACTAACGGCAGCTCTCCTTCTTGCTCGTCTGGTCTCTCATGTCAAGGGAGAGCTAGACTTAAGGAATGTTCCCACATTCCTCTGGACGGACTCTTCAGTGACACTCACGTGGATCACTTCACATCCTGCTCGATGGAAGGATTTTGTGAGAAATCGGGTGGTCACCATTCAAGAGATCTCCTCACAAGCAACCTGGCGGTTCATTTCAGGGAAGGAAAATCCAGCGGACTGCGCGTCAAGGGGCTTGACGCCCAGGAAACTTTCAGCACACTTGCTGTGGTGGGAAGGACCGCGATGGCTTTCGGCCACCGAAACCACATGGCCAGCCCCATCTGCCTACACTTCACCGGATTGCGACCTCGAGCAGCGTCCGGGACTTGCCTTCACGACAGTGTCGGAATCAGGCACTAACCTTTGGGAACTTCTGGCGCGTTACTCGTCCCTGACGCGACTTCTGCGGATTACTGCCATGTGCCAACGAGCAGCAACTCGGTTTAAACGCCTCGCTTCCACTTCGTCTGCTACTTCTCTAACGCCTGGAGACCTGGAGGAGGCAAGGTTCTTCTGGATCCGGCTCGTTCAACGAGCATACTTCCCGGTTGAGCTTAAGCTAATAGCCGCCGGAACGACTCTTCAGAGGAGTAGCCCGCTCGCCGCACTTACGCCCTTCGTCGATCATCTCGGAACGCTTCGTGTGGGCGGTCGCCTCAATAATTCTCTCCTTCAGGCCGAGGCTAAGCATCCTCCGATACTGCCTCGTGTCTCGTTGCTGACTACCTTAGTCATCTCCGAGGCACACTCACGGACGCTTCACGGAGGCACTCAGGCTACGTTGAGTTACATTCGACAAGCTTACTGGATTCAAGGGGGACGCGCTCCCGTTCGATCGTTCATTCTTCGCTGCGTGAAGTGCGCCAGATTTCGAGGGCTACAAGCACAGCAGCTCATGGGTCAGCTTCCTTCAGCACGGGTTACACCTTCGCGAGCCTTCTCCCACGCAGGAATTGATTACGCCGGTCCCTTCATCATTAAGACATGGCGTGGAAGAGGAACAAAAACTTATAAGGCGTTCCTTGCTGTGTTCGTATGTTTCTCTACTTCGGCAGTTCACTTCGAACTCGTCTCCGATTACACGTCTGACGCCTTCATCGCGGCTTATCTGCGGTTTTCGGGACGAAGAGGAATCTGCCATACGCTGTATAGCGACTGTGGCACGAACTTCATCGGGGCAGACAGGGCGCTTCGAACTCTCTTCAAGGCTGGTTCAGTAGAAATGAACGCTACAATCATTTCTCTGACCAACCTCGGCACCAGGTGGTCCTTCAATCCTCCTGCGGCCCCTCACATGGGGGGAAAATGGGAGGCTGCCGTAAAATCCGCGAAATATCATCTTCGTCGGATAGTCGGGGAAACCTCGCTTACGTATGAGGAATTTACGACTCTTCTTACGCAGGTTGAAGCGGTGTTGAATTCCAGACCACTTTGCCCCGTGTCGGACGATCCTGACGATGTCGCTGCGCTCACACCGGGTCACTTCCTCATTGGTGAAGCACTGACAACGGTGCCCGAGCCTTCGCTCACTTCGATACCGGAATCACGCCTCTCTCGATGGCAGCTTCTTCAGGTCCAGCTTCAACATTTCTGGAAGAGATGGTCCTCGGAGTATTTACATCGGAGCCTCTCGATCTCGAAATGGCGGCACCCTTCACACGCAGTACGAGTAGGCTCGCTCGTCCTCATTACGGACGAACGTCTTCCACCTTCACGCTGGCCTCTCGCTCGAGTGGTCGAGCTTCATCCAGGAGCGGACGGGCTCACGAGAGTAGTGACACTTCGTACGGCCTCTTCAACGTTCAAACGACCGGTTGCGAAACTCGCAATCCTGCCAGTGGACTCTTCGTCGTCAGCGGTCGCCGAAGGCGGGGAGTATGTTCGGGAAAGCACGTAGTGCTGGGGGTCCACGCGAGAGAGCAGCACCTTGCGCGCTGGTCTCTCGTTTGGACTCGGCGGTGCTCAAGCGACGGGCTTCTCCCTCTCCCTTCGGCGTTAGATCGCGGTCGATTTCCGTCTTCTTCCTTCTTCTACGTTCTAGCTTCGCGCGATACACGTGAATCTGTTTTCTCTCTTCGGCACACCGTTCTCTTCGGAACTTTTTCGGTTTACCCTTGCGGTTTTCGGGACGCTTCCTTTATCTCTGTTTTCGGTCACTTCGGTAATTACTTCGATTAAGACGACTTCGCGAAACGGCTACATACATCGTACGTTCTCTCGGCCCTTAACAAGGGGCTCGATAACCGCGTACGGCGTAACGCCATTGTGTGCGTGCGGCGTCGTTAGCCAAATTCGCGTTGGCTTTATCCTAACTACCATAATTATATTAAGTGTGACAATTGGGAATCTCGGCTTCACTTCTTTTCAAATCATTCTCTCCTCGACCCACTCCTTTTCTCATTGACTACACCAGGATTATCCGAGTCGGGCTCTGCCCAGACACATACTATCATATGTGTATTATCACAAATGTACAGGTTATATGTTAATAAACCTTCATCTCTCAGCCCAGATGGATCACAGTGGATACCTCATACGAACTCTCGAATTTGCAGCCAACACTTCATTGGAAATCAAAAGGTCGAGGATCCGTCTCATCCTGGATATAATCCAACTATTTTCCCTACGATTCATCATCGAAGCAGTGTAGCTGTCAAATGTGCTCTTGGAAGGTATATCATATGAATTGTAAAATGCTACTTGATATTTGAAATGGAAACTGGATATTGTTAAATAGATTGGTAGTAAATAAACAATGGTATTTGGAACCATTTTTCAGATACGAACGAGCAATCAAGAGGAGACGGATCGCAATAGCTCAAGAAACGATCACTGATGATATCGAACTGCCAGTTCTCGATAATGATGTTCGTACCGAAAATGTTTCTCAACACGAAATTGAACAACACAGTGCTAGGAATTTCACACAAGTTGATCAGGAAACTCAAGTAAATTTTATAGATGAAGATCGCATGGACGCAGACCTGAATTGTTCAACGTTTACGTGTAATCGTTACATATATATTAATTCAGGCAAAACAATTTCAGACGTCGAAATTCAAGTCAATATCTCAGATCCTGATAGCCGCACACACTTCATTAAAAAAAAAAATACATCGACGTTGGCTGTGGAAATCACACTGACTGCAAAGATAGAGCGGTGGGACCAGAAATATATGATCACGATAGCAAGGGTTGGTTGAGGTGTACGAGGGGTTTCCATGGCATATCTTCTGTTAATGACGATAAACAGATGCTTGATCTTGCTGGTGTAACACAAAATACTTTTCAGTTGTTGTTAAAAACTCTTCCAATGATCAAGGATATTAAAATTTCGAAAGAGGACCGACTCCTTATTTTTTTATTCAAAATGAAGTGTGGTCTGACATTTGGAGCAGTGAGCGTACTTTTCGGTGTTCATAGGACTACAGTATCAAGGGTATTTTATTCCACATTACAGTATTTAGCAATTGCATTAAAAGACTTCGTATTCTGGCCGAGTAAAGAAATAGTTCAAGCGACGATGCCACAGTCGTTCCGAGAAACGTACAGCAACTGTCGTGTTATCATCGATTGTACCGAGTTCAGAGTAGAACAACCCTCGAGCATTCAATCTCGTGTACAATTTTATTCCCATTACAAAACGGGATTTACGCTAAAAGTTCTTGTTGGTTGTACACCGTCCGAAGCAATTTCATTCATATCGAGGTGTTATGGTGGTCGAACAACCGATGCTCAAATAACGAGTAGTTCTGGATTTTTAGATTTACTAGAACCTGATGACCTTGTTCTTGCCGATAAGGGATTTCCGCAGATAAAAGCAAAACTCGACGAAAGTGGACGAGGAATTTTACTTGTAATGCCACCATTTTTGCACAACACCTTTTCTGCCGAAGAAGTACACGAAACTTATAAAGTCGCAAGTGTCAGAATCCATATTGAGCGAATCATGCAAAGACTCAGAACGTACCGGATATTAGACAAATTTACTTTAAATATGCTCCCGTACTCCGACAATATAGTATTTGTGTGTTGTGCGTTAGTAAACTTGCAATTACCGATTATGAAAGAGAGCGACGTGGAATAAATAAACAAAAAACATTTGATTAAAAAACCAGACAACCATTATGATTCAAGACATGTAGTATATTTATTTACGTTACAATACCACATGAATATATGATAAATGTATTTTTCTATAATAACAATAAATACTCCTTTGTATCTAATTTGTACTTATGTCTTTTTGAGTAGTATTATCATTTTTAGTACTTATGTGAATATGAATAAACATTGGTTAATTGTCTTTGGTTTCCTTTGATACTTTTGCCTGAACATGAAGTTAAGGGAATGTTCTGAGAAGCAATAGCACTTATCACGCTCACTGTCTGTCAACATTTTCTTTATCTTGGTCAATGGCAGCTTTTAAGTAATATGTGAAATAAAATTTTTCCAGACTCAGGACCAAACTCTGCAAGAACTTTTCGTCTCTATGAATAACTGCTACGCAGGACCCTGCTGGTGACCAAACATATAAATCACATACTGTTAAACCAGTGACGTACATTTGGATTTGACACTGTGTATAATACTGGTGACTCTTTCTCAATTCTATATTTTGATTTTCCATAAATAGATACGGAACATTGCACTTCTCTGTCCATTCTTCGTAAACAGGCTTTTTTGCGCAAGACGAAGGACATTTGATTTCTAATGCCTTGGTAATACACCCGTCTACAATTACAATTCCATCCAGACTTGCACAAAGCCAAGGTTGAGATGGCAAAATAAAGAGTCCGATATGTATAACTTTTACTTTATACTCTTCCTCATACTGCAACACAGCGAGTTGTTCGTGTTTCGATCCATACTCGACTGCTGAACCCAGAAATTGTGATTTTTTGAAGAAATCGTTGAGAAGCGAATCGACGTCTTTTCTGGTTCGAGTTTTAATCGCATGAGCTTTCGCGCTGGCACTAATGCGAAACTTTCTCGCTGAGAACCATTCTTCGCAATTACTCTGGTGCTCAGTCAAGACACACAACTCAACCACTTTCGACTCAGTGAGTACAATATTCTGCATGTAGAAGGAAGAGAGCCTTTCGTCAAGATTTTCATCCAAATTGTTCGAGTATCGGTGGCCTTCTTTACAGAAAATAAGCAAATTCAATGCGCAAGTCTCGCAATGGTTCTCCCTGGACACACATATCGCATCATCTATGCAGAGTCTCAAAATGCTTCGAGCAATGGTCTCGCCTGTAGTCCGATTTATTTCACGAAGAAGACTTTTCAGTGGTGATGGTTGAGGTCCCAGATCTTTGTACGTCACTTTGTATGCCTCAACTCGACGTGTTACTTGTTGAGATGCAGGGATTCGGTAACGGTCTGTCACGATTATCGGCTTACTGTACATATCTTTGCCAAGTTCACGATCTGATGGTTTTCCCCATTCCTGCTCCTTGCTGGTTTTCGTAGCGCTCCGGTCTGTGTTTATGTAATGTATGAGAGCGAAAATATGTTTGCACTTTTTCCCTGCCGCCGACACACACGTGCAGGAAACATCTGTCACATGGCGATCTCGATTAATCTAAAAACCAACAAATGCAGATCATTTACGTTTATGCACAAGGTAATATTGAGAAAAAGAAAGACATATACAGGGTGGTCCACGCAACGTGTGCACCTCTTTCACGGTCGAAATATGCGTTGCACGAAAAAATGTTGTATACAAAAGTTACATGGTTTATGAGGCTTCATCATGTGGTGCATTTATTTTTATTCTAGGTGGAGGCGCTTCGGAGATTTCAAGGTCAACTTTGTTTTTTTAAAGGGAATGCTATATTTTTTATAGCGTAAGATGATAGAGTATCGAATTTTGAGTAAAAAAGTATAGACCCTTATTAGCCCTAAAATTAATAGTTAACGAGTATTTTCACTTTATTACTTTAAAATTTCTATTGCGTAATATCAAGTTGGAGATTCAAATCTACTACAAATATCTGAAGGATAGCATTGTTTACATGACAGTGTTTATCAATATGAACACATTCACCACATCACACGCTCTTATCATGATTCGCAATCCTCTCAATATTTGTAATCCAGTATTAAAGTTTCCTTCAGTGATCGTGCGTGATTATCAGAAAGATAAAAGTGAAAATGAATTTTTGTAATAGTGACAAAGTTGATATGCTTTTAGTGTACGGAGAGTGTCATAGAAATGCAGTAAGAGCTAAAGCTATGTATGCCGAAAGATGTATGTACTAGAGGACGTGCCGTTGAATATCCGTGCACGTATGTGGTATCAGCATGATGGTTGTCCAGCACATTACGCACGTATTGTGAGGGAACTACTGGATAGAAATTTTCCCAATCGATGGATTGGTCGTGGTGGACAATTCATGTGGCCTCCACGCTCACCAGATCTTACTCCTCTAGACTTTTTTCTGTGGGGCACATTAAAAGACAGAGTGTATCGTGAAATACCAACAACTCCGGAGGATATGAAACATCGTATTTGTTTAGAATGCATGACACTTAGTCCGGACATAATTCAGAATGCAGTTTCTTCATTAGTTAATAGATTTCGTCACTGTATTGATGCCAATGGACATCAATTTGAACACTTACGTTAATTGTGATAAGCCACGAGTCACTGAATGTACTCAAAGTAATAAAGTGAAAATACTCGTTAACTATTAATTTTAGGGCTAATAAGGGTCTATACTTTTTTACTCAAAATTCGATACTCTATCATCTTACGCTATAAAAAATATGGCATTTTCTTTAAAAAAACAAAGTTGACCTTGAAATCTCCGAAGCGCCTCCACCTAGAATAAAAATAAATGCACCACATGATGAAGCCTCATAAACCATGTAACTTTTGTATACAACATTTTTTCGTGCAACGCATATTTCGACCGTGAAAGAGGTGCACACGTTGCGTGGACCACCCTGTATATGCATCATTCACATACTTACCTGCAATTGTACTTTGTATGGCGGAAGAGTGACTGAGGTTTGGCGTACAACACTACATCGTATGAATGTTGGCGCGTCGGTGCTGCGAATTTCCTCTACTCGGCCAACGTGACACACGGCTAACATTTCCCCTTTTATGATACCCTGAGGGTTAAAGCTGATCGAGTGTGATATCGCTTGGAAACCCGTTTTAATTACGAGATCCATTATGTCTCTTATGTCAGTTGTGACATATGTAAACGACGACTGTCACATGTCACAGCGATTGCAGCAGAACAATAATGCGAAATCCTCGGTCTTTGAATTACAATATTTTGAATACGCCTCGTCATGAAGCACTTGACTTTGTTTTATATAGTTTATTATTTATGTGTGTCCTTATTCTGAAGTGTATTTATAGTCTAGGCATAAAGCAATTTTTTAAAATCTTCCTTAAAAGCTATTCACTCATAAAGGGCAATGCATTTGTGGGTGTACCAAGTTTCCAAAAGTCACCACCTGCGGTGCTGCAGTACACTTGCACGTAGCGAATAGGGAACATCATGCTCGATCGTAAATTGTCGAGATCCTTTGTCGAATAAATACCACTGTCCGCTAAATGTTCAGGGACAACAAATTCCCATGTTTTTTTCGTGTCGGCGGACAGCGATTGGGGGGTTGCGGCTTGCGCTAGTTGAGGTAGCGATTGGTACCATATATTATTGATTCTGTACATTGGTGATAGGAAGGAATTGCATTCGATTTCGTGCCCGGTTTTCGTGATTATACGTGTGCGCGGTATCATAAACATCGATTCATTACCTCTTGTTATTGGTAATTCTTGATAACATTCATCTGTTTTTCGCGTAGCTACGTTAACCGGTATACATTTGGCAATTCGTAATACTTCTCCCGCAATATGTGAGATGTATCCTGGTTCTTTCATGAAATAATACGCGAATTCTGCTGGAGCCAACGCTGCAAAGCCCAAGGTGTTGCGTAAAACGTTTTTCTCAAGTTCGCATTCTTGCTTGACACCGTTATTGTAGAGGTCCGTTATTTGATTGCCAAAATGTCTGACGATATATACTAATTTCGAATTTATGTACGCGAATGTATCCATGTTTATAGTTGATATATGTTTTTTTGCGAAGAAGTCGCCATTTTGTTTGTCGACAATAAATAATTTCGGGTGCTCTGTTTTCAACAATTTGTATCCACACAAAACTGTATGACCCTTGACTGTTAGCGCGAATGTAATGTCTGACGTGGTGATAGAATAAATTTCGTTTTCAGGTTTGACTGTATCTTGAATTCTTTCTGCTAATCCTTCGTAGACTATTTCATGATTATTGAATTTACATTGATCAGTTTCGAGGGGCTCCCAGAAACGAAATCCTCCTTGAAAGTCGATGCATTTTCCTTTGTCGTAGCTACATCTTATTCCCGATTGCAAAATGATTTCGTTTTGATTTAGGTTAACCGCCGCGTATTGCTCGAGGAGCGTAAATTTAAACATTCCAATGACTATGACGTTATCCCAGGATCCATAACTGTCTGAGAATGAGGTTCCGTGGCAGTTTCCATTATTATCTATTGATCCAGCTAGCATTACGTTTCTTGTGTTTGTTGCATTGACACTAAAATCGGTAAACAAGGTACTATAAAGGTTATATGATCTAGTGAGATGCGTTGATTTGCATACATTTGCGGATAATTCTTGTAAATATTCTGAACGACCGTTCTTGACTTCTGAAGTATGGGAATGCATACCGCAGTATTTGACTATTCTGTAGATTTCTAATTTGCATTGTATAACTTTAATGTGTGAGAATTCTACTCTTTGGAGTAGTTGTATTTTGGTTTCTTTAACTTCTGGTTTTGATATAGGGATTTTGCACTCTTGAATATCTAATAATGACATTGTTGTGATGTTCATTGATGGAGCGCCGCAATCATACGCGATCAGCGCGCTGCCAGGTTGGAGCAGGTAGATGAGAACTACCGCGAAGGTGAGCATCTTGATTTCCTCCGGCATACCTGAAAAGGTACCGGTAAGTATGAGTTTCGTATTTTAGATTGTTTGTTTAATGCGCTATTTTTGCCCTATCGCAATGAATGATTTTACGTTTTCCTCTTTCCATTTCTATTTCAATGTCGTTGTGGTCCGACAGTACCTCGGTTACTAAGTATGGACCTTTATAATTATCATCGAATTTTCCGACTTTCTGATTTTTTACTAAATAAATTTTGTCTCCGGTTTGAAATTTAACTGGATTTATTTTTTTATCGTATAAGACTTTCGATTTTTGCTTTGCATTTTCTAAATTTTTACGAGCTAATTTTCTCGTTTCTTGGAAATGAGCCGCTAAATTTTTTACATGATCGTCGTATGTTAGTAAGCCATCGAGATAATCAAATTGAGATGGTAATCGAGCTTCTCTGCCTAGTACTATTTGGTACGGAGTGAATTTTGTACCTTCATGTACGCTTGTATTATATGCAAATGTTGCTAATCTTAGCCATTTATGCCAATCCTTTTTGTTGGTATAATGTTTGAGATAGTCTGTTAGAACTTGGTGACTTTTTTCGAGTGAGCCATTCGATTGTGGATGAAATGCAGTCGTTTTAATTTGTTTGATTTTCAATACTTTAGTTAATTGTTTCATTATTCTACCAATGAAAGCTGCACCTTGGTCGGTTAAAATAACTTTTGGACAACCGAAAAGGCATATGAATTCTGTTACAAGGGCATAAGCTATTTCGTTGGCAGTTGCTGTTACTAATGGAATTGCGAATGAAAATTTGGATAAATTGTCTTGTATTGTTAGAATGAATCGATAACCGAGGTCAGATTCTGGATTTATTGCTCCGACAATATCCATTGAAATTTTATCGAATACATTTAATGGAGTATCCGTAATAATCATTGGCTGTTTGGTTTTGATTCTTACTAATTTTCTTCTTTGACAACTTTCGCATTTTCTCACGTAATCCTCTACCTGTTTCTTCAAACTTTCCCAAAAGTATTTTTGTCGAATTCTATTATATGTTTTCGTGACGCCTTTATGACCTGCTATTGGTGATTCATGGCATTCTCTGATTATGCCGTTTCTATCTTCCACAGGGGGTATTGTGATTTCGTCTTTGCATATTCTGATTCGTACGTTTGTTTGGTCGAAGACCGATCTGATGATATTTTTTATTTTGTTCCAAATTGTATCATCTAGGTTGCTACGTTTACGAGAGATCGAGGCTGATGTGATTTTCAATTTTTTCATTTCGATTTTTAGATTTCTAAATGCTTTAACGACGTTTTCTTGAATTAAAGGTGCTGTGCTGTGATCTTGGATTACTAAAGCAAAAACTTTATTTTTTGGTGTTCCTGATAAAAGGACTTGACCGACTTCAAATGTATTTTGAGGAGTAAAATTTTTCAATAATCCTAATTCGATCAGTCTTTTACCGATTTCGCTAGAAACTGTTCCATCTGCAGATACAAAGCAAATATAATGATCTTTACTCATTTCTAAATTGTCTCTTGATTCTATAACGTTAATTGTATCTGAATTTGAATTGCTATCGCTATATGACGATCTTTGTGATGCAATTTCTATTGGAGGTGAAATTACGTTTTCGTTTTTACCGTAACTTGGTTTCTGACTATCTTCTGAATCATTTTCTACCTGAAAAGTCTGTGCTCCTGATACGTTTGCTGGAATATCTCTAGGCATGGACGCATATATTTTTGAAATGTCGTCACATAATATCGATAATCTAGCTTCTTCAGTGTTGGGTGAACCCTTTTCTTTATCATTATTTTCGTAAATTGTTGATGCAATATTTTGAGGAGACATTTCAACAATAGTTTCTGGAATTTGAATTTGTTTTTTGCTTTTCGTTGTTTTTCTTTGAATACGAGGTTTCTTGACTTGTATGTGGTGTTCGCCGTCGGTACAACAGGGACATCTCTTTGGTTTTCTCTCTCTTGTGGATCTACGAAGCGGTTGTGCCTCCAAGTTTTGAATAGGGGCACGAGGAATGATTATTTTCGGCTTTGTTACGGCCGGTGCATTTTCTATAATTGTTATCATGTCCTCATCCGAAGATACTCTATCGACTGATTTTTCCAAAAGTGACATTTGCATTGGAGTTATGTTAACGTTATCTTCATGCATAGTTATATTTTGAATGCTTTGTTGCATGAGCGCTTCTTCTGTGAGAGACATATTTTCTGGGGAGAGTCTGTCTGTTGCCGAATCTAATTCCATTCTTTTATCATTGATAGGTTCATTAAATTTTTTTCTAACTCGTCTTGCAGGGGAAGGAGTATAATCTGTTGATTTATGTAAGCGTTTTTCTAAGAGTTCCCTAGCAAGATTTCGTTGAAAATTGTTTTGTTTCTGAATTCCTTTATTTACAGCGATTTTTTAGTCGTAAGGAGTTGAAGTATGTGAGAGATCGCTGAAGATTTTCTTAACTTTGGGCGTAGTAATTTTATGTTGTAGAGGTTCTTGATTTTCTTTTGAGTTAAGTGTAGTTGGATTGTTTGAAACGAATTTTTCTCCTATTATAACGACACTTTCTTGTGCGTCATCGTTTACTGATTCTGCATCTGAAGATATAGGAGTTTTATTGATATATTCTACGTCTACAGGTATTGCGATTGTATTATCTTCGTCCTCATCAGACGATGATGATTTATCGTGAATCGATAGGTTTTTGAATGAAAGATGTCGACTAGCGCGACTCCTTTGTTTGATACCCAATTTCGGTTTGTTTGATCGATAGATCGAATTTTCTTTAAGATTTTCTGCTTTGCTTTGAGATTTGCCAGTCTCGATGCTCTGGTTAAGATCTTTATTTTCAAGATTTTGATTAAAGTTTTGAGACGCGTTTGTCTCGATGTTCTGATTTTTATTTTCCTCGCGCGCAATCGGATTGTCTAGACTGAGGTTCTGGATTTCGTTCGCGAGATTCTGAGTTTCTTTATTATTGAGGTTCTGAAATGACGGATGATCAGGCCGTTCATTATGATTTCGGATTTCGGAACTTCCTTCAATGACCGTCTCCGTGTCTGTTTCTCTCGGAATTGCCACATCTGCGGGTTCAGGTGTATGAGGAATTTTGTCAGACTGATTTTCCACGGAAGTTTCCGGAATTTCCTCCTCGGAATCAGATTTTTCGATTTTCTGAAGTTTACTTTTACCCTGGGAATGAGAGTCTGACGAGGATGTATATGTTCTCGCGATTCCCGGATTAAGATTTAGGATTCGTTCTCCGTGTGGAGATACGTTAATTCGCCATTTGCATTTGATAGGCAAAATAATCGGATTACGGGAGCGTGCGTCCGCGTTTGTATTTACTCTCCCCGGTTTGTACTGGATTTTGAAATCAAATTCCTTTAATCTTTCTCTCCATCTCAGTACACGAGACGTCGGGTCATTCATTGAGTTTACCCAAACGAGTGGTCGATGGTCGGTCAGTAGTGTAAATTGCCGGCCATAAAGGTACGGTCTAAAGGTTTTTAAAGCAAAAACGACCGCGACCATTTCTTTCTCTAGAGTAGAATAATTCTTTTCTGCTTTACTTAAAACTCTAGATGCTGCTGCTACCATGGGATCTTCTCCGACTTTGCCTTGTGATAAGACTGCGCCGACTGCAATATTTGATGCGTCGGTTGTAACGATAAATGGTTCTGAAAAATCTGGATATTGGAGGATCGGAGTTGTGCATAATTTTTCTCTCAAATTTTCGAAAGTTAGCTGATGTTCGGATGTCCAATGGAATTTAACATTCTTGCTCGTCAGGTCTGATAAGGGTTTTGCAATGTCCGAGAAGTTTTTAATAAAACGTCTATAATAACCAGCGAGACCTAAAAATTCTCTAACATTCTTTGGAGTTTTAGGTGTATTGAATTTTTTTACAGCTTCTATATTTTTAGGATCAGGTTTTACTCCATCTGCAGAAATTAAATGTCCTAAATATCGCACTTCTGTTCGTAAAAATTCACATTTATCGGTTTGTAAAGTGAGGTTTGCATTACGTAATCTTTCAGCAAGTTTTCGGAATTTATTTTTATGTTCGTCTATAGAACGTGCATATATAACGATGTCATCCAGGTAAACGAAAAGGTCGTTGCCCTGTAGACCCTTTAAAACAAGGTCCATGAGTCTCTGAAAAGTAGCTGGTGCGTTTTTCAAGCCAAAAGGCATTCGATTAAATTCATAATGACCATGAGGAGTTGTAAATGCTGTTTTATGTTTATCGTTTATATCCATTTCAATTTGATGGAATCCAGAGGCTAGATCGAAAATTGAAAAATATTTTGCTCCTCCTAATTGATCCAATATATCGGTTATTAAGGGGAGTGGATATGCATCACCTATTGTTGTATCGTTTAATTTTCGGAAGTCTATCACAAGTCTCCATCGTTTATTTCCCTGTGAGTCAGCTTTCTTTGGAACAATCCACAGTGGTGAATTGTGCGGAGATTCGGATGGTTCAATAATGTTTAATTCCAACAAGTTATTAATTTGTTTTTCTATTTCTGGTTTTTGAAAAGGTGGATGTCTGTATTGTCTAGTGTTAATCGGAATGTCATCTATAGTGGGAATTTCGTGTGTGCAAACATTGGTTGATTTTAGAAATTCTCTCGGCAAATGAAAAAGGTCTGCGTATTCCTCTACGAGAGTGGAAACTGCATTACGCTCTTCGTCGTTAAGATGATCGAGATTCAAAAGCTTCCTCGCGAGCCCGGTTTCCTCGCGTCCGAGTACTATCATTGTGTACCAAGGTCTGGTCTTTTGCGGAGTTATCGTCCGTCTGATCGTTCTCGTCTATGCTCATATCGAATGGATATAGTGAAATTACGGGAACATTTATCTTAACGTCTTTGTCGGAGGTTTTGATGGCATATAAGTAGGCTTTGCCGTTAGTATTAGTAACCAAAGCTTCACCTGCGAAGATGTCATCACCTAAGGGTACGCGCGGTACGTAACCCGTCTTTAACGCGTTATCTACCCGAACAAACATGATCGTTTTCTGTCTGGCCCGCAGAAGAAGTGATTCTGTGTTTGTAAATGGATAATCTGTATCGTTCAGCCGTACGTACTTTGCTAACCAATCGATTCTACCCTTGTTTTTTCCTAATAATTCATTACCAAGTATTGCGTCGAATTCTATTGGAAAATTATCTGAAACTACGTGAAATATTTCTGACTTGTTATTTATTTCGATTGTTATTTCTCCAAGAGTTACTGGTTTATCATGATTTGAAATTCCTTGTAATTCGTAAATTACTGAATTATTAATGTCATCGGGAAATTTTAAATGATTTAGTTTTATTAGATTTAATTGAGATCCCGAATCTGCCAAAAATAAAATTTCTGATTTTATGAAATCTTTCGAGCACAACAATATTGTTGGAGAATTGTTATTAATGGATGTAAAGTTGAGATTGCATTCTGCTCGAAGGATTTTTTGTGGAACGGCTTTATCTATTCCTGGCGCTCTTGCGAGTGTTGCCCCGTCGCAGCGCCGTGTCGAGGGGTCGATTTCTCGTTTCCCTGGGCTGTACTTGCTTTTATTTGTTCGGCTTTCTTGCTGTTATTGTATGTTCTTTTTCGACAATCTTTGATTAAGTGACCTTTCTTTTTACAATAATTGCAAATTTGATCACTTTGGTTTTCGTTTGTCTTCTTTTCGTTGTTTAATTTCATGAGTGCAAAGCATTCATTTATTGTGTGATTTGTTTTTTTACAGTGGTTACAAAATTTTGTGGGATTTGAATTGTTTTGAAATTTGTTTTGTTGTACTATGGGTAAGCAAATTTTTGAGTTGTCATTTTCTGTATCGGTGTGACCCAGAAAACGTTCGATTTCACGAGCTTGTGTAAGTATCTTTTTCATATCTGGTTCACCGTCAAAGGAAAAGTGTGCTTGATAGATAGGTTTAATACCTTTCCGAAATTGATCTGCTGCTAGTTCTTGTGCGAGCTCTATTGCTCCGGCTTGTGTTTTGAGAGATGAACTGCCAATTGCTTGTTTGAATTCGTCTAAATATTTAGTAATTCGCTTATGGAATTCTTTGACTGATTCTTTGTGTTTTTGTTGAAATTTTGATATTTCTGAAAACCATGTTGCAATAGGTTTTTTAATACTGAATCTTTCTTTTAAATCTTCTATTAATTCAACTATCGTCGTGATTGATGAATCATCTAATGTGTCGAAAGCTGCTCCTTTACATTTGCTAATGTTATGTCCTAGCCGGTACAATTAAACCCACGCGCATCAATATAACGCGATCGGTCGGTATCTCACTCTCAACAATCGATAAAGTACCAACACATTTCATATACACCTCTTACCATCACTCATCGATCATAAACGCTTATGTAAAGCTACAATACCATATATTCTCGAGTATCGGGTAAATTAACCTAATATAGATGCGGAATTTGAAACTACAGCCACGCATAAACAGATAGATACCCTGTCTGGCAACATTTTTTCAAATTCCATTTATTCATATTCCAACAAAAGACTTAAGCGATACCCCTGCTCGAATAACCCTAGTTATAAGCAAGCTCATTATTATTCTCCGAATATTAACTCGAAACCATCCCCCTTTTTACAGGCATTATCCACGCAAGGTGACGATCTCACGTCACCTTCGCGTGATCGAGATAATCCCCTCTACTAAAACAAACAGTTTTACAAAAACCAAAACCAATCAAAATTAAACGGAGTGGGAAAACTCCGCCTTACAGAAGCGGGATGGTTAATCCTCGAGTAGACTCGAGAGAGTTCACGTCGAACCTTCTTAGAGTCGTCATCTCGAAGTACTAACTCTCCTCAATTTTCGAACTTCTTGCGAAACCCCGAACTCTGTTAAAATACACTCTCTGTAACCTAATAACGAAGGTTTGAACCAACAGAACTCCATATTCTACAAGTGAACTAATACAAATAAACTTATGTTATCTATTGTTTAAATATACACCAACCAAGTTTATTTCATTTCCATCAATCAAAAGAACCTAGTTCACCTCATCAATATCCGAACTTCTCCTCATTAAATATATATTGTGCTCGGAATTCGCGAGTGATCCACCAAAGACTTATTTGCGCGAAACCTCTACTGTAATTCAAAGGTTCGCGACCTATCTCGGATCGCTTCGTGTCTTCATCCAATATCTCCCTCTCGGGACGTAACAATTCATATATTTAATAAAATTGGTGGCAGCGGAAACAAACAAAATCCGTGGGTGACGCAGATCATTCACCACGAGTTCAACTAGTAGCACCAATAACAAAATTGGTGACAGCGGAAAATAACAAACAACAACAATCTAAATCACGCCAGAAAAGTGGCAGTGGTAACTTCAAAAACAAAACCACCCAACAAACAAAATAGGTGGCAGTGGAAAACTTTCAAAACTCTCTCGTTATCCGGACAATTAGTGACAACGAGAACTTATCTTCGACAACGCTCCGCTATATCTGAAAAGTAGGTGAAAAACACAAACTGATCTGCAGTATCTCACGAACCAGTGGCTTTATTCAACACTCGAGCAACACGACTACACGCATATATTTAATAAAATTTCAATCATGAAGGGCTCAAGAAGAGCTCAACAACAACAAAACAGGGGAAAATCTTCCGACTACTAGATCCAACATCAAACATACATACATGGTCAACCAAATCCAGTTCTACAATTCAAGGCCAACGGTCAACAACCAGCACCCAAGTCGGCAATCGGCAAATCATAACAAACGTATCAATTAGTAAGTCAATAATTACCAAATCAACATGCAAAACAATTCAGTCGATGGGGACTTCACAAACCCTCATCCGTCAACCTCACGTACAAACACTACAATCAATCACGAACTCGCTTCACTAAACGCACGATATCGAGATTACGTTAGATATGTACCCGAATTCGACGGGACATCAAAAACATGTGGCTTAAACACATTTATCAACCTTTGCGAAAAAGGGCGAGAATTCTTCCCAATTGTTGGAGAAGAAGGCGTATGCACATTCTTATACAGTAAATGCAAAGGCGAAGTTAGCGAGGCAGTCCCTCTCGAAACCAAACTCGACGATCTCATTTCGGGATTAAAACGCACATTCACAGCGTCAAAACCAATAAAACAATGGTTCGAGGAAATGGGCAAATATCAACAACTGCGTAACGAATCCGTATCAAAATTCTATGGTAGAACACGTAATTTCCTCCTTGCGGCAGAACAATCAATTCGCGGGATGGACTTGCCAGAAATCGAAGGTCTCATACTTTCTCTAAAACGTATCGCCATTGACCAATTTCGACAAGGTCTCACTATCGATTATCGCACACAAGTACCACTTCAGCGATATGACACACTCAAAGACATTTACACCAAAGCGCTAAAAGTTGAGGAAACTATTGGTCCAGTCGCAGTAAATAGCACAACTTGTCTTCCAATCACACAAAAACCAAAAATAAATATAAACCAATCGCATCAAAGTAACGACAAAAAGTTCTGCACTCATTGCAAAAAATCAAACCACAATTACACGGAGTGTTTCGCTCTAGCTAAACATTTCAATCAAAATCGATCAAAAGAAAGCGAAACGAAAAACGAAAATGCTCAACAAAAAACCTGTCATTATTGCAAAAAACCAGGTCACGTGATTAACGATTGCCGAAAACGAGCTTTCAATAACGGCAGAAAACAAACAAACCCCGAAAACACAAGCGATCAGGGAAACTCTATGTCGACCTCTCGAGACGGCGTCACGAGTGGTCAGACATACCAGGAACGCCAAGAGTAGATACTGAAATAAAATCAGTCGAGATTCGCACGGCAAAGTGCAGATTAAGTTCAAATACTCTAACGTATCTTTCGCCTGCTATATTAATATCCTCGAAGGATTTAATCAAAGTCAATACAATATTTTTCGCGGATTCCGGATCTGAGCTCAATCTCATTAAACTAGAATGCATCCGGAAACCCGATTTAATTAACCACACCATTGTCTTTGAATTACACGGAATCTCGGCAACGGATTTGCCTATGACTCTTGGACATGTCAAAATAGATATCAAAACAAAACTCGAAAATTTTCACGTCGTAAACAACAATTTTCCTGTAGAATTCGACGCCATAATCGGACAGGAATTACTCGGTTTGAGTGGTGGCGCAATTGATTGGGAATCGAGATCAGTACGTATCAGGGGAGAGCAAATCCCATTTGCTAGTCCGGAATCGTTTCTTTTGAGGGCCCGTCAAAAGACGATGATGTTCGTAAAAGTGGGAAACGCACTCGAAACCGGATATCTACCCAAACTCGCTTTTCCTGACGGCGTATACGCAGGCGAAGCCTTAGTCACGAACGACAACGGTAAAGCTTATATTTACGCAATCAATACCCTGGATAAAGACATTAGAGTGGATGTTCCCGTAATTTCGCTGTATCCTTTCGATATGAGCACAGACGAGAACGATCAAACGAACGAAAGTTCCGCGAAAAATCAGACCCTAGAAAACACAAACGCTTCTCGGACGCGAGATAGCCGTGTTAACGGAGTAATAAACCTTTTGCGTCTTGACCACTTAAATGTTGAAGAGCGTAATGCCGTACTAGAACTTGTTGTTGAGTACGCAGACCTCTTCCACATCCCAGGCGAACCTCTCAGATCAACAAACGCTTGTACACATTGTATCACGACAACTGACGAAATACCGATACACACAAGACAGTATCGTTTTCCACATCAACAAAAATCCGAACTCGACAAACAAATAGACAGTCTATTGAACATCGACATAATTGAACCATCCAACTCTCCTTACAATTCTCCTATTTGGATAGTACCAAAGAGAGACGACTCTCATGGTAACAAAAAATGGCGACTCGTCATCGATTTTAGAAAATTAAACGACAAAACAATTGGAGACGCGTATCCTTTGCCTCTGATAACCGATATACTCGATCAATTAGGCGGAGCCAGATACTTCTCTATTTTTGACTTGGCGTCAGGTTTTCACCAAATCCCTATGGATTCTCGAGACAAGCATAAAACGGCTGTCACGACTCCTCATGGGCATTATGAGTTTACTCGCATGCCTTTTGGACTGAAAAACGCTCCCGCGACTTTCCAACGTCTAATGGACGTCGTGTTAAAAGGTCTCCAAGGGAACGAACTATTTGTGTATGTAGACGATATAGTTATCTACTCCACAGATATCGACGAACATCAAAGAAAATTTCGAAAACTTGCCGAAAAACTGCGCACAGCCAGGTTAACGTTACAAACCGACAAATGTGAATTTTTGCGAAAGGAAGTCCGATATTTGGGACATTTAATATCAGCCGACGGATTGAAACCAGACCCTAAGAATATCGAAGCGATACAAAAATTCCAGGTTCCAAAAACCCCGAAAAACGTCAGAGAATTTCTCGGTCTCGCCGGTTATTACAGACGTTTCATCGAAAACTTCGCAAAAATCGCAAAACCCTTGTGCGATCTCACAAGTAAAAACATTGATTTTAAATGGACTCCTGTACACCAGGAGGCATTCGAAATATTGCGCGATAAACTCTGCACCGCTCCAATTCTACAATACCCTGACTTTTCCGAACCATTCATTGTTACTACCGACGCATCAAACATCGCGCTCGGAGCTATACTTTCCCAGGGAAAAATCGGAGAAGACCATATCGTTTCGGCAGCTTCTAGAGTCTTGAACAAAGCCGAGAAAAACTATTCTACTATCGAGAAAGAGATGGCAGCAGTAGTTTTCGCGCTCAAAACTTTCAGACCGTACCTCTACGGCCGCCAATTCACGCTGTTCACAGATCACCGACCTCTGGTATGGGTGAATTCAATGAATGATCCTACATCGCGAGTACTCAGGTGGCGGGAAAGGCTGAAAGAATTCGATTTCAAAACTGAGTATAAACCGGGAAAAATCAACACTAACGCAGACGCTCTCTCGCGTAACCCCTACGTACTCCCAATCCATTTCAAATGGAAAACTCTAACACCTCCGTACCAAAACGACAGGTATACACACCCGTTACCTCTCAGTAGAAGCGTAAGCGCGGCTGAACTCAGTCCTCATAATGACAATTCAAAGAAACCAAGAGTCACAGAACTCCAAATTCAAGAACCTCCTACAGGAGCGATTTCCACAGTATCTAACACAATCCCAAATCCAGTATCAATTCAACCTCGGGAACAATCGTCACAAAGTCAACCAAATCTCGAAACACCAGAAACACCGAATCCCGAGAATCTCGAAATAATACGGAAAAAACAAAACCCCGAAATCTCAATACATCAAACAAATCTCGACAACCCCATAAGTCAAACAAAGCTCGAAACCTCATCGAATCAACCAAATCTCGACAACCCAATAAATCAAGCAAAGCTCGATCTCCCCGTAAGTTCACGAAACCAACAAAATTCCAAAAATCTAGAAACCTCATGGAAGCCAGCAAACTCAGAAAATCCAGTTAGTCCCTCAGAGTCTCACAAATCCACACATTCAGTAAACACGCAAATCTCGAAAGATCCAATAATCTCGCAAGGTCCAGAAACTCCTTTAAGATCTCAAAACCTCGAAAACTCTTCAAGCTCGCAAAATCCCGTAAGCGCAGAAGGTCAACCAAATCTAGAAAAACAAAAAGACCCAGTGAATTCAGATA
Source organism: Heteropelma amictum (assembly GCA_959613375.1). Taxonomy (NCBI): domain Eukaryota; kingdom Metazoa; phylum Arthropoda; class Insecta; order Hymenoptera; family Ichneumonidae; genus Heteropelma; species Heteropelma amictum. The sequence continues at coordinate 1,411,727 of OY390729.1, forward strand.
ATATAGTAAATCTTAATACTAACTTAAAGCAAGAAAAACTCGTTACTAAACCTCATCGTAAAACTCGCAAACCCTTCAGAAATCGATCGTTAAGGATGCAATCCATGAACCTGAAGTCGACAACGTCATCCTCCAACCCTTCGTCTTCATCGGCGAAGTCCTCATCTTCTTCCGAAAGTGAAGATGATCCAAATTCAAACAGGTGGATCATTAATATCTCTACCTCATCGTCAGAGGAGGACGAAAAGGTGAAAATAGTAACCTCCACGCCTCTCCAACCTCGAGCGAGATTCTATTCACCGATGAAATCTAAAGGTAAAGGAAAACGGTACTTCACCGGTTCCTCACCATATCCTAGAAAACGAAAAAACCCAAAATCAAAATCAGGAACAACTCTCGATAACCAAAACAGTTCAATCACGAAACAAAAAGTACATACGGAAGTAATGGAACTTTCCACTATAAACGAAAACGAGACTAGGGCAAAAGACCTAGCCTCAACGGCCAATAAAAGCATGCAATCCAAAACCTCCGACGCCGAAGATATTCAGAAAACACGAAATCGCGAACAAATTCTCGAGACATCACCTCTCATTATAGCACACTGTTCAGAACCTACCAAAATGGGTCCACCAATTCCTATAATCAGAAGATCCGAACGAACCAAAAAGAAAAAAACCTGCTTTTGTTGCCCAGACGACGAAACGCACATCAAAACCCAGAACAAACCAAACGCCCGTAAAGAAAGAAAACGGATCACACCTCCAAACATCGTAACTCCTGTAGAACCGGAAAACATCCCAGAACCTCCTGCAATACCGTCGACTTCTGCGTTACCACAAGATCAGGAACAAAGCATCGTAAAACCATCAACAATATCTTCAATCTCACAGGAACCAGCACCAAATATTTCTAACGTCCAACCAACGTTCTCGACTCCACAGATGCAAGTATCAAACGCCTCAAGTTCCAATCCAATGTATTCCATATTGCAAGATAAAGAGTACAACACCTCGACCCCTGAAAACACAAAATCTATATTAACAAACGAAACTCAGAATAACACCAACTCCACAGTACAAACGGTTAACGAAACCCTGCGTACCACCCAGTCCAATTCACTCACAACGCAAATTTTGAACGAAAACGTAATAGAAACAAGAGACAACATCGAAATGGTACAAGATCATTATATTTGCTTTATATCCGCAGACGGAACAGTCTCAAACGAATTTGGCAAAAGAATGATTGAGCTCGGACTACTAAAAAACATATCCCCTTCAGAACAATTCGAAATGGGGCAAGTTTTAGTAACAGGTACGTCAAAAAGACGGGTTTTTGCACTTGTCATACAGGAAAACGACAAAACTCTCGTAACTCTAGATAACTTTTCTAAAGCAATTCAAAACCTCAAAATTAAACTGGAAGAACTCAATATCAAAAACGTTGCAATCTCAATAAAAAGAAACAACTTACAAGAAGCCAGCTGGCCAAAAATCAAAGAAATCCTTTCCGAAATCCTGAAAAATACAGACATCCAAATAAAAATTTGTAAAGACAAAATCACTATCCCTCCGGAAGAAGATAGGGAAGGAATAATCAAAGAAAATCATGGATCTCCTATCGCAGGACACAAGGGTGTTACCAAAACGTACAATCGAATCAGACAAAAATATTTCTGGGAAAATCTGAAAAAACAAGTCGAAAACTACATCAGAAAATGCGAAAGCTGTCAAAAACGAAAACTCGTGCGAATAAAAACCAAACAACCCATGTTAATCACTGATACGCCTCTTTCGGCTTTTGACAAAATCTCCATGGATATAGTAGGCCCAATTAACCCTCCGTCATCACTCGGACACAGATACATACTGACCATTCAGTGTAATCTGTCCAAATTCTCGTTCGCAATACCTCTAGTCCACGCTACAGCCAAAGAAATTGCTCAGGGATTTATCACCGGGTTCCTCGGTACTTTCGGCGTTCCCAAAGCTATCCTTACCGACCAAGGAACAGCCTTCACGGGAAAAATAATGCAACAACTCGCAAAAAGTTTTAAATTCAAACACATCAAAACCACTGCGTTCCATCCTCAATCTAACGGATCTCTAGAGAGAAGTCACCAAGTTCTTGCAGACTACCTCAAACACTACACTAACAAAAAAGATTGGCATTTATGGTTACCTCTCGCAACACTCGCTTATAACACCAGCGTTCACGAAGGAACAAGAGTAACCCCACATCAATGTGTATTAGGAAAACTAGGTCGTGTACCGTCTGAATATTCCTATCTTGACGAGCTTCTCACATACGAAGATCACGTGAAAAACGTCACAAAACAAACAGAAGATGTCCAGAAGTTGGCAAAACAAAATCTTGAGCTCGCAAAACAAAAATCAAAAATCCGTTACGATAAAAAGATCAACCCCGTTGTTTTTAAAGTAGGTGAAAAAATATACCTAGTCAAAAACCAGAAAACCGGAAAGCTAGATGACAATTACCAAGGCCCGTATACTATTACCGCAGTTATCCCAGATAAACCTGATATCGAAATCGAACTTGAAAATGGTAAACGTAAAATTGTACACTGCAACCGGGCCAAAATCGCGCATTAACAGCAAAAACACATTTCAGGTACCCATGGAGCACCTGAACATGAGGTTTGTCCTGGTCATCTTACTCTCCCTTTTGCAAGCAGGATGCTCACTGATCGCATATGATTGTGGAGCACCGGCAACAAACATCACAACTCTATCTCTGCTCGAAATCACAGAATGCGACATCCCCGTGTTTACGATTTCCGGATGTTTAATACATCCGGAAATCGTAAACACTCGCGTACAATTACTGCAACGAGTCGAATTAAAAAACGTTAGAGCAATACAATGTAAAATTGAAATCAAACGAAGAATAAAATATTGTGGTCTCCACTCACACACGTCCGAAGTGCTAGGTGGTTACGAGGAATACATTCGCGTAATCCCCGAAAACACATGTAGACGAATCCACGAATTAGGCTCTTTCGAACTTTGGAATATCCGTTTTGAACAAATCACCATCAACTCCTCTAATCGCCGAAGCCTGACCCTTACTGGCACAGTCGATAAAGACGGTTACTGTACGGGAGGGCAATATTCCGATCCTTACGGCACCTGGAAAAACGTACTCGTTACAGCTCCAGTATCCATCGATGTTTACGAACAATTAGCCAAGGTTAATTTGGACAAAAACGAAGTAATTTTACATTCAGGCGTTCGCTGTAAACTTACCAAAGGCAACTGTTTAGATGCTGTTGGAGGGTTTACTTACTGGGATCCTATTCCCAAGGATCAATGCAAATTTCACAATTACGAAGTCCTTTACGAAGGTCCCGCAGAACGAGTGAGAAGCGGAATAACAGAAGACTCGAATGTTGAAATTTATACAATTACATCGTCCGAAGTCACTTTCGCCCTTTCGGCTAAACGAGAAACAAATTTATGTGGATATAAATTAATCGAAACAGAACATCCTAAACTCTTTATTATGGATCGAGACTATGGCGAATTCTTTGCAAAAAACAAAATCTCGGTAATGAATATGGACATATTCGCTTACGTTAATTCAAAATTCGTTTATATGGTAAAATATTTCGCAACTCAAATCACAAATCTTTATAACGATGTCATAAGACAAGAATGCGAAATCGAAAAACAAGTTTTAAAGAACACTTTATCTTTCGCGTCATTTGCACCAACGGACTTCGCTTACTTTTACATGAAAAGCCCAGGTTACATGGCTCACGTTGCAGGCGAAGTTATCCGCATAATAAAATGCATCCCAGTTAGCGTAACAACTCGAGAAACAAACGAATGCTATCAAGAAATTCCAGTAAAAAGAAATAACGAATCATTATTCATGACACCAAAAACTCACATTTTAGTAAACACGGGACATCAAATCGAATGTAATCATTTTCTCCCTCCGATGTACTATATTGACAACGACTGGTATCAAGCTCTTCCACACTTGTCATTAACAAAGTCTCCGGGAATAATAAGTGCTGGAACAAAACAAACATGGAAATTTTCAACTCCCGCACATCTCGCACAATCCGGAATTTACACCGAAAAAGATTTAGATGTTAGAAGCTTGATGTTCCCTGTAGAAAAAACAGCGGTTTTAAACACTTTAGCCAGGGGAGCATCGGGACAAAAACTCACGGACCAAGGAATGTCAATTAAACACTGGGTTAACGAAAATATTATTCAAGAAGCGGTTGAAAAAACTTGGGGAAAAATGTACTCCTTTTTTAATACAGTAGGAACATTTAGCACAACCCTGCTAGGAGCATGGGTAACAATTCGAGCAATTAAACTCATCATCGACACTATAGTTCACGGTTACGCCTTACACACCATTTACGGGTGGAGCATATGGCTAGTCGGAGCTATATGGGATTCGATCACAAACTTGCTCCTGCATCTCGGAAAACGCGACGTAAACAAGTTAATTCAGAGCAACACGGAAAATACACTCACTCAAGTAAACTCGCTCCCCGTAAACGGAAATAATGACACAAAACCCGAAAATTCTACGCAAGCACCTGTGGAAACCAACACAATCATAATCCCTGTCGCACGAGCTCCCGAACCAGCTGTGCAAGCAGCCGCATACTTCCCCCTGTATTCACCTATCGACACTCTTAGTACTCCCGTATGTGCTCCACGCATAAACACGAACGAGCTAAAAGGATAAGTTACCATCAAATCAAGTATCATCAAAAACTCTCAGTTATCATAATAGGTTACCAACGGTCAAATCCTTTTTACCATCAAAAATTACCGACGGTCGACTGTTTCGTTTACTATCGAATATACCGACGGTCAACATTTGTCAGTTAACATCAGATTTTTACCAACGGTCAAATCTCGTCCAGAAAACACACATTTTTTTCTCAACACATATTGCAACGGCCACGCTCGATAAAACAAGCCATAGCCAACAAAAAGAGGAAAAAATATACCACCGCGAGATGCGCTCGATAACGCAAGCCGCGGCCGACAAAAGAAAAGGAATAGAAGGTTATTTTAAAAACAACACAAATAAATAAAAACACAATGTTATATGGGAAAAAATATATAGGTATACATTTATTAAAATAAACCTTTTATACAGAGGTAAAAATATTCCGTTTATCGCCCCATCCTCCTTGTACAAAAAAAAATTTAAAGAGAGATAATTAATCGCGGTCATACGCCCCCAAGACCCCCCAAGGTGACTGCCAAACTGGGTGACCCCAGTCATCTTCGGGGTGGTCCATCCCCCACCTCCCCTCCAACATCCACCGAATGCCGTAGAAATCAAACTCCCCAAGACCTCCATCCTGCAACCAGGAGTTCATCCACCGGCACCAAAACCTCCCGCGCCGCACCTCCCGCATCGCAGCATAGAACGCCCGCAAACACTAGAAAAATCAAAACAAAACAAATATTAATAATAATAATAAATAAATAAATAAATACATAAATAAAATAAATGTGAGATAACTCACCAAGCAATTTCGACGTAAATCGTTGGCACAATCCATGTTTTCCCGATTCCTTTCCTGCCCACAAAAACTGTCACACCAAACTCTTTAAAGTCTCAATCGAGAATGAACCCCACCTCCCACATAAGAAATGAAACGCGCCAAGAATGATCCCCACCTGGCTGGAACGATGGCAAAAATTCTAAGGGAATCAAGTAACAGAAAAATAAGAATGACCGCGCGCGGACAACGAAACGCGCGAAGACCTCTTATCAAATGTTAAACAACACCGCGAAACAAGCAGAGCAGTGCATACAGGTAACATGCAACTCATGCAAAACGTTACACAAGTAGTAAAATATTATTCAGACAATACTCTTGGCGATCTTCGGTACTACATATTATAATCATTTATATTATTAATATAATATCATTAATATATATCACCTATCATTAATCAAAGTATGCAAAACATGCACAAAACACATGTATTTCATTATAAAACAGAGACACTTACCTCTGTATTACAGTTAATAAAACATTTGTAATCACTATCATAGAAAATAAGAACCTCATGTAAATGGGTGAGTCATGGTATACAGGTGGTTTTAAGGGTCGTAAATTGAGCGGGACGCTCAATCTTCATGGTTGGGAGGTGTTACGTCCTAGCCGGTACAATCAAACCCACGCGCATCAATATAACGCGATCGGTCGGTATCTCACTCTCAACAATCGATAAAGTACCAACACATTTCATATACACCTCTTACCATCACTCATCGATCATAAACGCTTATGTAAAGCTACAATACCATATATTCTCGAGTATGGGGTAAATTAACCTAATATAGATGCGGAATTTGAAACTACAGCCACGCATAAACAGATAGATACCCTGTCTGGCAACATTTTTTCAAATTCCATTTATTCATATTCCAACAAAAGACTTAAGCGATACCCCTGCTCGAATAACCCTAGTTATAAGCAAGCTCATTATTATTCTCCGAATATTAACTCGAAACCATCCCCCTTTTTACAGGCATTATCCACGCAAGGTGACGATCTCACGTCACCTTCGCGTGATCGAGATAATCCCCTCTACTAAAACAAACAGTTTTACAAAAACCAAAACCAATCAAAATTAAACGGAGTGGGAAAACTCCGCCTTACAGAAGCGGGATGGTTAACCCTCGAGTAGACTCGAGAGAGTTCACGTCGAACCTTCTTAGAGTCGTCATCTCGAAGTACTAACTCTCCTCAATTCTCGAACTTCTTGCGAAACCCCGAACTCTGTTAAAATACACTCTCTGTAACCTAATAACGAAGGTTTGAACCAACAGAACTCCATATTCTACAAGTGAACTAATACAAATAAACTTATGTTATCTATTGTTTAAATATACACCAACCAAGTTTATTTCATTTCCATCAATCAAAAGAACCTAGTTCACCTCATCAATATCCGAACTTCTCCTCATTAAATATATATTGTGCTCGGAATTCGCGAGTGATCCACCAAAGACTCATTTGCGCGAAACCTCTTCTGTAATTCAAAGGTTCGCGCCCTATCTCGGATCGCTTCGTGTCTTCATCCAATATCTCCCTCTCGGGACGTAACACTAATTAAGTACGTTACGATATCTGATTCTGTTGCAACAGCAATGTATTGTTTAGCTCTGTCGCAATATTTTAAGTATCCTGATAAGGGAATCGTTCTGCTAGTTCCGTCAAACTCTGGTATAATTCTTGAAAAGTCTCTATATCTATTGTACAATTGTGACGTATCGTTATTCATTTGTGATGTTGATGGAATTTGGAATGAAGATGCGAACGTATTTGATTGCTGTCCTTGTTGTTGTTGAGGTCGTGACGGATTATATGCCGTCGATGTTTCCATTGGGATTTCGGTGTCGTTAGGCATTGTAAATGTTTCGACTTACTCGTTGAAGATCTTGTAGAAGTCGAGAAGAAGAAAGGTTCTCGGAGATGTAGTAGATGACGATTTATGATGCTTGCACTGGCGGTCGAAAAAGGTGTCGAGTAGCTACTGGAAGTTGACCTGGCCCTTGAAGACTCGATAATGGTTGTACACGTGCTGTTCGGTTGCACTTGCCGTTGTTTTTGCAGTAACGAAGGATTATCTGCACTTCCACCGTTTAATTGATTTATGGTGCGAACAAAGATTGTCTTTTTTTTTCTCTCTTTTTCTTTCACGATTTATTTGAAAAGTTCACGTTTGTGTACCGATTACTTGATAGTGATACTCTGTCGGGAATTATAACACGAAATTTGTTAATTTTGTGTAATTTTAATCGATTTTCGCTGTTATCAATTCTATTGATGGTGCGATTTAAATCGTGTTCGGCTGTCACCAGTTTTATTGGTGGTATGATTTAATTGGTTGCTTTTTGCTGCCACCAGTTTTATTGGTGGTATGATTTCGTTTGTTTCCGCTGCCACCAGTTTTATTGATACATAATTGTTACGTCCCGAGAGAGGGATCGAGTACGAGTCTCGTGACCACCGGATTTGGAGCGCGAAGATTTAAATATCTTTCGCGGGAGAGTCTTTGTTGGTTGGTCCGCGACTCGCGAAATACAATTTTATTATCAATGAGGGTTTTTACGCCCGATACTCTTCGGAGATGTTTCGGAGTTTCTGGATCGGAGAAATCTTGGAGTGATTTCCCGAATAAACTATTTGTCGATTTAACAAATTAACAGAGTTTTTATTTAGTATTTTTATCACTATTATATTACAAGTCTGGTACAGTTGATATTTTTTTGATAATAATTCGGATTATCGCGGATTGTGAGAACACAGTCTCGTCAATCAAGTTTGAATAATTCGGTCGGAGTCCGGATTATTTCTAAGTTAATTTTGTTCGAATTTTAACGGACGTTACGACGATGTGAACAGAGTTGAACTTTTTATCGATGAGAGCTGCCTTTGTAACTTATGCGGAGTTTATATAATACTTTCTGAAAATACGGTGGGAGTCGGTAAATGCCTCCCATATGTTACAGTTTGATAAAAGATATTTTCTTCTCGTTAGACATTGGTCTATTTTAAATGTGGGAGGGATTACTCCCCTTGATTTAGGGTGTTATAAGAAAGAGATGCAGCAACAAGATTATTTGGCTGCGTCTTGTGCATAAGAGATTAGGATAACGCTTAGACGCGACAGAGTTTAGGCATGAGCGTCTTGGTTCCCGAAAAGTTGTTAAGATTTGAACATTGATGTGATAGGCGACGCGTCGCTGCGTCGGGGTTTAGGCAACTTCCTATCTTTTGCTTGCTTTGGATAAGAAATACCGTGGTTTTAATATAGAATCGGTATGCAAGATTACATTCCAAAGATTTACTAGAAAAAGATGGAAGAAGAAAATATCTGTGTGGGAAAACTCTTATCGGGTCTTTCCCTTACGCTGTTTTTATCTTTCACCGTTTTTCCATACGACGTCTAATATAAATATCAGAAGAGGTTTGTTACAAAGTCCGTGGAATCTCCTACATGTGGTGGTTTATAATTTGTTGAAAAGATAGTGGAGGTAGAGAAAGGAAAGGTGCGTATGCATCTGGTTTTCGAAAGAGGGGTGATTTATGGTTATCATAAATTTAGGTGTGCTTAGGGACTACGTGCTCTACGTCTCGTCGAAAGAAGATACTGATGAGTGTGTGTCCTGCATATACCTACTGTCGGTATTGCGTGTTTTATTATTTTTTTTGTGGGGCTAAAAAAAACTTCGAGCGTGAGAGCTGGGACGTACACTATACCTAAAAGACGATTTACTAGCCTTTCGTTTTTTCTCAACAACATTTAAAGAGGGTATGACGTTTGTGTCAGATATATCTGTAGGAAAATGTGTGATCCGGTTACACTGAAAACTTTTCATTAAATGAGAACGCATATGAAAGTGCGAATATCTCACATTTTCAGGTTTCAAATTGTCTCATATTGATACAGCAAATGCCATGGCATACAATGCACAATCATTGCCGTTTGGTTGTCGATCAACCGACGGAAACAATACAGCGCCGACTTTATTAAAATCATAAAAAGGAAATAGTTTTTCCAAATACAACCTGTGGAGTTGGTGCAATTTGGTACCACCAGCAGAATCATATATGAAAATTTGGCGACCATCATAATAACTACAAACCCAATGACCATTTGCGGGTTCAATCAGATTTTCTGTAATCAACTCACTACAACTGAACAATATTTGGACATGTTTCTCATTTTGCGGTATAGGTTGTATTAGCTCGGGCATATAAATATTCAACTGCGGCTGCATATGAAATGTGCCTTCAAAAGTTGCATTAAATATCACAGTAAAGGCTTCAATATGCCCATCATCGAGCCACTGATTATTCGTAATGCAATCTGTAAAGACCTTACGGTCCATCGGTGCCAACTGAGTCATCATTCAATTGAAGTGTCTCAAATACAACGTCTTTCAACGTTAAAGCGCTCAAATGCTCTGCACCTCTGATTACTATAGAAGCAAAATCCTCTCAAGGTGCAGAAAATGCAGCTGCTAGAGGCGCTAAAAGCAGCCGATAAATTTGTTAATGGGCACTCGACAAAATAAAAAATTTTGAAAAAAAAAGAAAAAAAAAATAAGCCGAATCACGAAATAAGGAATGAAATAATAAAAGGATAATTTACTTCAGGGGCGCCGTAAAGGACAAGGAAATCACCCTGAAACAAAAGACAGAATAACTGTTCCGCGCGTTATGTTTCCATATAAACTGCACAATCCAACAAAAGTCGGATCTTTTTAGCGAAAGTCCCAACAGACGAAAATAAAGCTGAGAAAAATTAACATGAAATTAATATATTCAGTGCAAGTTCAAACCGAATTCGGGGAAATACTATAATTCGTACAGCGGGGCGATCTAATGACTGTTGCTTGTAGAACTCGACGAAGTAAGACGAAAAGTATGAATACATTTTTTTTATATCCGGCTTAGTTTTCGAGGTGTCGATTCAAAACAGAGGATATTAAGGCATCTTCTCACTTTAAGCGCCTCAGAAATAGGCTGTTTTTGCGATTTTTTTTCGAGGATTTTTGCTTAAAATTATGGGATAAAACGGATCCTATGTAATAAACACATCTTTCAAGTACATGAAAATTTTTTTTTTTTATTTTTTTAAACAATTATTATAATACATCAGTAGCATCGAAAAACCCGTGTAAAAATGTTATGGTCGTGGCTTGTTGATGGTATCTCCGAGACGGGTCGTCTGAAACAAAAAAATAAAACTGTTTTAGATTCAGTATGTCAGTGGCTACAGCGCATATCATCAGATTTTTGATATTCGCGAAAATAACAAAATGGCGCACGTTTTTCGAAAAAGTAAAAAAAAACCACGATTTTTTTGCAGTTTTTTGTAAAAAAAAAATTCTTAAAATCAAAATTTCAAAAATCTGATGATATGCGCTATAGCCATAACTATGAAGCATATGTCATTCAAATTTCATGACAATCGGCCGGATAGTTTCCGAAATTTCATCAACAAAGCACCGAAAAACCTTGTTTTGAGATAACTGCGTTTAAAGTTTTGGTTGCAGAAAAATCATGAAAAAACCTTACCTCGGGTTAATCAGCGATGCCTGCTCCATACAATGGACCTTCCGATTCTTCGTAGAAGGTGTGTTCGTCCAAAATAGCTTCCCTTCGTCTCGACCTAGTCTCTTTTGAAGCGTTAGAGCTGCGGCGGTTCCCTACGCGTACGCGATCACTGTCGCGTTTCTCGGCGTATTGAACGGCGATAGGGCCTAGTTTGACACCCATCACCTCCAAAATTTTTAAAACAGGTTGTAGCCCTTCGTTATAAATGCATGCCGCTGTTTGGCAAGCAATTTCCACGGTTTTTCTTCCCGTAAAAACGTGTTTCGGCGCCATTACCCAGACACAGCTGTTGAAACACTCGTTGTTATTTTGGGTATTTCCTCCGAGGCATCGTTCCAGTAACTCGTCCTTCGTCAGTTCTTCATAGATCGGTTTCAAAACCTCTTGAACATCATCAGCTAGAGCAGGAGGATGTTTAAAAGTTTCTATCTGATTGTTTTTCACTGCTTTCTTGTACTTGCACCATGAGTCTGAACAATACGTATGCTGTGGGTTGCTGTCGGTTGAAATTTTATGATAGTATCCTGCCCAGATCTCCCTGCGCATATCTTCGACAGAATTCAGGTTTCTTCGAATTGCCAATGAGTAATTTGTTGATAATTCTGTCATCAATTTTATTGTTAAATCTTGGGTTTTTACGACAGGAACTTTTTTTATAACAACTTTTTTTTTTTTTACTACAACTTTCTTGGCTGCTTTTTTCTTTGGTGAAGGTTTTTCAGCGTCTTTCTTTGCAGCTTTTCTCTTTTGTGTAAGAATTTTCTTAGCGTCCTTAGCACGCTTGAAAATTCTTTTCGCAACGTGTAATACGCACTCCAACTTCTTAACCACAAAGTCTTCACCATACGGTGCTGTATCGAACAATATTTTAAAAGTTTTAGTGTCGCCATCACCGATGTAAAAACCGTAGTGCACAGCAAATTTTTCGAGTGATCGCAAAAACATCTCACATATACCGTCAACCTCCATTTTTCCAGAACTACCTGAATGATTAGCACTACAAACTAGTTTGTGCTTTTCATACCACTGTGCATATTCGATCGTGTCTTTCATACCTTTTTTCGATTCACAGCTTTTGCAGTGACTCGACTTCACAACGACGTCTGCAATTTTTTTACTGTGTTTATATATTAATGACACGATTCCAATAAGAGAAGAAAATCCTCTTTTCTGCCAGGAACCGTCACCTGAAACGGTTAAAACGTCTTCGGGTTCTCCGTGTTGAGCGTTCAACAGTTTTTCTTCTTTGACAGACTTGCTCGTCACTATATCGAACACACTTTGCACTGCGATGGCGATCGAATTGAGTATTTGATAATAAACGGTGGAATTGATTCCATGTCCCAGTTCCATGAGCCCACAAAACGTATTGATACCACTCAATCCAACACCAATCAAACGCATAACGTACACTAAACGACGATTGATTTCGTACCCAGTTGAGATTAATGGGCATGAGTTAATATATTTTTCTCCGCAATCACAAGTCACACAAATTTTGAAACCGAGTCCTCGCTGACCGTACTTTGTAAAAGAAACATCTTTGTTACAAACTTTACACTTCACATATTGTTGTAATGTAGAAAAAACAAGAAAAAACTGAATAATACTATATCCAGCCGTTGGATCGATGTGTACATCGAAACTTGTATCGTCCGATTTTTTTAATTTTGCTGCACTCGCACTAGCATGACTCGTATCTGCTTCAGACTGGTGTGGAAGCACTCCACGAAATTTTCTTTTTTTAGATTTCGAACTTGGACGTCGCCACGTGGCACTTTGTTGCGAAGTCTTTTTATCCATTATAACAATCCTGAGCGCAGAGATGTTGCCGTTACGAAGTTTCAAATTAGACTGATGAAATAACAGTTTAGCATCGTTGCCGAGTGATTTTCTTTTGAAAAATGCACGTGTTAAGGTCTTATTACATGAGTATAGACCCGAAAACAGAATATACCTAAGCAAGGGGTACTACATTAACAAAAGAACACGGCTATTCAATTGTATAGAGTCAGATATACAGGGACCGTCCGAGCGGCGTGAAAGGGATCGCCGGGTACTCTCAGGTAGTCACCTAACGGTCGCCAAAAAATGTAGTTAGACTCGTCCGATCTTTATGAAATTTCGAGATGACATTTTTGAAGATATGTACTTTCAAAATTAAAAAAAAAAATCGATTTTTTTAAATTTCCAAAGTGAGAAGACGCCTTAAGGTTTTTGCGCTGCCATGATCTGATGACAGATCCTTGCAGGACTGGACCATACAGGACAAAAAATGAAAATAAAATGTTGCTTGAGCTTCTGTGTTTGGTTGGGTGTAGGGGTGCGTTTGAGATTTTTTTCATTTTTCTTAGGCTTTTTTGTTTGGTAATGTTTTGAGTTGTTTTTGGGTCTTTCTTTCGTTGCTTGAATTTTAATTCGGAAGTTCCAAATCAAAGAGAGCGATAAGAGCAGGAGAAGAATAGATACAGTTTTCCTGACCTACTTTGTGTCAATTCCTATTCCTATTCTAGACCTATTTCGTGTCTACTTACACATTAAACAATTTAAACATAAAAAGCTTGTATGTAGAGTAAAATTCTATTATTCGTGAGACAAAAGTGCTTGGACGCTGAAAATGAAAGTTTATGGCATTTCGGCGTCGCTGAAGATCCTGGGGTCGAAATTGCAAAATTCAAAATGGCGAATTTAATACAACTGATATTTTTAATAAAACTCGCAGGTATTATTATATTGTTTAAAAACTTGTGACACTCGAAGTTTTGAGGTTGGTGATCATAATCCTAGTACAACAATTGCAAAATTCAAAATGGAAAATATGACAAAACTCGCAATTTATCGTTTAAACGGCTAAAAACTTGATACACGTCGATTTTAAAACCGCTAATTTCGTTTCCAACGTGAAAATATGATTATAAATTGAAGTGAATTTCTAGCGTATCAAGTATCCTATCAGTAAAGTGAAAAACCACGAGATTTGACCTCCGTGAAGTTGACCCCCGATTTGATCCAAATTGATTTTAACTAGCACGAATCGTTTAGGAATGATTTGATAGAGTCTGACAGAAAAGAAAAATCGTTTGCGAGTTAATAGTTTTTCCGAAATAAAAAATGTTTAACTTCCGCGCAAAATTAGCCTCCAGATTTTTGTTAACCGTAAAAAATGACCATTCACAATTTTTCAAGAAATCGTTTCAGAATTTATTATCCAAAAACGCAACCAACCACAAAGCCGTGTGATGCGTGGAACGCACCGCAGTCGTAAGTTACATGCAGTAAATATAGAAATCTCTCCTAAGGTACAACATAAATGATAAGATCGTTAGAAAGGGTTTGGGATTAGATAAAAGCATTTAAGAGTTTATATTTTATAAAATATAAGACGTCGATTTTGTGAATTTTCAGAAACCTGGGTACTAACTTTATGCAAAAACTAAAAATATTTTCTTAGGAAAAACTATCAACTCTCAAACAATTTTTCTTTTCTCTCAAACGATTATCAAACGATTCGCGTTCATTAGAAAATACAATATATCGGGGGCCTCCTAAACGGCTAAACTGATTTTAATGAAATTTGTTGTGTGTGTTCAAGGGGATTCGAGAATGGTTTAGATTTACAATTCGGTATAATTCAAATTGTTCATTCAATTAATTTTCGAATTATAAAGACGTGTGTACGGGACAACGTCCGACGGGTCCACTCGTATATATACAGGGTGATTCATAGCAACACTGACAGCCAGTAACTACACATTCTCGACGATATACTGAGCATATCTACTTGGCCGTTTTTCAATTTTCAAAATAGTTTTTAAACGGGAAGCAATAGAATCTGGAAGTTTTAAGCCAATCACAGTCGTTTCTTTATACGCGTTCGAAGACGCCTCAGTGCCGGATCAGCAAGGCTCCGATTCTAGGCATACGAAGAACTGGCAGAGTTCAGGCAGAAAAGCATTTCGCGAGCGCGAAGGTCTTTTGTTTCAATTGAAAATAGCCGTTCTTTTATACGTCCTTTAATCGAACACAACAGCTATTTTCAGGGAAATGCTTTTCTGCCTGAACTCTGCCAGTTCTTCGTATGTCTAGAATCGGAGCCTTGCTGGTCCGGCATTGAGGCGTCTTCGAACGCGTATAAAACAGCGACTGTGATTGGCTTAAAACTTCCAAATTCTATTGCTCCCCGTTTAAAAACTATTTTGAAAATTGAAAAACGGTTATGTAGATATGCTCAGTATATCGTCGAGAATGTGTAGTTTCTGGCTGTCAGTGTTGCTATGAATCACCCTGTATAAAAAATATATATTTGTGCATAAGTTAATCCAGATTCGAATAAATATATATACATACATAATCATGTTCGAGTAATTATGAAATATTTCAAAAAATCCTGTCTGCATGACTAGAGAAACGAAATAAAACAATGGGAATTGAAAAAATTCACACAAAATGTTCATTCCGTATCAGCTTGGTGAAAACTTCCATCAGCGAGAGCCTTATAATCAATCGGTGTAATAACTTTGAAGAAAACTTTCCAAAAACATTATTCAAGAAAAGCTCAGCACAATATTCATTAAGAATATTTTTCTGATGAGAAATTTCTATAAATCTCTATTGGCATGTCTAAATAAACAGAGTGAAGCGATAAATACAAAAAATGTTCACTTCGTATCAGCTTGATGCAAATTTCGATCAGCGAGAGCCTTATAATCAATCGGTTTGAAAAGTTTATCGAAAACTTTTAAAGCGATAAACAATAAAAACTAGACACAAACTTTTTTGAAAACTTTTTCCCGATGAGAGATTTCTATAAATCTCTATTGGCATGTCTAAATAAGCAAAGTAAACCGATAAATCCACAAAATGTTCATTCCGTATCAGCTTGGTGAAAACTTCCATCAGCGAGAGCCTTATAATCAATCGGTTTAAAAAGTTTATCGAAAACTTTTCAAAGACATTATTCAAGAAAATCTCAGCACAATATTTATTGACAATATTTTTCTGATGAGAGATTTCTATAAATCTCTATTGGCATGTCTAAATAAACAGAGTGAAGCGAAATCCAAAAAATGTTCCCTCCGTATTAGCTTCATGCAAACTTCCATCAGCGAGAGCCTCATAATCAATCGGTGTAATAACTTTGTGGAAAACTTTTCAAAAACATTATTCAAGAAAAGCTCAGCACAATATTTATTGTATTCAAGAAGAACTCAGCACATTATTTATTGAGAATGTATTTTTTGATGAGAGATTTCTGTAAATCTCTATTGGCATGTCTAAATAAACAGAGTGAAGCGAAATCCAAAAAATGTTCACTCCGTATTAGCTTGGTGCAAACTTCCATCAGTGAGAGCTTTATAATCTATCGGTGTAATAACTTTACAGAAAACTTTTCAAAAACATTATTTAAGAACAGCTCAGTATCATATTTAAAATCTAAAAAATGTTCACTTCATATCAGCGTGGTGAATACTTCCATCAGCGACAGCCTTATAATCGATCGGTGTAAAAAGTTTATCGAAAACTTTTCGAAAACATTATTTAAGAAAATCTCAGCACAATATTTATTCAGAATATTTTCCTGATGAGAGATTTCTATAAATCTCTATTGGAATGTCTAAATAAACAAAGCGAAGCGATAAATCTAAAAAATGTTCACTTCGTATCAGCGTGGTGAATACTTCCATCAGCGACAGCCTTATAATCGATCGGTGTAAAAAGTTTATCGAAAACTTTTCGAAAACATTATTTAAGAAAACCTCATCACAATATTTATTCAGAATATTTTCCTGATGAGAGATTTCTATAAATCTCTATTGGAATGTCTAAATAAACAAAGCGAAGCGATAAATCTAAAAAATGTTCACTTCGTATCAGCGTGGTGATTACTTCCATCAGCGACAGCCTTATAATCGATCGGTGTAAAAAGTTTATCGAAAACTTTTCGAAAACATTATTTAAGAAATTTTAATGCTACATTGATAAAAAAAATAGATTTTATAAATACCTGTAATTTATAAAATATCTGGGGGCTCTCCAATTTCGAGGATGAAAACACTTTCGTCGTCACGATGCACTTTTTCATCTGCCATGCAAAATATTGATATTGTGGTTACCATGGTTATTGATACTGGAAATATTGAGCGATGTCGGATGCGATCCATTGTTCGCTGCAAATGCTTTAGTAGATATATGGGGCCGGTTCTACTCCAAGGTCTCTGCACCGACATTTACCGACACTTAGTCGAGACACGAACCCCGATTTAGCCGGGACACGAACCCCCCGGAGAGGGGGTATTTTGGCCTGGATGTGAATTCTCGAGAAGGCAGAGTGGGTGGGGGAGGGGGGGGGGGTTCAAGGCGCGTGTCGCCCGATTCCGTCGAACGTTGTATATATCGAGCGCTGATTTATGATCAACTTTTTTGAAGACTCGAAATTTCTCGGAAGTGGTGCGTGTCGTTGCAGGACGGCACTTATCAACGCGTGTCGTCCGATTCCATCGAACGCTGTATATATCAAACGTTGATTTATTGTAAACTTTTTTGGAGACTCGAAATTTCTCGGAAGTGGTGCGTGTCTATGCAGGTCGGCACTCATCAAACGTTGATTATGAACTTTTGCGTAAACATGCACATCGAGAATGGCGCCGCTATGGCGCGGGAGGATTTCTTGGAAACGGCATCGCGGCGGTCAATCATCAAAGGAAGGAGGTGACCAAATGAAAGGGATCATTTAGCTCAGTCCGATGCAATATCTTCGATCGCACGTGTCGGCACTATTGAATTTGTTTCTCCGAAAAAAATGGGCGCGTGTAACAAATACTCGGTTTTTCCCTGCGCGGATCCGCGAACGTTAACTAGGAACGAGCTGGAATATATTCCGAAAACATTGCTTTTGAAGTATTGGGGTGATCATATACATGTGCTCTGGCATCTCCTTCCGAGATGTTATCACATTGATCCTGAAATATTGTCGTATCTTCCGTGTAGAGAGCATTATAATACTTCTGTGAATATGGATCATTTTGATGGCACCCCACCCCAACGTCGAGTGTGTGAAAAATGTTTGTCAAATTCGCGGGTGGAGAAAAAGAATGAGTAATTTTGTTTTTTTTGTGTGTGGGGAGGGTAAGGATATATAACCGGCAATTTCGTGAGCGGCTTCATTACAGAACGATCAAATGCGAGACAGACGAGTCGTGCTGAAACAGCGATTATTGTTACACTTGAAAAATATCAGAGAAGTGAAAGTCTTGTTGCAAAGAGTGTCGGTGATTCGAGATATCAACGAAAGTGTGAAAAATCTTTCAATATCCGAAGTAACGTTGCATCCGCACAAATCTCGCACCGTGAACAAAGTACCGAGCCACAACGACAACAACAACAATGGATCTCGAGGCTATCAACAAAATCGGCAAGATGGACGATTTTCTACCGACGAAAAAATTGTCGGAACTGCCGGTGCGGGCGAATCAACGTATATCAAACGTGAGAGCTGTCCAGACGAAATTCGGACGACGGTACATCGTCGACATTGATGGTGAATTTTCCGTCTTCCTGCCGGCCAGAATCACGAAAGCCATCGATGAGGACCCAACGACGTTGGACAAATTCCAGACTGCGACTAACGATGGGAAACTACATCTGAATTACATCGGTGGAAAATATAACAAACTAGAATTTATTCTGTTGTAGGGAAATTTGAATAAAAAAAACAAATGTCATGTAAATGTGTGTGTTTTTTTATTTCAAAGAATATCGCGATTACACAAAGTTTGATAGGCCTTTAGCCAACTTTTCAGCGATTTCACATTCGCGCTGGCACAATTGTATTTCGTTTGGGCGGAATGATGCGAACATCCCGGTGGAATTTTCGGCAATTTCTTCAACGATGGGCAGTCCAGAGTCTCGAGATCGATAATCTCAGCGGTCGTGAACTTTTTCATCCATTGTGTTTTTTCGAGTCCCTTGACGTATACTTTGCGAGCTCGTTGCAATATGGCGCCAATCACCGTTTCTGCCGCTTCATAGGGTATTTCACCGTCTTCCCAGCTCATTCCATGATAATTGCGTGTTAGCCATAAATTCATGGCTTTGTATTTGACCGGCAACGACTTCCACGGCGATGGCGAATCGAAGAACAGAGTCAAAGGTGGACTGTCTTGTTGCACTTCGACAAAAGATATTTCTTTGAGGACAAACTCGTTAATTGGCCGTTTGAAGCCTTGAATATCAACGATGTAATCCATTATATCAGCTTCTTCACGCCGCCGCTGATCGGATTATACTGAACGATACGATCGTGAAGTATGAGGCAGTAAGCCGATGTATGCGCAGGAATATTATTTTTCGACTCAAATTCAAGGCGAACATCCACCGGGCCCGTCTTCAACGATTCGTTTTGCTTCGAGCAGTCGATAATAATGAGCGGAGCATACTTCAGAAATTGCGACTTGTCTAACCATGGCTCGGGCTCTCTGTTGTAGTACGTGGATTGGAAATTTGCGTACATCTGATACAGCAAAGCGTACTGATTTTGATCGATGTTGAGATTCAAATTTCCATAGGGATAACATTGCGAATTGAGATACAGTTTGACGTCGGTGATTTTGCAATGATCGAAATTACTCGCATTCTTGTTCTTCTGATTTTTTCGATCTGTCTGAAATGCGAGAATGACGTAACGAGGCTTCTCGAGTTGCGTCGATGTTTTCACGGACCAAACGTGTTTCGAGGTGGCCGGTAGCAGCGGATATTCGTATAGTTCCCACGTGCGGAAACTCATGGAAATCGGCGGATCCTTGGCTATGTACTTCAAGAGTTGAATTTTCCGCTGATCCGAGACTGTCACGTATGGCACGAGCCATTCAATCTTTTGCAGAACGAGTTTGAAATCTTCATCGGCCGCCTGTACAACGGCATCATTGTCGGTCTTTGATCGCGATAGGATGAGCTCGTGTTTAGCATTTATCACGATTTTTCGATAATCCTCAGCGAAGCCCAGCAGCATGCTCAGCGGTATGCATATGTCGAAATTACCCGCAGCATCTACGATTTGCTTCGTTCCCTCGACGTCGAGCCATCCGGTGTTCTCCAGCATGCTGCTTTTACTCGGGCTCATCGACGAGTAGCCCTTAATCAGACTCGTGAGGCCGACATTTTTACTTCGATCGATCTCGATGGCATTGAGCTCGTAACGTATTTCCTCGAACAAATAGCAAATGGCGTTATTGACGAGGCTGGTGGCGAGGGTCGGTGTGCCATCGTTTTTCGTCAATTTTCCGCATATATGTAAGGAGCTGTGACTCGGTAGTATGCAGAGATCTTGATGCTGAATAGAGATGCGGATTTCATCGCTGTTGTTGAAGGTTGCAGATGCATACGGCTGATGAGCATGAATCTCACAATGTGTGATGGATTCATCGAAGATGACGGGGTTCTGAATATTAACTATTTCCTCCTCCATTGTACACAGCATATGGCCAAAGCGCAGAACAAAAATTTATGTCTCACACGTTTTTTTCGCGAATTTTTAGGCCTAGACTCTGCAGGAACAACACGTTTTGAGGTGTCAACGCTCTGCGCGTTGATCGACGACTGTCCACCGCAAGCCATGTCGGTTTATTAAGAATTCTGTTGTAAACTATGCCCATTGCGATTTTATATGCAAACGAATCGTAATAACTTCACCGCGAAAATTGACTATATCACCGTCCTGATCGACTATCTGAAGTCTCATGCAATCTATCGTTCTGCTGGTGATCGGCAGATAAATCACATGTGCCGGTACTTCGATGATTTTGTAACCAGGTGGGACTGTCGGAAAAAACTCGTGAATCGTGTGTACTTTTCGCTCGTTGATATAAGCTCCCGTGGTGATGTTACACTCAACTCGCAGGGCGTTCACTTTGAGAATGGCTACCGGTAGATCGGATTTGTGTCTTTTATCGGCACTCAGAATACGCGGTGTAAATCTCAACAAGCGTCCGATAGAATCATTAGGTATAAAATTTATTTCGCGATTACACTTAATTTCACTACGCAAAGTATTATTATTGGGCTTTATATTGAGAATAATATCTTTACGCGACAACTCCGACTGTACGTATTTCTCAATATCTTCAATCTCGTAGCTGCCCGTAGGTATCGTCAATATCTCATCTCCAACGTAAAGTTTATTACTTTCAGCGTCGATGTTAGGAATGGAATTAAAGGTTAGCAATTCGATGAGACCGAGGCTATAATTTTTGTGAGGTGAGAGCTCGATCGGTGGAAAGTATTGCGCCTCGAGTATGGACGAAGTTCCCGATATCGTTAATGTGAAACTATCATCCATGACGGTTAATTTACGACTGACCTCCCTGTTTTACCCTGTACGTTTATATAAAATTACCGTTACCGTTTATATACCGTTTATTACCGTTTATATAAAAATATAACGCATACTTTTCACCAAAATCCAATTGATCGCAGAGAAACTTCAAGCACAAATGACCGCACTCGATTGTATCATAGTCTTGGTATCTCTCGTAGTTGTAATTCACGCTACCGACACCGAAATATTTCATGAGTTCGGATGGTGGTCGAAGGTTGCCAAAACTATCGAAATAATCGATCCTTTTTTCAAATTTTTTGTACGCAACCCAGTGTGTACCACGACCGATATTCTCATCCAAATTCACAATTGCCGTTTCGTATTTCAGCGGTCCGCTCTTCGGCAGTTTATCCCGCATGTAAACACCTCGAAAATGTCGAATGTTCATGATTCGTGCGTATTTACGGAGATCCGCGTCCGTGAGCGGTCGATGCGGTAGCTTCAATTCACGTTTTTTGGGGCTATATGAAGACCCAATCCCTGCTTGTATGGTTTAAGATGTAAGCCTTTGCCCAATGCCTCAATCGTTCGATTGTGTCGTTTGTGTTCGTCCAATTCTCGTTTAGCTGCCTGAGCAGCGTTAACGGCTTTCGCTATACTCGCCGCACCACCGGCCAATGCCCCGGTAGCGCTGAGCCCCGCGAAAATCGGCACGAGAAACGGCAAGAAACCACCGATCTTTTTCGGCACGCGCATAACACGAGGAGCGCGCATTTTACATCCTGCTGCTGCTGCTCTTTTCGTCACGCTCCGAGCACCCTTGAGAGCGGATCTGATGAGTGCTCTCGAATCATCGCTGCGAATCATCGTTGCTCGTGCTGCTGCGACAACTTTTTTGAAACTTGGCTTGACCCCCATACCGAATTTCCTTTTAACCTTCATGATATTAGCGATACTCAGGGCACTCGCTTTCTCGCCTAAGCTAGCGTCTCTGGCGAATACTCGTTTCCACGCTTCCTCGGTCAACACCTTGTCGGCCGCGTGTCGCGCCGCAATATTCTCCCGATTTTTCGAATACGCGATATCATGTTCTTTGCAAGCCGCGTCGAGCGGATTAACGCCAGGATCGCCTCGCGCAAGCTGCTCAGACAATTTTCTGCCGGGCCCGCAATATTGATATCCCGGTATGTGTAACTCGAATGGAAGTTTATTAATCAAATCGTTGACGGCTCCTTTTCCACGTTTTTTGTTTTTCGCACCAACGATCATGCTCCGCGTGACAGTTTTCGATGCTCGCGATATCCCTATTTACACTGTTTATTCTTATCACCAACTGCACCGTATCGTCCCGGATCAACTTCACCCGTAAATGGTGTACTTCCTCTAATGTTAGGATTGGAATAGTGACGATTGGCAAATTTCTTCAAACTGTCGGTTATAGGATTTTTCGGATCGTCTTGTTTCGGTATTTTCCACATATGTTCATCAGACGGGAAAACATTCGCAACTGAGACATCAATCGTTATAAGCATACTACTTATACCTATTTCCATCAGTCACGGTCAAGATGAGTTCACAGATGGGACTATTGCCTGTAATAAATTTCGATGAATTTACGCGAGCGGAGAAGAGACAAAAACGTCATGGTGAAAACAAACTTGCTGAAACACGCACTCGGATCGTGGAGACCTAATTTATTACGCTTGCGCGAGGAACGACTTACTGAAACCCTCAGTCGATATCAGAACGTTAAGATGTACGCACTTCACCCGTCCAAGAATGCGTGGGATCTAACCGACAGCGAGCTCGATTCCATACCAAAGAGTGTATTATTGAAATATTGGGGGTCGCAACTTCACATAATTTGGGATCGCTTGCCTAAACGCTTTCAAATGGACAGCGAAGTAATCTCATATCTTCCGTGCACGGAGCATTATAACAGACCGGAAATTCGAGATCATATTGATGATACTCCACCGAAGCGACGATGCTGCGACAAGTGTCGCTCTGAAGCAAAAAAGAAGAAGAAATCAACAAAAGATTCAGGTAATTTTAACACATACACGGCTTAATAATTGAAACAATTGGAACACCGTTTCTTATTCTCTCGAACTGTCTGTTACAGGGTGCGTGCAACAATGGAAATAATGACTGGATCGCAGAAAACGAAATTACGTTGTTAAAAAATTGTTTGGGGAATAAATCAGTTTTTTGAAAACCCTTTGTAAATTTTTTGTTATACAGTAGATTTATTTACCCAACTATTGTGAGTATTGTCAAAACCAAGCCATTTTACAAATATTTTATTTCCACGTTTCTTCAATACTTTCTCAACGAGATAAACATCGGGATATTTCACTTTGAGGAGCTCTGGTTCGTAGAAACCGCCACCGATGGGTTGATCTCGATGATCCTTCAGCTGGTACATCGTTGGATTCGTATTTTTCACTCGATCAATCGTAAATATTTCCGTTGTCCAATTCGGAGTGTAACCTTTGTCGAATGCGTTCTTAAATTTGCTGATTCTCACTTTGTCGCCGATTTTGTATTTTGCCGGTTTCTTCGTAGGAGACGTGATTTTCTTGTAAATATCGCGTAAAATTTGTTTCTCATTAGCTGTATTAACATTTTTTGGTTTCATCTTAATTGTACGATGTACGGTATTGTTGTATCCGGAAATCATATCATCGAGAATGTCTATCCACTTGTAATTTCCGCGAAGACTGAATCGTATCCACATTTTATTTTTTAGTGTACGATTGAAACGTTCGCAGATCGAAGCTTTTAAATTGCTGTATGTCGAGTACATGTGAATGTTGAATTTTTCCATAAGCGCCTGAAACTTGGCATTGTAAAACTCTTTTCCTCGATCGACTTGCAAGTTTTTCGGTGTTCGACCCTGAACTAGTATGGATTTCATAGCCAATGTCGTATCTCTTCCTGTTTTACTTTTGATTGGTACAGCCCAGGCATACTTTGAGAATACATCGATAACGGTGAGGAGGAACTTTTGCTTAGAGTTTCGGTGAGCGTAAGATGACATATCGACGAGATCGGCCTGCCACGTCTCATCGAGACCGCGTATATCAACACGCCGACGGATGTAATTTCTTCGCGCCGGCTTATGTAGCTCTCTCACCACGGTCTCTTTCTCGCTCATGCTCGAGCGCGTGCAAGCGGTTGTCCAGTAGCGCGAGCACTTGGGAATTTTTCACTGATAACGCGCGTACAGCTTCTTGGTCCGTTTTAAACTGGCTCAAGTGGCTCTTGACACTATCGATCATTAACATATAATCACCGCTACTACTACTACTTTGCTCCAATGTTTTCAGCTCGTTTTCCAACAGCACAATGAGCTCGGAATTGCGTTTCGTCAGGTTTTCAAGATTTTCATGATTGATTTTTTGATGTCTTATGTGCTCCGCGAGTTGGGACTCGAGTGCACTGATCATCATGGCATGAGTATCAATATCCTCCCGTAGAGAAGATGTAACGTGATGTATTCGACGTACTTCTTGTTGCATTGCGCTTCGCATCACTCGCACTGAAATCGCATCATTCTCGTCTATCGGATCAGCCAAATTACACAAACGTTTTTTATCAATATCGCATTCGCTGTGTTCAAGACTGGCAGTGCCCTCTCGTGACTCGATAACCGCAGTTTTCCTGGCTTATTTCCGAATCTTTCCGTGTAATAATTTCGATTTCAATACGATTTCTAAAAAACCTACCACCATAAAACATATTAGTGTTCACGAATCGTTGCAGACGTATCGAAAGATTTTTTTCTATAAAAGTGAATGTAAGTAAATGATAAAAAATATGTGTATTCATACGAAAGTTCACTGCATTTTGAGGTTATGCATGCCAAGGTATAGATATTTTGAGGATCATAAAGTAATGCTACTTCTGTGCACTTTTAGGTACTTGTATTTCTTCATGAATGTCATCTTGCATACTGGATTTGAGAAAGTTTCCCATAACCTAAACTTTCAGCCTGAAACGCCAGGAAAAGGCAAGAATTTGGTAGATGCCGGACATGTCATTAATGTCGAAGAGCACAGAGGGTCAGGTGTTGGGATTTTCATCGCAGCTGATGTCATTAGACAAACGTCTGTTACGAAAAAAGAATATCGTGTGGAATTACATGCAAGTTTTGGATTTGATTGAAATGCATGTATCGGTAATAGTATGTGAAAATAATTGAATGTTTAAAATGTCTTTATTTCAGATTAATGCTGCTCGGCAAATCTTATCAGTTTCGTGTAACTGTGTATACGGAAATAGTTCGAAATGTAAGCATGTGGCAGCTCTTATTGAGTATGTTAATAATGAGAACAGTGAGACGAAAACAAATCACGAACAGTTATGGGGTCAGCCTAGTACAAAGAAGCAAAAGCTAGAGAAGTATGCCAAAGGGATATTATTTTCAGAAATGTATCCTCCACAAGGTGATTTAGAAATAGAGCAATGTGAGGCTCAGTTGTCGGAATTGAAAAACCGATCAGCGTTGAAAATAATTGTTTCTGAAGGTGCAAAAGATGAAGTGGAAGAGTCTGTTAAAGATTTGTTGAATTGTATGCTTATTAAGATAGATTTAGAAAGCAAAAAAACGGATTGTAAAGTATGCGTTGAAACTTTTTTGACTCAATGTACCACAAAGAATGTTTAAAAGGCAGTCATTTTTGGAGAATTAAAAGACTTTTATGAAAAAGATATTAAATTATCAAGAAACAAAATTGTGAAATTAGCCTGTGATACCTTGGAGCAATCAAAGTGTGATGAGTGGTTTAAGAGTCGATATTTGAGGATATCCGCGAGTAAAAAGGCTCATTCTATTAAAAGTAGAGTAAAGAAGACTGTGGCGTCACTGATCGGTGAAATGTTATTTCCAAAGAAGCTCGATATCAGTGCGACTAGATATGGAAGGGAACACGAATCAAAAGCTCTAGCAATGTATAAATCGTTATTCAATGTGATGAATGTAGGTATCGTAGTCAGCGAAAAACAGCCATGGCTGTGTGCTAGTCTCGACGGAGTCGTTATAGAATATTCTAAAATTTCCAAAATCGTTGAGATAAAATGTCCTAGTCGTTGCGAGAAAAAAAGTATAGTCGATTTCACTACAAAAACATGTAATGTGCCCTACTTGAAATTTAATGGAAACAAAGCTGAACTACGAGAAAGTACAGTTTATTACACGCAATGCCAAGTACAAATGTACATTTCTGGTTTAGATTTGTGTGATCTATTTATCTATACACCCGTTGAAAATGGCAGTATTTGCATACCGCTTAAACGCAATGAAATATTTTTAAGTAAGACTGTGATAAAATGCGAGGAATTTTATTTTAAAAATTTTCTTCCTGCGTTATTAAAAAAAGTGCAAATGGACAATGCGAAGCAGTTTAAGTCAACGCGTTGCTTTAGCGGAAACAATATCATTAACAAAATGTTATAGCTGGAAAATTGCGTAGTTGAAATGTGTACTATCTAGTTCATATAGTTTAATATACGTATTAAAGACAAAAAATGCCTTCGTTAAAAGTAAAATCTAATTAAGTTTAAATGAAACAAAATGTGCGTGAAGAAAAACTTTATGGAATATCTATATTTTTCTATGAGAAATGAATGTATTAAATATTATATGATTAATATAAAGCACATAAAAGGAATGATACATTCAAATACGCAAAATAATATGGTTGGATTATTTATTTATGTACATTTGAGAAAATGATACAAAATATATATTGTTACGTGAAAAATACTACAAAATCAATGGATTCACGTGCTGTCATTTTCACTAAAGATAGGTGGCTGTAAATTAGTTAGTACGCAACATACATGCACAATATTATCAATATTATCAAAAAGATATTCTGGGATTTTATCTAAAATTTTGTAGACTCTTAATCTTTGCATAACCCTCTCAACGTAAATGCGAACTCTTGCTATGCTATACGTGGTTTCAGTTTCTTCTTTGCTGAATTCTGATTTTTTTTCCAAAAAAGGCGGCATCACCACTGTAACTTTTTTTCCTTTCGCATCCACTGTTTCTTTAATTTGCGGAAATCCTTTATCTGCCAAAACAATATCGCCTTCTTCCAGTAAATCTATGAAACCTGATTCTACAGTCAACTGCGAATCGCTTTTTCTTCCACCAGCCACTTTGGATTTAAAACAAATGAATCCGGATGGAGTTATTCCAATAAGCAGCTTAGCTGTGAAACCTTTTTTATAATTCGAATAACAGAATATCCTGTTATCGACTTTTGAGGGACACTGAATTCTAAATTCTGTACAATCTATGATTACTCGAGTATTTGTATAATGTGGCTTAAAACACTCTGGCATAGAACGCATTACAACACCTTTCTTTGGCCAAAAAACAAAATTTTGTGTAGCAGCAGATAAGTACTTTCAAACAGCGAAAAATACTCTTGACACGGTCGTTCTGTGTACATCAAACAAAACTGCGATCACTGAGAATGTCAAATCAGTTTTGATTTTCATTAAAAAAAGTAGAAGGCGATTTTCTTTGGAAAGTTTAGTATGATCTGACCCGTCATTTAATCGTTTTAGTAATAAATTGAAATTCTCAAATGTCACTCCAGCGAAATCTAAAAGCTGTTCTTCTTTTTGTATTGATGAATATCCCGCAAATCCAGAAAATTTCGGAGTACTCAAGTTCTCATTTTCTAGGTTGGATCCTACACTAACATTTACATAATTCTTTATTTCCGTGCCACACTGCTTGTCTTTAAATTTATTTCTGTTTGGAATTGTTACTGCACTTGAATGTTCATTTATATTCGTTTGAATTTCCACATCCCACACAGATTTTCCTTCGAACCCGATCCTATTACAAATGAACGTTCTGTCAACTGGTTCGTTATTAAAAGATGTAACTTGACACCCTTGATCAATAGTTGGCTTAATGTTGATATACTCCATTTCACCATCCGCTACTGCGCCTCGAGTTCTTCCATCCAATTCGAGTGAGGGTTCAAAAACTTCTTGTCGGCGTGAAACGACTGTAGATTTCATGTTGTTTATTCTCCGCCTCATAAAACGAGTATGCCTGCAATAAAACCTATTATAACTTGTGCTTTATGGTAATCTTAATGACTGGTTTTATTTATTAATATATAAATTACATCACACCTATTTTCTGCCGTTATTTCATTTACACTTTTTTTCAGATATACTGAAGGAAATATTGTCGGTACATAACTTGGACTGTTCTCTTCTTCTCCTTTTTTATTTTCAATAAAATGATTACTGCATATACAATGCGTTCCAATTGAAGTGGAACACTTTGATTTTTGTCGATCTCCGGCGCAAATCGATCGATTTCGAAAAACCAAAAAAACACTTTCTTGCAAATTTTATTTGCTTTCGAATGAGCCTAGTCCGAATCCGATCGGATTAGAATTGGCCGAACACCAGGAGTCGACGTAAAATCATGAAAATCGGGTCCCGACGCTCGGCTCGAAATTTCGTATTTCCGGGGAGGGCGCTATGATTTGTCATACACCGTTGGAAAGGGCATTTCACCCCGAGAAAAATGCGCACAAGCTGGAGTCTGTGCGATCATCCCAGAGGGAGATATAGCACTAGGAAGCGAAAACGGTTTATCGACGATAACTCGAGTACCGTCCGGCCGAATTCTCACAGCTTTCGCATGAGCTATTCTTTTTCCATCCCCCAGAACTAAGTGAAGTCGTTTTTCCCGTGGATGCTCCCTCGGCCGAGAACCAGAGATCATCGCGGTGCACCGTGAGCTTCCGACGCCATTTTGAACATGAAAATGTTCGCGCATTGCGACAATATCTATTCCATTGAATAGCTGATGATTTTCCCTTTAAAATGCACCCTTGAAAGTCCCAAAAATCTATTTTTTAAGGTATGATATTTCTTTTTGAAAATGCATGAAAATTTAGCAGCTTTCGGTCTCGACGGGAGCGCGAGGCCGCGGACCGCAGGCGGCGCACAGCGCGTGAGGGGAATCGATCGAGGGCGCCCCCACCACATGCCCGGAGTCTCACAACGCGAGCTCACGTATTATCGCAGGATCGCAAATTTTTTCAAAATTTCTTTTTGTACCGGCGTTCTTTTTATATCTCAATATTATTGTTAAATTAACAAAACTATTATTGTTAAATTAACAAAGCTATTATTGTTAAATTAACAAAACTGTTATTGTTAAATTAACAAAACCATTATTGTTATTAATTATTTTTTTTGTTATTAAATATTTTTCTAATAAAAAGTTGATGGGTCCCCGAAGTTGATCCTTTATCGAAAAAATATCGCGGGATTGTTGTCATTTTATTCGGTTTTGCTTGAATTTGGCTGTTTTTTATGTATTTTCTTACTGATATTTCGAATTTTCGCGAAAAACTCGATCAGTTTTGCGATCGACGGAATATTTGCGATGGAACAGCCTGTTTAACTATCGAAAATTCGAAAAAAAATGTTTCCTTTATTTTGGCTAATTTTTCAGAACCGTCGAAATGCCAAAATTTTGAAAAGACTATAACTACGTTAAAAATCACGCTGCAAAGATTTGTCGGGAGTGTTTTGAGACGCTCTCGTGGATGAAATCGTGGATAAAAAGTGCGAGCAACGAGCATTAAGACGTTGTTTTGGGCCCGCTTTCTTCCCTTAATTCTTCCAAAAGGGAGAAATTATATAGAAACATCGTCATTGCTTTCGTCAAAGATTAGTTTGACGAAAAAAAAAAAATGAAAAAAAAAAACGAGACGGGAATCGAACCCGGGACTCTCGGGTCACTAATCCCGCGCGCCAACCACTGCGCTATCGTCGTACTTAGGCGAGTAGTAAACAAACGCGCATAAGACGCTTGAGTGACAGTATAATCACGATGTTTAGCACTTAACTGACGTTATAAATCAACAAAAAGTTTATTGAGTGAATGAATAACATTTTTTATGTAATTTTATCATACGCATTCAATAATTAAAACAAAACAAACGCGCACACCAAAAAGCAAAAAGTGTTGCGAGCCTCCGAAATTTCGAATTTTTGAGGTTTTTTGAGAAGTGGCGAAAAACGAGTCGAGATTTTTTTTTCAAATATTTAGTCTTTTATATTGGGTTCTCGATGAAATACCGTCGTGTTTCGTATTCACCGGGAAAAAATACATCAATATAAACCATTAAAAATTATTTTTGAACCGAAATTTCAATTTGAAATTGAAATTTTTCGGCAATTTCTGACATCGATTTTGAGGGTGAAGTCTCCTCGAGAGCATCTCAAAACACTCCCGACAAATCTTTGCAGCGTGATTTTTGACGTAGTTATAGTCTTTTCAAAATTTTGGCATTTCGACGGTTCTGAAAAATTAGCCAAAATAAAGGAAACATTTTTTTTCGAATTTTCGATAGTTAAACAGGCTGTTCCATCGCAAATATTCCGTCGATCGCAAAACTGATCGAGTTTTTCGCGAAAATTCGAAATATCAGTAAGAAAATACATAAAAAACAGCCAAATTCAAGCAAAACCGAATAAAATGACAACAATCCCGCGATATTTTTTCGATAAAGGATCAACTTCGGGACCCCATCAACTTTTTATTAGAAAAATATTTAATAACAAAAAAAATAATTAATAACAATAATGGTTTTGTTAATTTAACAATAATAGTTTTGTTAATTTAACAATAATAGCTTTGTTAATTTAACAATAATAGTTTTGTTAATTTAACAATAATATTG
Source organism: Heteropelma amictum (assembly GCA_959613375.1). Lineage (NCBI taxonomy): Eukaryota > Metazoa > Arthropoda > Insecta > Hymenoptera > Ichneumonidae > Heteropelma > Heteropelma amictum. Next base: position 1,442,931 of record OY390729.1, read on the forward strand.
AGATATAAAAAGAACGCCGGTACAAAAAGAAATTTAAAAAAAATTTGCGATCCTGCGATAATACGTGAGCTCGCGTTATGAGACTGCGGGCATGTGGTGGGGGCGCCCTCGATCGATTCCCCTCACGCGCTGTGCGCCGCCTGCGGTCCGCGGCCTCGCGCTCCCGTCGAGACCGAAAGCTGCTAAATTTTCATGCATTTTCAAAAAGAAATATCATACCTTAAAAAATAGATTTTTGGGACTTTCAAGGGTGCATTTTAAAGGGAAAATCATCAGCTATTCAATGGAATAGATATTGTCGCAATGCGCGAACATTTTCATGTTCAAAATGGCGTCGGAAGCTCACGGTGCACCGCGATGATCTCTGGTTCTCGGCCGAGGGAGCATCCACGGGAAAAACGACTTCACTTAGTTCTGGGGGATGGAAAAAGAATAGCTCATGCGAAAGCTGTGAGAATTCGGCCGGACGGTACTCGAGTTATCGTCGATAAACCGTTTTCGCTTCCTAGTGCTATATCTCCCTCTGGGATGATCGCACAGACTCCAGCTTGTGCGCATTTTTCTCGGGGTGAAATGCCCTTTCCAACGGTGTATGACAAATCATAGCGCCCTCCCCGGAAATACGAAATTTCGAGCCGAGCGTCGGGACCCGATTTTCATGATTTTACGTCGACTCCTGATGCTCGGCCAATTCTAATCCAATCGGATTCGGACTAGGCTCATTCGAAAGCAAATAAAATTTGCAAGAAAGTGCTTTTTTGGTTTTTCGAAATCGATCGATTTGCGCCGGAAATCGACAAAAATCAAAGTGTTCCACTTCCATTGGAACGCATTGTATAATCACACCGTTTTGGCATCCAAGGTGAACCATCAGCACTGTAACAAATCCATTTAATTTGTTATTTTATGAATAATTGATTTGTTACTGTACTTGAGCGTTACAATATCGCGTCTACTTTCAACGTTTATTGCATACATGATGAAGAGGTTATGTTACTTACTTTTTCCTTTTGACAGCGGCTATCCACTTCTGCCTTTGCTGCAGCTTATGCAATACCGTTGGAAATGTATAAAATTTACACATACTGTTTGCGGTAGTATTTTTGCAATTAACTACACAGCAATAACGAGGACTCATTGTTTTTATGTGTATGTACGTGATACTACTCAATGCTTGTTGGGACTACAATTACCAGGATTATTGCCTACTCCTGCCACCATGGGCGCTATCGTAGTTTCATCTATCCCCTCCATCATAATGCACACAGCGAATTGTCCATCGCGAGTAATCTTGAATCCTTTGCCTCGAGGTCCGCGAACATTTTCACTTCTATTTTTCGGCTGCAATTGGCGTCCAAACACGTCAACGCTCATCTTGCGAATGTGCAACAAGATCTTGGTGCGAATCGTTTTAATGAATAATTCCAGCCTCGCGTAATTCTTCAATGATTGATACAATTTCGTTGGAATGAGACAAGTTGCCGGCTGCTTGAGATGCTACGAGTAAACGTAAACGATCGACCAATTCGTTAGGATCATCCCAATAAACATAATCGAATTTGGTATTTCTTTCAACCACTTTATGGATACCTCTGCCAATATGTTTTCTCGATGCGATTTTTGCAATATATGTTTTAAATTTATAAGTATTATCCCTTCGCGTCGCTTCACCGGCTTTGTAAAACTTTTTATGAGCGTTCGTTGTAATTACGATATCTTCATAATTTTTTACATCATCCTCCGTGATAGTCTCGATATCGGGAACTTTTTTGAACAATAGCTCGATTAATCCGATAGTTTTTGCATACTCTCGATCTCCCACGCGAATCTTCGGTGAATCAAAGTTTATCGATGAATCACCAATTTTCAGTTTGTCATTGGCGAGAAGTCGAACACCGTAAAAAACATCGAAATTCGTTTTTCGATTCGTTTGTAATAACACGATGTATTCGTTGATTAATTGGTCAACGTTGCGGGCTGATTTGTCATCAACATCACTCTCATCCATACTCGTATCATATGTTGATTTGAAGGAGACATCATCATCATAAGACGTATCAGTTTTTTTAAGATCCTCCTTTCCAAACGAATCATCGTGTTCTTCCTTAACGTTTTTTTCTTCTTTTTTTACTTCCTCCTCCTCCTTGATTGGATGATCCACATTCCGTATTAACGTTTCCAGCGGTGTGACTATAGGTTTGAAAACTTCCCGCCTCATGAGTTCGACATCATCCTTGCTGCTTTTCATCATACGATGTTTTTTTCTAATCGCTTCGCTCGCTCGAACAAGCTGATGCAACACATCTCGCTCTTTTTTATGCTCCATGTTGTCGCTATAGCGACGCTGATGATACTGCTGTTTGTTGGATACAACAAAGTCATTTAATGGTGAGAAAAGTATCAAAACCCCGTCGGTATCTACCCTTGTCCACTTCGCTATCCTTGTCAATCGCGATAAATCCGTATTTATCAGAATTCCAACATTCCGAACAAATGCTCTTGAATTGCGAATAAGTCATATCCGTGTTAACATGATCGTTATACACATGTTTCAAATTCATATCATCCTGCTTGAATAGAACGAGAAAGTTCGTATTATCTCGCACGAGATGCTTAGGAATGCGAGCATACGTCTGACAAAGATAGAAGCAGTCGACAATTTCGTGTCTTCCCATGGAGAAAAAGGCCCTCATATTGTCTTGTTTCTCGCACGCAACATCGTCAAAGATGATTATCGAGTGAGGTCGCGCGTCGCTAGGTGACACCACTTGTTCGTGCTCGTTGAACGGATGATATTCGACCCCGTTCACCGGTTCGAGCAATCGTTCGAGCAATTTATACTTTGGTTGTTTCAACGATTTTGAATAGAGGTAAATGTTCTCATATCTCAGTCTATTGGGATGTATTATGAGCGAGAGCATAGCATTGGTTTTGCCACAATTCGATGGTCCGCAAAACACAGCACGAATAGTATCAGGCAGCAAATCACCATGACGTTTTTGTCTCTTCTCCGCTCGCGTAAATTCATCGAAATTTATTACAGGCAATAGTCCCATCTGTGAACTCATCTTGACCGTGACTGATGGAAATAGGTATAAGTAGTATACTTATAACGATTGATGTCTCAGTTGCGAATGTTTTCCCGTCTGATGAACATATGTGGAAAATGCCGAAACAAGACGATCCGAAAAATCCTATAACCGACAGTTTGAAGAAATTTGCCAATCGTCACTATTCCAATCCTAACATTAGAGGAAGTACACCATTTACGGGTGAAGTTGATCCGGGACGATACGGTGCAGTTGGTGATAAGAATAAACAGTGTAAATAGGGATATCGCGAGCATCGAAAACTGTCACGCGGAGCATGATCGTTGGTGCGAAAAACAAAAAACGTGGAAAAGGAGCCGTCAACGATTTGATTAATAAACTTCCATTCGAGTTACACATACCGGGATATCAATATTGCGGGCCCGGCAGAAAATTGTCTGAGCAGCTTGCGCGAGGCGATCCTGGCGTTAATCCGCTCGACGCGGCTTGCAAAGAACACGATATCGCGTATTCGAAAAATCGGGAGAATATTGCGGCGCGACACGCGGCCGACAAGGTGTTGACCGAGGAAGCGTGGAAACGAGTATTCGCCAGAGACGCTAGCTTAGGCGAGAAAGCGAGTGCCCTGAGTATCGCTAATATCATGAAGGTTAAAAGGAAATTCGGTATGGGGGTCAAGCCAAGTTTCAAAAAAGTTGTCGCAGCAGCACGAGCAACGATGATTCGCAGCGATGATTCGAGAGCACTCATCAGATCCGCTCTCAAGGGTGCTCGGAGCGTGACGAAAAGAGCAGCAGCAGCAGGATGTAAAATGCGCGCTCCTCGTGTTATACGCGTGCCGAAAAAGATCGGTGGTTTCTTGCCGTTTCTCGTGTCGATTTTCGCGGGGCTCAGCGCTACCGGGGCATTGGCCGGTGGTGCGGCGAGTATAGCGAAAGCCGTTAACGCTGCTCAGGCAGCTAAACGAGAATTGGACGAACACAAACGACACAATCGAACGATTGAGGCATTGGGCAAAGGCTTACATCTTAAACCATACAAGCAGGGATTGGGTCTTCATATAGCCCCAAAAAACGTGAATTGAAGCTACCGCATCGACCGCTCACGGACGCGGATCTCCGTAAATACGCACGAATCATGAACATTCGACATTTTCGAGGTGTTTACATGCGGGATAAACTGCCGAAGAGCGGACCGCTGAAATACGAAACGGCAATTGTGAATTTGGATGAGAATATCGGTCGTGGTACACACTGGGTTGCGTACAAAAAATTTGAAAAAAGGATCGATTATTTCGATAGTTTTGGCAACCTTCGACCACCATCCGAACTCATGAAATATTTCGGTGTCGGTAGCGTGAATTACAACTACGAGAGATACCAAGACTATGATACAATCGAGTGCGGTCATTTGTGCTTGAAGTTTCTCTGCGATCAATTGGATTTTGGTGAAAAGTATGCGTTATATAAACGTACAGGGTAAAACAGGGAGGTCAGTCGTAAATTAACCGTCATGGATGATAGTTTCACATTAACGATATCGGGAACTTCGTCCATACTCGAGGCGCAATACTTTCCACCGATCGAGCTCTCACCTCACAAAAATTATAGCCTCGGTCTCATCGAATTGCTAACCTTTAATTCCATTCCTAACATCGACGTTGAAAGTAATAAACTTTACGTTGGAGATGAGATATTGACGATACCTACGGGCAGCTACGAGATTGAAGATATTGAGAAATACGTACAGTCGGAGTTGTCGCGTAAAGATATTATTCTCAATATAAAGCCCAATAATAATACTTTGCGTAGTGAAATTAAGTGTAATCGCGAAATAAATTTTATACCTAATGATTCTATCGGACGCTTGTTGGGATTTACACCGCGTATTCTGAGTGCCGATAAAAGACACAAATCCGATCTACCGGTAGCCATTCTCAAAGTGAACGCCCTGCGAGTTGAGTGTAACATCACCACGGGAGCTTATATCAACGAGCGAAAAGTACACACGATTCACGAGTTTTTTCCGACAGTCCCACCTGGTTACAAAATCATCGAAGTACCGGCACATGTGATTTATCTGCCGATCACCAGCAGAACGATAGATTGCATGAAACTTCAGATAGTCGATCAGGACGGTGATATAGTCAATTTTCGCGGTGAAGTTATTACGATTCGTTCGCATATAAAATCGCAATGGGCATAGTTTACAACAGAATTCTTAATAAACCGACATGGCTTGCGGTGGACAATCGTCGATCAACGCGCAGAGCGTTAACACCTCAAAACGTGTTGTTCCTGCAGAGTCTAGGCCTAAAAATTCGCGAAAAAAATGTGTGAGACATAAATTTTTGTTCTGCGCTTTGGCCATATGCTGTGTACAATGGAGGAGGAAATAGTTAATATTCAGAACCCCGTCATCTTCGATGAATCCATCACACATTGTGAGATTCATGCTCATCAGCCGTATGCATCTGCAACCTTCAACAACAGCGATGAAATCCGCATCTCTATTCAGCATCAAGATCTCTGCATACTACCGAGTCACAGCTCCTTACATATATGCGGAAAATTGACGAAAAACGATGGCACACCGACCCTCGCCACGAGCCTCGTCAATAACGCCATTTGCTATTTGTTCGAGGAAATACGTTACGAGCTCAATGCCATCGAGATCGATCGAAGTAAAAATGTCGGCCTCACGAGTCTGATTAAGGGCTACTCGTCGATGAGCCCGAGTAAAAGCAGCATGCTGGAGAACACCGGATGGCTCGACGTCGAGGAAACGAAGCAAATCGTAGATGCTGCGGGTAATTTCGACATATGCATACCGCTGAGCATGCTGCTGGGCTTCGCTGAGGATTATCGAAAAATCGTGATAAATGCTAAACACGAGCTCATCCTATCGCGATCAAAGACCGACAATGATGCCGTTGTACAGGCGGCCGATGAAGATTTCAAACTCGTTCTGCAAAAGATTGAATGGCTCGTGCCATACGTGACAGTCTCGGATCAGCGGAAAATTCAACTCTTGAAGTACATAGCCAAGGATCCGCCGATTTCCATGTGTTTCCGCACGTGGAAACTATACGAATATCCGCTGCTACCGGCCACCTCGAAACACGTTTGGTCCGTGAAAACATCGACGCAACTCGAGAAGCCTCGTTACGTCATTCTCGCATTTCAGACAGATCGAAAAAATCAGAAAAAATCAGAACGAGCTCGCAAAGTATACGTCAAGGGACTCGAAAAAACACAATGGATGAAAAAGTTCACGACCGCTGAGATTATCGATCTCGAGACTCTGGACTGCCCATCGTTGAAGAAATTGCCGAAAATTCCACCGGGATGTTCGCATCATTCCGCCCAAACGAAATACAATTGTGCCAGCGCGAATGTGAAATCGCTGAAAAGTTGGCTAAAGGCCTATCAAACTTTGTGTAATCGCGATATTCTTTGAAATAAAAAAACACACACACATTTACATGACATTTGTTTTTTTTATTTAAATTTCCCTACAACAGAATAAATTCTAGTTTGTTATATTTTCCACCGATGTAATTCAGATGTAGTTTCCCATCGTTAGTCGCAGTCTGGAATTTGTCCAACGTCGTTGGGTCCTCATCGATGGCTTTCGTGATTCTGGCCGGCAGGAAGACGGAAAATTCACCATCAATGTCGACGATGTACCGTCGTCCGAATTTCGTCTGGACAGCTCTCACGTTTGATATACGTTGATTCGCCCGCACCGGCAGTTCCGACAATTTTTTCGTCGGTAGAAAATCGTCCATCTTGCCGATTTTGTTGATAGCCTCGAGATCCATTGTTGTTGTTGTCGTTGTGGCTCGGTACTTTGTTCACGGTGCGAGATTTGTGCGGATGCAACGTTACTTCGGATATTGAAAGATTTTTCACACTTTCGTTGATATCTCGAATCACCGACACTCTTTGCAACAAGACTTTCACTTCTTTGATATTTTTCAAGTGTAACAATAATCGCTGTTTCAGCACGACTCGTCTGTCTCGCATTTGATCGTTTTGTAATGAAGCCGCTCACGAAATTGCCGGTTATATATCCTTACCTTCCCCACACACAAAAAAAAAAAAAAAATTACTCATTCTTTTTCTCCACCCGCGAATTTGACAAACATTTTTCACACACTCGACGTTAGGGTGGGGTGCGATCAAAATGATCCATATTCACAGAAGTATTATAATGCTCTCTACACGGAAGATACGACAATACTTCAGGATCAATGTGATAACGTCTCGGAAGGAGATGCCAGAGCAAATGTATATGATCACCCCAATACTTTAAAAGCAATGTTTTCGGAATATATTCCAGCTCGTTCCTAGTTAACGTTCGCGGATCCGCACAGGGAAAAACCGAGTATTTGTTACACGCGCCCATTTTTTTCGGAGAAACAAATTCAATAGTGCCGACACGTGCGATCGAAGATATTGCATCGGACTGAGCTAAATGATCCCTTTCATTTGGTCACCTCCTTCCTTTGATGATTGACCGCCGCGATGCCGTTTCCAAGAAATCCTCCCGCGCCATAGCGGCGCCATTCTCGATGTGCATGTTTACCCAAAAGTTCATAATCAACGTTTGATGAGTACCGTCCTGCATAGACACGCACCACTTCCGAAAAATTTCGAGTCTCCAAAAAAGTTTACAATAAATCAACGTTTGATATATACAGCGTTCGATGGAATCGGACGACACGCGTTGATAAGTGTTGTCCTGCAACGACACGCACCACTTCCGAGAAATTTCGAGTCTTCAAAAAAGTTTATCATAAATCAGCGCTCGATATATACAACGTTCGACGGAATCGGGCGACACGCGCCGTGAACCCCCCCCCCCTCCCCCTCCCACTCTGCCTTCTCGAGAATTCACATCCAGGCCAAAATACCCCCTCTCCGGGGGGTTCGTGTCCCGGCTAAATCGGGGTTCGTGTCCCGACTAAGTGTCGGTAAATGTCGGTGCAGAGACCTTGGAGTAGAACCGGCCCCATATATCTACTTGCTTTCAATGCTCCATATTCGTATGCTTCACCATACAAAGGGTGCCATCCATTTGCCGTTGCAGATACTTTCAATGCTTCTTCTTCCGATGCTTTACCATACGCCGAAGCATTTGCAGCGCTTACAGGACCGTGCCCAAATACGATTGCACCGAAGCATCTGCAGCGCTGATTTGATCGTAACCATCGAAAAATAACAACGTCAAACAACGATCATGTCGGATTCACGTGAGGTAAGAAAAAAATGTTTATTCAATAAAAAAAATTCTTTACTTTAATAAAATAAAAATAAAAATAAAATAAAAATAAATAACTTGTTTTATATATATTTTATATATATTCTGTATTATATAAATATATATATATATATATATATATTTAATCATGTAAATTTTTTTCCAGAATAATCCAGAAAACCCGATGGAAGGACAGCCAGAGGCGATTGAACCGGCGGAGCCGATGGAGCCGGTACAACCGGCTCCTCCATCACCTCCGCCGGTATACCGGCGACGAGGGAGACGCGCCGGCTTCTATCACCGCCGGGTGCAGGCGGAGCGGCAAATTGCCCGCATCCTATTGGCAATTCTGCCACAGCACCGCCCCAGGAGAGAATATAACCCACCAAAAAGTATTTAAAAAATTTTCTTATCTTATATATTTTTCATTAAGCTTGAAATATTAAACTTATTATTATCTTTTTACAGATCGCTGAAAAGGAGATAAAAAGAAGAAAAATTCACGAAAGAAGAAGAGGAGGAAGAATAATGAAACTATTTATATATAAAAAAACAAAAAAACAAAAAAACAAAAAAACAATAAAAATATTTAAAAAGTACAAAAACTTCGTATCAGCTTGATGAAAACTTCCCTGAGCGACAGCCTTATAATCAATCGGTGTAAAAAGTTTATCGAAAATTTTCCAGAAACATTATTCAAGCAAAACTCAGCACAATATTTATTGAGAATGTTTTTCTAATGAGAGATTTCTATAAATCTCTATTGGCATGTTTCGATAAATAGAGTGGAGCGAAATAAAAAAACTGTTCACTCTGTGTTAGCTCGGTGCAAACTTTAATCAGCGAGAGTCTTATAATTAATCGGTGTAAAAAATTTATCGAAAACTTTTCAAAAACATAATTCAATAAAAACCCAGCACAATATTTTTTAAGAATATTTTCTGATAAGAGATTTCTATAGATCTCTGTTGGCATGTCTAAATAAACAGAGTAAAGCGAAATTCAAAAACTGTTCACTCCGTATTAGCTTGGCGCAAACTTCCATCAGCGAAAGCCTTATAATCCATCGGTGTAATAACTTTGTAGAAAACTTTCCAAAAACATTATTCAAGAACAGCTCAGTACAAAATGTATTGAGAATGTTTTTCTGATGAGAGATTTCTACAAATCTCTATATTGGCATGTCTAAATAAACAGAGCGAAGCGAAATCCAAAAAATGTTCACTTCGTATCAGCTTGATGAAAACTTCCCTCAGCAACAGCCTTATAATCAATCGGTGTAAAAAGTTTATTATCGAAAACTTTTCAATAACATCATTCAATAAAAACCCAGCACAATATTTTTTAAAAATATTTTCTGATGAGAGATTTCTATAAATCTCTGTTGGCATGTTTAAATAAACAGAGTGGAGCGAAATCCAAAAATTGTTCACTCGGTATCAGCTTGGTGCAAACTTCCATCAGCGAAAGCCTTATAATCCATCGGTGTGATAACTTTGTAGAAAACTTTCCAGATCCAGAAATTATTCAAGTACAGCTCAGTACAAAATGTATTCAGAATGTTTTTCTGATGAGAGATTTCTACAAATTTCTATATTGGCATGTCTAAATAAACGGAGCGAAGCGAAATCCAAAAAATGTTCACTTCGTATCAGCTTGATGAAAACTTCCCTCAGCGACAGCCTTATAATCAATCAGTATAAAAAGTTTATCGAAAACTTTCCAGAAATATTATTCAAGAAAAACTCAGCACAATATTTATTGAGAATGTTTTTCTAATGAGAGATTTCTATAAATTTCTATTGGCATGTTTGAATGAATAGAGTGGAGCGAAATCCAAAAACTGTTCACTCTGTGTTAGCTCGGTGCAAACTTTGATCAGCGACAGCCTTATAATCAATCGGTGTAAACAGTTTATCGAAAACTTTTCAAAAACATTATTTATTGAGAACGTCATTCTGGTGAGAGATTTCTATAAATCTCTACATTGGCATGTCCAAATGAACAGAGTGAAGCGAAATCTAAAAAATGTTCACTCCGTATTAGCTTGGTGCAAATTTCCCTCAGCGAGAGTCTTATAATCCATCGGTGTAATAAATTTGTGGAAAACTTTCCAGATCCGGAAACATTATTCAAGTACAGCTCAGTACAAAATGTATTCAGAATGTTTTTCTGATACGCGATTTGTACAAATCTCTATATTGGCATGTCCAAATGAACAGAGTGAAGCGAAATCCAAAAAATATTCACTCCATATTAGCTTGGTGCACATTTCCATCAGCGACAGTCTTATAATCCATCGGTGTAATAACTTTGTAGAAAACTTTCCAGATCTGGAAACATTATTCGAGTACAGCTCAGTACAAAATGTATTGAGAATACAAAATGTATTGGAAATGTTTTTCTGACCAGAGATTTCTACAAATCTCTATATTGGCACGTCCAAATGAACAGAGTAAAGCGAAATTCTAAGAATGTTCACTCTGTATTAACTCGGTACAAACTTCCATCAGCAAGAGCTTTATAATCTATCGGTGTAATAATTTTAAAATTTTCAAAAACATTATTCAAGAACAGCTCAGTACAATATTTATTGAGAATGTTTTTCTGATGAGAGATTTCTACAAATCTCTATATTAGCATGTCTAAATAAACAAAGTGAAGCAAAATCGATTCAATTTCAAAAAATATTTACTCCGTATTAGCTTGGTGCAAACTTCCATCAGCGAGAGTCTTATAATCCATCGGTGTAATAAATTTGTGGAAAACTTTCCAGATCCGGAAACATTATTCAAGTACAGCTCAGTACAAAATGTATTCAGAATGTTTTTCTGTTGAGAGATTTCTACAAATCTCTATATTGGCATGTCCAAATGAACACAGTGAAGCGAAATCCAAAAAATGTTCACTCCATATTAGCTTGGTGCAAATTTCCATCAGCGAGAGTCTTATAATCCATCGGTGTAATAACTTTGTAGAAAACTTTTCAGATCCAGAAACATTATTCAAGAAAAGCTCAACACAATATTATTGAAAAAAGGAAAAGATTAAGTCGAAGAAGGTTAAAGACTTTGACACTCAGCACTTTTTCGGTGATTTGCTTACTTCGCAACATGACGAATGTGATATATACAGGGTGACATGTTAAGGGTGGCCACCCCCTTTTATTTCGCCCCCCGTAAAGATAATCGGATGGGTCGCGGGTGATTTTTTAAGGAAATTTTCTGAACTTTCCGATAGAAAATACGGCGTTCATCGGAAAATGATAGGTTTTGCAGCACAAAAGTGGCCACTACGAAAATAATGTGAAAACACATTTTTTTCTGATAGGAATAAAGTAGACTTTATTCCGAATACGGGACACACGCGAACATTTTTTTTTGAGTATCGCATCATTAAGAAAAGTTATGTCGAAATTGGGTGTTATAATACCAATTCAAACTTATCTGAACGCAACGATGGAATCGAATGAACAGGGCTGTAGTGTTTTGTCTCAAAGTCGGTTTGTCTTTTGCGCTCAAGTTCATTCTCCCAATGTTAATTTTGTATCTGTCAGTGTGAAATGCCAAAAAGGTTATTTGAAAAATGTCAGGTTATTGAAAAATATGTCGTCAACGAGCAGACGACGCAGCAAATCACTCTCGTACCGCTGGTTCAATTCCGTTGTTTCGTTCAGTCAAATTCAAATTTATTCGATGACGCACATTTATGATATAACTTTTCTGAACGATGCAATACTCAAAAAAAAAATTTCGCGTGTGTCCCGTATTCAGAATAAAGTCTACTTTATTCCTATCTGAAAAAAATATGTTTTCACATTATTTTCGTAGCAGTCACTTTCGTGCTGCAAAATATATCATTTTCCGATGAACGCCGTATTTTTTATAGAAAAGTTCAGAAAATTTCCTTCAAAAATCATCCGTGACCCGTCCGATTATCTTTACGGAGGGCGAAATAAAAGGGGGTGGCCACCCTTGACGTGTCACCCTGTAGATGATGCAAATAATAAGTTTTATGTGGGAAATAACGTATTAACGATACCTACTGGTAGTTATGAAATAGAGGATATTGAGGCGCATGTGCAATCCGAACTGTTGGATAAGAAAATTTCCATCAAACCCAATAATAATATTTTGTGCAGTGAAATTGAATGTGATTGCGAAATAAATTTCATTCCCGATGATTCGATTCGACGTTTGTTAGGATTTACAAAACGTAAACTGGAAGCGAATAAAAAACACAAGTCTGATCTTCCAGTCGTTATTCTCAAAGTAAACGCCCTGCGCGTCGAGTGTAGCATTACGAGTGGTGCATACGTTAATGAGCAAAGGGTACATACAATCCATGAATTTTTTCCTACTGTACCGCCTGGTTATAACACAACCCAAACCCAAAATTGTCGAAGTGCCATCGCATATTATTTATCTGCCAATCACAAGCCGAATATAGACAATATACAGCTTCGAATTGTGGATCAGAACGGTGATTTGGTAAATTTCCGCGGTGAAGTCATCACTATTCGTCTGCATATAAAAAAAAATGGGAATCGTTTTTAACAGGAGTAATAAAAATCCAAGTAAGTCAACATGGACAGCCAGTCGGGAATCGACGTGCAAAGCGCTAACACCTCAAAACATTCAATTTTTGAAGAATTTGGGCCTGAAAGTGCGTGGAAAAGGTGCCTAAGAGATTATTCGATCTACATTGTCTGCATCTGCTGTATACGAGAAAATGGAGGAGGAGATAGTGAATATTAACACGCCCATCGTGTTTGATGAATCTATAACACACTGCGAGATTCATGCTCATCAGCCATATGGATCAACATCATTCAATAATAGCGATGAGATACGTATTTCCGTGCGAAATCAAGATCAATGCAAACTTTCCAGCCAGAGCTCGTTACATACATCGGGAAAACTGACGAAAAATAATGGTGAACAAACAACTGCTACAAGCCTAGTCAACAATGCCATTTGTCATTTGTTTGAAGAGGTGCGTTATGAGCTCAATGCTGTAAAAATTGATCGAAACAAAAATGTTGGTCTCACAAGTCTATTGAAGGGTTATTCTTCATTGAGCCCAAATAAAAGTTCCATGCTTGAAAATACAGGCTGGCTCGATATTGAAGAAACGAAACAAATTGTAGATGTGTCTGGTAACTTTGACATATGTATATCGCTAAGCATGCTACTTGGTTTTGCTGAAGATTATCGAAAAGTTCTGGTAAATGCCAAACATGAATTAATTTTGTCGAGATCAAAAACTGATGATAATGCGATTGTACAAATGGCCAATGAAGACTTCAAACTTGTTTTGCAAAGAATAGAATGGCTTGTGCCATATGTAACAGTGTCGGATCAACGAAAAATTCAGCTTTTGAAATTTATTGCTAAGGATGTGCCAATTCCTATGAGTTGTGACGGTCCAGCATTACTAACGTAGACGATACGAGTGGAAAGAATTATAGGTGGCCGTAGCGCAGTGGTTAGCGCTCATCGCTCTCATCGCGAGGACCCGGGTTCGAGACCATCCAGCGGCCCACCATTCTTTTCACTCATCGTCACTGGACCGTCCCCACCACTGCAAGACCGTTCGAGTCATCACAGAGTTTTCGTACATGGGAATTGTCCGAATATCCATTACTTCCCGCCACCTCCAAACATGTATGGTTTGTGAAAACATCGACTCAGCTGGAGAAACCACGATACGTAATTCTCGGCTTTCAGACCAATCGAAAAAATAAGAAAGACAAAAATGCGACTAAATTCGATCATTGTAACCTGACAGACATAACATTATATCTAAACTCTCAATGTTATCCATATGGGAATTTAAATCTGAATATTGATCAAAAACAGTATGCGTTGCTCTATCAGATGTATGCCAACTACCAATGTACGTATTATAGTAAGGAGCCAGAACCGTGGCTAAGCAAATCTGAATTTTTGAAGTATGCTCCGCTAGTTGTGATTGATTGTGCGAAGCAAAATGATTCTCTGAAATCTGGACCAGTGGATGTTCGCATTGAATTTGAAATGAAAAATAATATTCCACCTCAGACATCAGCATACTGTTTGATTCTGCATGATCGAATCGTTGAGTACAATCCAATCAGCGCAGGAGTGAGAAAATTAGTACAAGATCTGAATAACAAGCGGAATACGGCTCGGTCGAAATGGAGGTCATCGTTTATCTATGAGGTTTCAAGCGCTCGGAGTTCATTGTAAAGAAAAAAATATCAATCTTGGAAGTGGATGGAAAACCATTCTTCATCAAATCATCATACATTGTCTACTACCAAAATTTAAGACAATGAAACTGCCGGAAAAACAATTCACGCTTTGCTGCCACGTGCCTCGTACCATCATGATCATCAAAGGATCTGAGAAAAAGTCCATTGGTTGAGAAGAGAAACAAATGACGAATGGAGGATTTGGATTGCCCGTCGTTGTAGAAGCTGCCAAAAATTCCGCTTGGATGTTCTCATCACTCATACGACACAAAATACAATAGCAATTGTTTGAATGTATATCATGCGACATGGGATTGAGGGATTTTTGAATGAAGAAATAAAAATACACGGTTTTTTTTAAATATACATATTTTCGCTTTTTATTTACATACTTTCTCCTCCTACACATCCTTCGTAATAATAATACATTGGTTACATGTGAAATAAGAAAAATTATATTTCTTTGAATTCGATGCTGTTGAACCTTCCTCGAAAGTAATTCATATAGAGCTTTCCGCTGAGAGCTGAAGCCAAGATGTTCTCAAACATTGTAAGATCTGTGTCGAAGGTTTTTGCGATCCTAGCTGGCAGGAATATGGAAAATTCCCGAGCGATATCAGCGACATACCTCCTTCCAAATTTAGTTTGAACCGCTCTCAGGTTCGATATAGGATAATCAGCTTGGACTGGTAGATCAGTCAATTTTTTCGTTGGCAGAAACTCAGTCATAAGACTCACTTTGTTGATATTTGAAAGATCCATTTCAGTAGTGTATGAAACTTTTTTGTACTTCTCACGCGATCGTTGCAAGATGATTTTATGCGAGTGCCGACGTAACTTTTTAGTAAAATTTGTAGGAGGAAAAAGAAGACTGATTTTTTTTCCTCTCAAAGTTTCTATATTGTATTTCCTTGCGTCGCTCGTCGTGTTGTAATGCCATAGGGGTTCTTCGCATCGCCAGGTCTTATATTTTCATACCCCACTCTATTCCGAAAAAAATACATCAAGCGATGTTTCTATTCGTCATGGCTAAGCAACATTTATAACAACCCCGACGCGCTGGTGGGGTTCCATCAATGTGATCCACGGTTTCAGGCGTATTCTAATGCTCATAGCATGGAAGATACGACCTTATTTCACTGTCCATTTGATAGCATTCGAGTAAACAATGCCACACTCTATGGATCTCACGCCACCAATACTTTAAGAGCATAGCCTTTGGAATAGAATCTAACTTGCTCTCTGTCATGTCCTGCACGTTTTTAACAGGATGAATTGCATACATCTTGACGTCAGGATATCAACTAACAGTCACCACGAATTTCCTACCATAAAATTCGTCTCAACACGTCTAGAATGCATTCTATGCATTTTTACGACTGTTTTGTTTTCTGTGTACGGACCAGCATGAAATTTTCCCTATTGTCACAAACACATTTCTTATAATCTCAGGCAATAAATTGTGCTTGTTTTATGACTATTCGGGAAAACTCACCAAAGAGTCATAAAAAACAACATTCAGAAAAACCTAAGATGCAGGTGCATAGCACTTTATCTCACCATCTACTCGCTCCATCTCTTTCCAACAGCTTGCTCCCAGACCCCCCACTATTCTATTCAGTGCACGTTCCATCCCCTCCAACACTGACCCATCACTCTAGCCCTCAGACCGCATACCCGCCCGCGCTCGCTTCCCCGCGCCCCGTACCCCCCTCAGAGGACCTAGGGTAGAACCCGCACTGTTAACCTACTCACACACTCAAACAAGCACTCTTATACACCGAGCGTGATTTCATCGCCGCATGTTTACGGGTACCGTACTGCCCCCGAGACACACTGTGCCAAACTGGTTCACGAATTTTGGATCGTTGTTGTTCTATAGTCTTTTTCGTTTGTTATAAATGTGGGTATAAATGCTATCCCGACGTTTTGCCTGCGAGCAAAAAAAGGACAAGTCGCAGTATTAAATAATACAATATTACGTCTACCAAGCATTTCTATTTTTTTATTTTTGTTCTCGTGGTTTTTTTTTGAAAGACTTAACACACAATCCAACGCTGGGCCACCCTAAAATCCATGCCTCCCGGTAAAAAATCTCGCTCATCGCAAGCACTCTGCCACGAGAGGCGACGACTGCAACGCGACATCAAAAATACTCGCGTCCTCGTCACAATGTTTCGGAGTGATCCACGGCTCTCTAAACAGTATACTTAAGGTTTCGGGCGGTAAATCACTCGATCATACTAACTTCGGTCGAACCACCCTCCCCCGTCAAGGTGTGTACGCCACTCAAACAAAACACCGAAACGAAATCTGTTTATGATCCCTCGGGACCAATCGAATTGCACTTGCCTCCGTACAATGACGTCTGTCTTGAGCTCCTCTACAAAGAGGCACACGCCGCTTTATTAAAGCGCCCTGGGTCATTTCCGAAATTCGAAGAGTATGTACCTGAACCGGTTATTACACCAAAGGCGCCAGTAAAAACTCTCGTCTGCGGAACGGAGGTACTCACGCGCAAGAGCACGATACCTATGAGAACCCTCACCAACCCGTGGAATAAGCTGCCGCTCGTCGAACTACCGTCAGAAAAGAAATAAAGGGTAGCTCACTACGCAAGAATTTGCGATTCCCGCGTTTCTTCTCCACCGAATAAATTTGCCGGGTCCTGGCGCTTCGCGGCGTTGGTTCCCCGTCAAGATTTTCAGCTATTTGAGTGTCACGAGTTTTTTTATCAGCTAAACACGTTCTACAACACATTGAAGATCTGAAACCTTTTGTGAACCCGCACAAAGAGTTTAGCCTTAAGTTGTCACTGGTAATAAAAGCGATAGAGAAGTTAATTTTTGTTTCGATTCCATGAAAATCGATTTCAATTCTGTTCATGATCAAATCAGTGAGTTTGTTTATTACGTTAGAAAAAATCGTTTTATTTCCGAATTGGGCGTAATCTTTAGCATTATTTAGTTGGAGCAAAAATATGTTTTCTAAGAGACTGTTATATTCGGGAGGTATTAAAAAGATAGAAAAATACGTTGCGCTGAGTTTGTGGATATCGCGATGCGAGCCTAGTGGATTATTTATTTCGAAATCATCGAAGTATAATACTAAGGAAAGAACGAATTCGTCAGAGAATTGCATTTCGACTTTTTTCCAACTTTCGGTTTGAACAAAAGATAATATTGTAACGTATCGAGTTTTGGTTACATTTGAATTTGTTTGTTCAGGCTCGATCAGGGAGTAGATTAAGTTAACGTCGGGTAAAATCGGTAAAACAAGATATTGTGACGATCCAGCATTACTAACGTAGACGATATGAGTGGAAAGAATTATAGGTGGCCGCAGCGCAGTGGTTAGCGCTCATCGCTCTCATCGCGAGGACCTGGGTTCGAGACCATCCAGCGGCTCACCATTCTTTTCACTCATCGTCACTGGACTGTCCCCACCACTGCAAGACCGTTCGCGTCATCACAATATATTCTTGTATAAATAATGTGTGTGTACAGTGAGTTTGTAGCGTCTTTTGGTTTCGCGGTGAGTATTTATCGTATTTTCCGCTTTGTAACTGTGTTGCTTATGTACTAATATTAATTCTAGACTTAAAATACTAACAATTTTTGTAATATCGTGCTTCGTGACTCGATATAATTCGAATTTGATGCGCGTTCATGTATCGTTTGCGGAGGAGCGATCGCGGCGCCCCCTCTCTTCCACTTAACGTGGCGGAATTTGAATCGGTGCGCGCAGTGCCCGATTTCACCTTTCGAATGTTACGCACGTCGGTCCGGTGACCTTCGGCCGCAAGCACTGCCCTCTTTCAGCACTCTACTAAAGTTTACTCGTCGCGTACTGCCGAGCCGTTCGCCTTAATACTTTCAAATGTTTCGCGCGTCGCTCCGGTGACCTTCGAACGCGCACACTGCCCTTGTTCGACCACTGACTCAAACTCGATCGTCGCGTACTGCCAAGCAGCCGCTTTAATACTTTCAAACGTTTCGCGCGTCGTGGAGTGATTTATTGCGCAACTCGAGTGTCGCTTTGATCGCACGGCTGCGATCAAAATATAAATGGCGTCGTCTGCGCTAGTGAGGTGACGTGCACCTGTCACTTTTCGTGACGTATCGTGATCTCGACCGGTGAGATTCTTTTTATAATTTTGTGTAAAAACTTACTGTGTTCTTGTGTGTAGTGTAGAGTTGTCCCGTGCTATGTGCGGTGTGTTCGTCACGTCACGTCCGTTTCGTGTAATGTGATGTGAACTCGTACGTACTCCTTGTTTCTCCTGTCGCTCTCTCTCTCTCTCGGCTCTGCACCTATTTCTCTCTCTCTCAGCTGATTTTGACAGCTGTCACTAAAAGTGGTTTTCGTAGACTCCTCGTGTGATTCTCGTATGCGTTCGCATGTTTTCCTGATTTCTATGATCTCCTTCCTTCACAGGTAAGTACTCCCTACAGTCCTCAGTACTCTTCGTGTTTCACAATACGCCGAGAACACTTGGAATTACGATCGCCACGCGTATTAACTTACGAGGAGTTAATGCTCGATGTGCTGTCGTATCTCGAGTCGTTCAAAACCATACAAGTACTCGATTTCCTCGGGATTTCGCCTTCGTACTCTCTGAGTATCATAGAGTTCTTCCCAAACTCTATCTCTAAAACGTATCACTGTCGTATCACTATACGTATCACTGGGGGCATGAGACATTTGACGTTTCATCGGACCTCATCGATGTAAGCTATTATCGCATCTAGAACATTCGGCAATTCTAAAAACTTTTGAAGAATTAATTTTATGAGAAGTACTTTTATTGTTACGCGTTTTACTGTCATTCGCCGTACGCCACCGATGTGGTTTGGACAAAGTAAATTACCGATAACAATTGTCGTTGGTCGAATGAAAGTACTTTTTTGAGTGAAAAACGAAAACGTATGATGAATCGATTTTCATTTAGCAAAGCCATTTTTCAAAATACTGAACAAATTTTGTATCTAGTGGTCAGAAGTGTGAAGTTCCAAATTATCCATGACAAAATAAAATAATTTTTTTGTCTCAGAGATGAGCGTGTTCGCGAGGTACGCTAGCATTTGCGTAAAGTTTTGAAGCATAAAGAGCAATGTAATTAAGTACTTGATTCGCAAAGCGTTCAAAAGTAGTATCGACGGTTAAGGACGACTTTTTTTCAACGTCTTCGAGCGGCTGTAGGTTATTTGTGATTTTAGCTAATTCGGCAGTTATCGAACTCGCTTCTTCAGGTGCTTGCAGAGGAGCTACTGAGGCGATCATGTGTTTACCGAGGAGATGTTTCTCGTGTGAGTAAGACGATACAAAGCTACGCGACCAATATTCTACTTTACAGTGATATAAGCCCTTATTCAATTACTTGTGACGAAATTTAACATGAGCCCTCAAACGGAGAATATTAGAATCCTCGAAATCGCAAAACGCAAATGGAAACATTTTATTGTATAATCGTTTGTTATGTTGATCGCAGTAGAATTAACGAAAATTAACGAAATTGAAACTCGAAGAAACTGTAAACTAAGAGTTTAACGAGAGGGTCGCGAGAGTTTCCATCGAATAGGAAATTTTTTTGTCTCGGCTCGTTGTGAAACAGTACAAGGCACGTTGAATCAGATACCAAATATACTCACTTGCAACAGAGTATTCGGCATCGAGCGCGTGGAACGATTTGAAGCAAATGTCCAATGCTTGAAGCGCGGATGATACTTCATACAGGACTGTGTCAACACAGACGAAAAACGTTTGTATTTTATCGAGGGTTTCTCCAATTACAATTATGTAAGGTTGCACGGTCAGGCCCAGTTTTCGCATTCGATTATTGCGTCTTTCACGAAGTTCACTGACTTCTCCTGGAATCTAGGGGAATACATTTTTCTAGTTATATATGAAAACTCTACTTCATGGTATAGTAGAGTGCGCGGCTGGTGTCTCAATTTTCAAATTTTTTAATTTTTAATTGTTTGCCGTCGAGGTGCTGCCGTGTCTTTGGGTTATGAATCGTTTCAAAATTAGGATTTTAAGACATGAAACGAACCTTCGCATGGACAATAATACTATCTTTGCATTCGATCGTAGAAGGCTTCCAATGACCTGCTTTAGATCTCTCCCTTCCTTTAGGTGGGAAAAGGTAAGCCAGGGGAGATATTTGGGTGGACACTTTTTCGTCTATAAACATAAACGTAGTATACATAACAGAAATCTAGATATATAAAAGCGATGATCACAGAAAATGAGCCGAAATAAGCGTAAATGGCAGAATATCGAAGAGAATAAAAAAGTAAAAGATAAGATGGGCAGATCACAGAAAATGAAAGTCATTATCACGCCTGATTTCCTTAATTTTTTTATTTTTTTGCATTCTGCCATTTCCGCTTATTTCGTCTCATTTTCTGTCATTCACGCATTTCATCTATTCTACTTTTTCAAGCCTTTATCATCCTACATAACTGCATATTTCATATTAATTGTCAAATACGAAAGAAATAGCGGCGTTCCCATATTTTATTTTGCATTTCTTCTATACAAGTGTGATAGCGATCGCACGATTGCGCTGCAGCGCCTTAATTTTTCATGTAATTTAATCTGTCAAAATTCGGTAACTGTCAAATTCAAGCAAAATCAAATTATTTTCGCAGTAATAGTAATAGTAATAGTATAATATAACCGCAGTATTTTTTTCGATTAAGAATCAACTTTTTTTTTTAAGAACTGCTTCGAGCATCGAATGATCTCAATGAATACGTTGCACATTATTTTGATAATGAAAATATCGAATCTTCATCATATTTTTAAAGTTTCAATGAGCAAAAAAATTCAATTGGTTTTTTAAGTGTGAGGGTACGGCAAAGCTTTTTAAAAAAGGACCAAATTATTTGAACAAGGAATATTCAAACTAAGATATTGTAACGTATCCAGTTTTAGTTACACTTAAATTTATTTGTTCAGACTCGATCAGGGAGCAGATTAATTTAACTTCAGGTGAAATTTGTAAAACAAGATGTATTCTCGAATAAAAGTGTATGTACAGTGTTTCTGGTTTGTCTATCGCGGTAACAGTGGGTATCTCCGCTTTATAATTGTTTGCTTACGTACTAATCTTGATCCTATGCTTAAAATACAAACAGTGTTCGTAATGTTGTGTTTCATGATTCTATTGTGACGTTGCGTCACAGGTCGCCCCGACCTGCCCCTCGTAAGTCCACCACGCACGTCCCCCCATTCCCTTCCCTCGTGATTTCCCCCCTTGAGATCCCCGTAATAGCCTAAGTCGTCCAAATGTCGCGAAATTCAGAAAATGTGAGTAGTTTTAGTTACGTTTAAGTTTCGTAATAATATCGCCGTTAATGCGCCCAAAACAGCACCAAAAGCGTCGTTCTCGCTTCCCCCCCCCCCCTCTCCCCCCCTTCTTCCCCCCCAAAGCGCAGCATCAGCGGTGGACCGCAGCTCCTGAGCAGATCATCGCCGAAGCGGACCCTATCTCGTCGTCTCCACCCCGGGGGTGCATCAAAGTATCGGCGGAGGACCTTGCTTCCCCGCCCCAGCGATCGTCGCTGAACCCCGTCAGAACACGGAGGAGAAGGCCCATCCTCCGTGGACATATCGAACCTGGGGCAACCGAGCCGCGCCACCATCACCGGCCGGCAACACCGGAGCAAACCCAGATGAATGCATCGACCCCCGGGGTCGGAATATCCCACGACATCTCGTTCCCGCGGCGCACCTTTGGAGGATCTACGATCGATGCAGAGTCACCGTGCTGCCATCCCTCTCCCGTCCCAAGTATTACCTATTAGAGATTTCTCCCATCCTGAGTATTAGCCCCCCCAAAAAGCTCTCCCACTTTCCCTAATTACGCGAAGAACCCGGAAGCCGCAAGAAATTCGGCACTTGCGAGCGAGGCGTTGGACCGAGCGTATAGTCATTTTTTTTCTTGCGTTTAATTTTTTTTCTCTTTTGCGATATTGCGATAAACTTCCCTTTGCGTGCCCCCTTGGGCTTCCTAAAGTCAGTTTATTTCTTTTGTGGGTGAGTGAGAGAGTGAGTGAGGTAGAGGAATTGTGAAGGAGTAGTGTGAAGAAAATTGAGAGTGCGAGGAAAGAGAGGCAGACCGAGGATAACCCAGCGTGAGTTTTTCTTGTTCTCTCTTTACCGGTCCGACATTATTAGTTTTGTTATTGCGTTGCGAGTGGCCCCGAGGCCCACGTTTTTTTTGCCGGTTTCCCTGCGTTCCCCCTTTGCGTGTGCGTGGTGCTTTCCCTGCGTTCCCGGTTTTCCCTGCGTCCCCTATTCTTCCCCTCGCCCCCTCGTGACCTAGCCCTTACCTGCCTTCCCAACCCCCGTCGTTATTTCGCGTTTGAGAGCCTTGTTTCTTTGATATTTTCTCTGTTAGTCATTATTACGTTCTTTTTCTCTTTTTGCATTCGTTGACTCGGCGGTCGAGAGTAAGAGGCGTCATAGCGTTCGGGAACCTAGCCCCTGAGATCCCCCCCCCCTTTTTCCCCCGTCACCCCGTCGCGTAGTTTATAGTACATTTTCTTTTTGCTTTTTTTTGTTGTTCATAGAAATCGTTGCGAGTTCGGCGATAAACTCGCTGGCGCCCAAACCATTGTTTTCTTTTCTTCTTTTTTTGAATATATTGCGTTTTTTCTTTTTACTCGCTTCAATTATTTTTCTTCTTTTTTTATTCCCGGTATTGTTTCGTCTTTCCGCGAAAAAGGCGTCGCACTATATAATTTAACTTTATCGCGCGCTATGAGATGCTTTCAGCGGAACGATCGCGGAGCTCCCTTTTTCTTATGAAACGCGGTGGACTTTGAATGCGTGAGCGCAGTACCCACTTTCTCTTTTCAAAATGTTCGCGCGTCGGTCCGGTGACCTTCGAGCGTTCGTGCTGCCCCCGGATGGCGTTTTATCGAAGCTCGTTCGTCGTACACCGCCGAGCAGTTGCCTTAACGTTTTTAAATGTTCGCGCGTTGGTCCGATGACCTTGTAGCGTTCGTGCTGCCCTCGGACGGCGTTTTATCGAAGCTCGTTCGTCGTACACTGCCGAGCAGTTGCCTTCACGTTTTTCAAATGTTTCGCGCGTTACGAAACGATCTACGGCGCAACTCGGTGGTCGCGTCGATCGCACGGCTGCGATCAAATACACAATGGCGCCGTCTACGCTCGCGAGGTGACGTGCACCTGTCACTTTCTCGGGATCTTGACCGGTGAGATTGTTTTTTAGTGTTTGTAAAAACTCACTGTGGTTTTGTGCATAGTGTAGTGTGGTGTCGTCCTGTGATGGTGATGTGGGTGTTATCACGTTACGTCCGTCTCGTGTGGTGTGTATTCATACGTCCCTTCGTTTCTCCTGTCGCGACTCAGCACCTATCTCTTTCTCTCGCCCAGCTGACTTTGACAGCTGTCGAAAACGTGGTTTTCGTAAATTCCTCGTGTGATTCTCGTAGCCGTTCACACGTTTTCCTGATCCCTCTGGTTTCCTTCCTTCACAGGTAAGTACTCCCCAGAGCCTTCAGTAATCGTCGTGGTCACAGTACGCCGGGAACACTCGGAGTTACGATCGCCACAAATATCGACTTACGAAGAGTTAATACACGATGTGCATGCGTGTCTCGAGTTGTTCAAAACGGTGCGAGTCCTCGATTTCCTCAGGCTCTCGCCTTCGTACTCCCTAAGTATCGCAGAGTTTTTCCTAAACTCTAGCTCTGATACGCATCACTTTCAGTTCGTTCGCGTACCGGGAGACCGTCTTACAACCAGGGCCAGATCGTCCTCGTCGGTACACTACTTCCACGTAGGTGATGCCGTAATTCAAGCTTGTGACACAATTGTGCACTGGACTTTGATTTCCAAGAGATAGCATGTAATGCTCTGTTCAACTCTTGAGACCAAGTCTACTTTTCTGTTCCCTTGCTCCCCTATTCATACTTGATTTTAATTATTTAAATATCCCTTCCCTATGTGCCGTTTGTTTAAATTAATATTGTTAATTTTTGTCCTTTCCCTCATTTTTCGTTTCTGTGTATATTTGTGTCGAGTTTTGTCTTTATGTATCATGTTCGTGTGATTGTTAAGTATTAATGTTCATAAATGTTAAGTTTTTTTGTGTTTTCGTGTTTAGTCAGCTGTTATTGTTGTGTTGGTGTGTATGTGTGTTGTGTTTACATTTCGGGCGATGACCCGAAATCATCTGTTCGTGTTTGGATATATAATAATTTTAATTTTGTTTTTCAGGTGGGTTTTGTCCGGTCGTTCACCTGGGTTCGTGCGAATAAAAGGGGGGGTAGGGAAGAGCGTATGGGACGTTTAACGTCTCAATGTATTATTCATATATGCTATCTTTATACAGCCTGTCCGATAATGGTCGAACGACCTCTGAGGGGTGGGTTAGATGGGGTGATTCTGGACCGAAAAGTCCTCTTCCATTTTTTCCTCCGACGCCCCTCTGATTAGATATTAATTAATTCAGTTCAGCCAATGTAAAGCGCGAAGGAGAGTAGTATTAGTACCCGTCTGGGGCCCCCCACTCCTATCCCCACTCCTTCCCCCACCACTCGTCCACTTCCACTGCTGATATTGAGCAGAGTGTTGCGAGTAGTGGGGTGAGGATAGGGGACGTGAGCCGCGCCCCGGACGGGTACCGATACTTTTTGGCGACTCAGCAAATTTTGGAAGAGGAATTTGGAATGTATATTGAATTATGTGTTGAATATGATTTTTATTGAAATGATTATTTCGTACATGGTTTTTATGATGAATAATAGAAGGTTTACATATGAATGATGCGCGTTTGAGCGCAAGATATAGAGAATGGTCCGGCGAGATGAGCTCCAGCTGTAGATAAGAGCGGAGATGAAATAGAATCCACGCAAGGCCGGCGTAAGGCCGCGTGAATATGGGTCGGGAGATTGTAACTCAATCTCCCGCTGAATGTAGGTCGGTAATGGTGCAGACATTACCTTATCGTTTTGTGCAGCACCGTTGTGTACAGGGAAATCTACGCGAAGTGAAGCTACCTCGCCCTTCCATGTAATCACTATTATTATAATTATTCTTCCGATTTTTTTGAGATTTTGATTTGTACGCGTTATAGTATTCGCGCACTATTTGATCGTTTTCTCGCACGTTATCGCTGAAAAGATTGTTAAATCGAGCCATGCCAAAACCGCAAGACATAAAATGCAGAAAAACAATGCAAAACTGTCCGCACACATCTGACGAATCACTTTGTAGTTGCTTGGTATTGTAGTGGAAACATTTGCAATTTCTTTGGAGCATCGCGACGTGATGGGGGATGATTGGTGGTAATCCGTAGCTGTCAAAGTACCAGCCCTCCCCGGTTCGATCAACGTACATCGAGACCCAGTGCTCACCGGGCTGGGTGTGTCCATCGGTATTCGCTATTATGCCGGTCGGTTTTGCCCAGATGCGTGGAATCTCATCGGCGGCGAATACGCAGCTGCTGGCTAGCGGTAAAAATTGCAGAGCCTCCCGTATTTGCTGCGTGTTCATGCCCTTCTCGATCACGGCGATCGACTGACACGGCGTTTCATCAGCGCTGTAATATATTTGCGACATTCAAAGTGATTTTATTCACTTTTTCTGCATAGTACGCAGCCATCACAGGTATCCTCACCAAATATCTCGTTCTTTTCATCCTCCTCCTCCGTCCTTTTATCCTCTACGGGGCGATCGGTGTTGTAGGTAATATCGCAAAGATGTTGCTTCAGTCTGATGGCTTATAACACAGCGCATCGGGAAAAAGGCTTCGTGATTCCCAAGCTGTGGCGAAGACAGCAAACGCACGTTGCCGGGAGAGAATCGAAACTCGGACAGAACCATTGTGGCTGTTCCAAACCGTTTATTTCCCGAGACATAACGTGGCTGAGGAGATCTGCTTTTTCGTTTCCCCGAGTCCAAATAGTGCGCGAATGTTTTGCGATTTCGCGTAGATTGGCGTATAGCTGCTTGCAGCTCACATCACCCTCGCACCACTCTAATCCATGATGATTGTGAGTGAGATATTTATTTTCACTGCGTACGGGTGTCGGTAGTTCGTTGAATGAGTATGGCGGGGCAACAATTCAATGCGCCATAAACGGGTGATCAAGAGCAACAACGCAGACTTCTTTCGGCAAAAACCGCCGATCTTTATCGCGCATCGCCTGAATATCAACGATTATGTCCATTTTTTTCTCACGTCTTTGTCGTTCCACGTTGAAATCAGTCATCGAGCTCGTGAAAAAAATTTAAAAAATGCGCTGTAATCCGATATGGTTGTCTTTGAGCCGCACTAGCCGCTGAAATCCACGATTACTTGGCGAGAGGCGTCGATTCCAAGGACATTGTCATTCTCAGCATAAATGATAGAATTCACCGTTGATTTGAGCGCTTCTTCGAATCGTACTTCGATTCGCACACTGCCGTGTTTCACTAAATTCCAATGTGAGCTGCTATTTGCAGAAAGATCGGGTGTCAAGTCAAATGCAAAGAGACAATGGCCCTCGGGATAATTTTCACGATTTATGGAATTACCCTCGTTGAGAAAGTGAATACCGGTCCCCGAGAATAACGTGTGATAAGCATCCGCGTAGAGTTTATTTTCTGTAAAATCAGGCTGTAACGCTCTGGAGGGAACTTGTACTCCGTCCATATACAGAGATAGATAATAAATTTTATAATTTTGAAAATTAAAGGGATTTAGCGCGACATCGCCGTTGTACGCTCTGTTATCGACAAATCCGATAATCAGGCGTTTTGGTAATTGCCCAAGAACAACGTTGTCGATGGTTTCACCATGTACACCGGCGTGTAACGAGACTGCCTTGACTTCGACGCGCGTGAACGGATATTTTGCTGTTGATTTGACAAGCGCTCGAGCGTGTGAGAGAAAGACACCAGGCGCAATTTTTGATCGTCTCCCGAGAAGCGAGGCTTCGACGATGTTTATTTCGCACGAATAACCGCCAGCCGTAGACATGAGGCAAAACGAATCTCTAGCGCGTACGAGACGCAGTCGCATTTCTACACCGTTCAGAAGAAAACGCTCCTGATTGAAGATATCGCAATGCAGATGGCCGAGTAGATTGAGCGTTTTCCCAATGGTGAGAAACTCTGAACGTTTTTTCAACCCCTCGTTTTCTACACCGCGAGCATCGTCCATTTTCCCGGGGGTGTCATCGTACCACAATACAGAAGTGAGGTGAGATTCTTTAGCAGCAGGCCCGTAATTCAGCAGGGTTTCTATGTATGCTCGACATGCGTAAGCATTATTCGGCGGCGAGACAAGTTTTTGATTCAAGTACACGTCCACTTGATTGAACATGGAATGTAAAAGATTGTTGATGGGACCGACGAAAGGCATGCTGACGGAAGCATCCTTCGAGGTGGAAGTCATTGGCGGCGTATGGATTTTTTATTTGCACGCGCAGATTGAGCATCGTGTGAGCGAGATCGATGTACTCATCACCCTGGCCGGGTATAACGAATTCGATGGGGGAATCGTCGGTCAATGATGAGATGGGTTTGTAGTGCACCCAATTAGATCCCTCGATGGTAGTCTGCGTCGGTGGTAATGAGAATAGCTCGAGCTCCGATTTTAAGCACCCGCACGAATGCGCGTGTAAAAACGCCATTTTCCTCTTCTATGCAAATATATCCGCAACGGTTCGATGAATTTTTCCGCTCTTGTTTTTCTTTTGTTTTTTTCACACCACTCCTCTTCCTCCTCTTCTTCTTCTTCTTCTCCGTAGCGTCGCGTTTCGTCACACGGCCGTTGCTCGAATGACGCTTTCACACGATTTTTCTCTTTTTATAGCCCGAGCCAGACATAATTTTTTCAATTTTCTCAGCGGCTTTTCGTTTCAAATTGTCTCGCGATTCACGCGCCCTCGCGTGGAAAGCATCTTTCAGACTAACGTTTCTCTTCAACATGTCGCTGGCGATATTTGTGCCTGTTCTGAGCGCTTTTTTACGAACGACCCCTGCGCCTTTACGCAACAGTGGTAATACGCGCCGAAATAATCGCCCGAGGAAATTACCGATACCGTGATCACGCTGATTCGCTGTCCCGATATAAACATGGCTTATTCCGCCGTATCCGCGGCGGCCTAACAGTATTATAGCTATGTCGGTTCTGGACCACTTGTAGGCGAGGGGGCTGCGGGGCGCGGGGAAGCGCGCGCGGGCGGCGGCAAGGGGGGAATGGTGGGGGGTCTGAGAGGTAGGAGTGGTGGGGGTGCTGGGGCCAGTGTGAGAGAGAGGGCGGAGGTTGGAGAGAGATGGAGTGAGGTGCCAGGTAGATGGCTGGAGTGAGAGAGGGTGCAAGAGAGATGAAGTGACAATGTCAAGAATGGGTCTGGGCAACACACCAGAATTGTTTCTCTCTCTCTCTCTTTTATTTGGAGCTATTGTCGTAGATTGTTAGAGAGTGAGAGCGGGTGCAAGAGAGATGGAATGACAATGTCAAGAATGTGGATGGTCTAGGCAACACACCAGAATTGTCTGTCTCTCTTTCTATTTATTTGGAGCCATTGTCATACACCTGTATATTAATTGTTTACATTTTATTGTTTGGAAGATTTTAACAGCCGTTCCCTCTCTCTCTCCCCCGTAGCCACAATTCATAGCATGCGTTTAAGAATGAGGGCAAAGGTAGAAGAGAGAGAGATGGAGTGCAGCCCCAAGTGGATGGTTAGAGTGCGAGAGAAGGATGCAGGAGAGATGGAATGATATGTGGCCTAGGCTAAAGATGTGAATTGTCCCACTCTTTCTCTTTTTGGAGCCATTGTCACACACCTGTGTACTAATTGTTCGTTTTCTATTGTTTGGAATATTTTAAGAGTCGCTTCCGAAGATTGGGACGAGACAGTCGAGGTGACTGACACTTTGTCACTCCCCCCTCTTATTGAGAATTATTATCGTGCATTTAACTCGTTTAGACGGGTTTTTCGAACAGGAAGTCCATTGTAATCGTTAGTTAACTCCACGACGTCGAGATGTATGCAGTGCACCCCTCTAAGAATCTTTGGGACTTGACGGAAAGCGAGTTGGATTCTATTCCAAAGGCTATGCTGTTAAGATATTGGTGGCGAGATATTCACATTGTATGGGATCGTTTACCAATACGCTATCGAATGGATAATGAAGTTAGGTCCTATCTTCCATACTATGAGCATTATAATAGGCCGGAAATGCGAGACCATATCGATGGTACCCCACCATATCGTCGAAATTGTGACAAGTGTTTCTCAACATTGAACAGAGAAGGAATGTGATGCATTTTGGAGATAGAAATAGAGTGGGGTGTGAAATTATAAAACCTTAGGAGGCAAAGAATTTCATAACATAACGAGACAGACGAGCAGTCACGAAGGCGAAAAGTTTGAGAGTATTCATCGATATTTTGCTTCGAGTTGGAAGTAACAACCATTAAGACTTTCATCCGAAAGAAAATCATTTGGACACCACACCGTGAAAAATCCCTCGAAGACGACTAAAATGGATTTTTCGAGTATCAACAAAGTGGCCATCATGAGTGAATTTTTGCCAACAAAAAGATTGGCTGATTTACCCGTTCAAATGGATCATCCGATATCAAACTTGAGAGCTGTGGAGACCAAATTTGGAAGGAGATACGTGGCAGATATTGGGATGGAATTTTCTGTATTTCTGCCCGCACGTATCGCAAAAGCCTTAGATGGAGATGTGGCAATGTTCGAGAAGATGCTGGCTTCTGCACTCAGTGGACGACTCTGCATGAATTATTTCGGTGGAAAATTCAACAGCATCGAATTCAAGGAGATGCAATAATTTTCTTCTCATAAAAAAAAATGTATATTTAATGTCTATAATATACAGGGTGGGGCATCGAAAGTGACCCGGGCGTTTTATTCGGAAATGGAGCGAGATATCGAAAAATGTTTGAGACAAAAAGTGTAGGGTATCAAGGGGGACAAAAGATGACATCAATGAGTTTCCCCCTAAATGCAAGTATTGAGGTTTTTCGATGGCCAACTTTGCTTTTGTAAATAGGTAAGTGCATTTTTTTTACCGAAAATCGATAGAATGTGTAATTCGGAGTAAAAAAGTACTATTACACTAATGTTCTAAAATTGTTAGATTTTAAGATATTTTGGAAAACAGTTATAGCTTATTCGTTTTCTACATCATTTAAAGTCTACTTACAATTTCAGTTCAGCAAGTATTCGAAATGATGGCCATTCACATGGGTACACTTTTGGAAACGTTTGACGAAAGAACATCGAATTCTGGTGACAGTTTCGTCGCGTACACTCGCACATGCAGCACTAATCCGTTCCCTCATGTTCGCAGGTGTAGTGGGTACCTCTTGATATACTATGGATTTGATGTAGCCCCATAAAAAAAATCGAAAGGAGTCAAATCCGGAGAACGGGCAGGCCAATTGACCCATCCTTGACGTCCTACCCAGCGATCAGAATAATCTCGGTCCAATAATTCTCGAGCTGTTAACGCGTAATGGGCTGGACAACCATCGTGTTGATACCACATTGTCATTCGATCCATAATTGGTACGTCTTCGAGTAAAACCGGTAAAATTTCGTCCAAAAAGTTCCTGTACTTTACTCCGTTCAGTGTGCCTTCGATGAAGTACGGCCCAATAATTCGATTTTCGTACATACCACACCAAACATTCACATTCTATGGCCGCTGGTTCTCTACTTCCCTTAACCACCTTGGATTTTCATTGACCCAATAGTGCATATTGTGTAGATTTACCTGACCATGATTTGTAAAAGTCGACTCATCGGAGAATAATATTTTCGAAAAATCGTCGTTTTGAATTTGTCGTAACGCCCATTGACAAAACTCGACACGGTTTTGGAAATCATCGCCGTGTAGCTGTTGATGCAGGGATATGTGACACGGATGGAATTTATTTCGTTTTAAAATTCGGAGGATACTTCTTTGAGAGATGCCAGAATTTTGTTCGATTTCCCGAGAACTAATTTCCGGATTATGTGCGACTGCAGCTAAAACTAGAGTTTCTGAATTTTCTCCTGTAACGAATTAGATTGGATTTTTTTTTCATCGCTACGCTTCCGGTTTCCGAAAATAACCGCACGATGCGATCAAATGTTCTACGACCGGGATGCTGTCGTTCTGGGAACCATTCTGCGTATAAGCGACAGGCTGCGGTTGAATTTTGATGTGTTTCACCGTAAACGTAAATCATGCAAATTTTCTCCGCGACCGTGTATCGATTCATTCTAAAAAATAATATTCAATTCACGAATGCAGTAATAAGCGTATGAGTTAAGAAATTAACTATGCTGACGTTTTAGCACGTTTCCACTTAAAAACACCAACGAACTGCTTTTATCCGAAATTTCATGGAAGTTTCCGTGTTTTTATTATCAAATAAGTTGTTTTCCGTTACTTAGCTACGTAAAAAACAAACAGTGCGCTCGTTTTCGGAAACAAAAAGCGTTGCGATAGAAAAGAAAAATCCAATGAAGTTCGTAGCAAGAGGAAATTTAAAAGTTTCAGCATTAGCTGAAGTAGTTTATAACCTGGAAGTAAGTTTACGGGGAAATTTTGGCATCTTTCGAAGAAGTGTCCACCGAATCTTGAAACGGAAAAAATTCCATCCATATCTTTCCATGAACAGCAATACGGCGATGAGAAGCATTGGACCGAGATTACCCTGGTCGCTGGATAGGACATCGAGGATCGTCAATTGGCCCGCCCGTTCTCCGGATCTGACTCCGTTAAATCTTTTTTACAAGAATACATCGAATCCATGGATCGAGAGGTGCCCACCACACGAAATTCGACGTTCTTTCGTGAAACGTTTCTAAAAGTATGTCGATGTCAATTGTCATCATTTCGAACACTTGCTGGACTGAAATTGTAAGTAGACTTTAAATTATGTAAAAAACGAATAAGCTATAACTGTTTTCCAAAATATCTTAAAATCTAACAATTTTAGGACATTAGTGTAATAGTACTTTTTTACTCCAAATTACACATTCTATCGATTTTCGGTAAAAAAAAATGCACTTACCTATTTGAAAAAGCAAAGTTGACCATCGAAAAACCTCAAGACTTGCATTTAGGGGGAAACTCATTGATGTCATCTTTTGTCCCCCTTGATACCCTACACTTTTTGTCTCAAACATTTTTTCGATATCTCGCTCCATTTCCGAATAAAACGCCCGGGTCACTTTCGATGCCCCACCCTGTATATTGAATATGTATCGATAAGAAGGAGAAGGAGGAGGAGGTGAAATAGATAAATAAATGACAAAAAAGTGTGATTGAAATGAAAAAATTGTATTCTGTTTATTTTTTTTTCCTCAAAAAATCCCACGATTTCGTAATGCTTGGTATACATGTAGCCATTTCTTCAATGATTTAACATTTGCATTCGCACAATTGTATTTCGAGTTGTACGCGTGATGAGGACATCCAGGTGGAATTTTCGGCAGCCTTTGCAACGATGGACAGTCCAAATTTTCCAAGTCGATAATTTCCACTGACAGATCCGTTATTTTTCTCAACCATTGGATTTTCTCCAATCCTTTGACATAGACGATGCGAGCGCGTTGCAACAAGTTTCGGGTTATTATTCCAGCGGCTTCATATGGTATATCACCAGTGTCCCACTTCATTCCATGAAAGTTACGTTCCAGCCAGAGATTCGTTGTTTTGAATTTTGCTGGTATACTGTTCCATACACATGGCGATTTTATGAAGAATGTCAGGGGCTCGAGATTACCATCCACTTCCAAGATTGATATTTCTTTGAGGACAAAATCGTCGTCAAAACGCTTGAAACCTTGTAGATCGACGATGAATTCCATTTTCGACTGAGACGCACTCGAATAATCATTGAGATCTTATACTAATTTTCTCACTCCTCCGCTGATTGGATTGTACTCAACTATTCGATCATGGAGTATTAAACAGTATGCCGATGTCTGAGGCGGAATATTATTTTTCAACTCAAATTCGATGCGAACATCCACTGGTCCGGACTTTAGCGAGTCGTTCTGTTTTGAACAATCGATCACAACTAGCGGAGCATGCTTCAAAAAATCAGATTTACTCAGCCATGGTTCCGCCTCCTTACTGTAGTAGGTACTTTGGAAATTCGTATACATCTGATAGAGCAGAGCGTATTGATTTTGATCAATATTCAAATTTAAATTCCCATATGGATAACATTGAGAATTAAGATATAATTTAATGTCTGTCAGATTACAATGATCGAATTTACTGGCATTTTTATCCTTCTTATTTTTTCGATTAGTCTGGAATGCGAGAATGACATATCGAGGTTTCTCCAACTGCGTTGATGTTTTCACCGACCATACATGCTTAGAGGTAGCGGGAAGTAATGGATATTCATACAGCTCCCATGTACGGAAGCTCATGGGAATTGCCGCATCTTTAGCGATAAATTTTAAAAGCTGAATTTTCCGTTGATCTGACACTGTCACGTATGGCACGAGCCATTCGATTTTTTGCAGTACAAGTTTAAAATCCTCGTTGGCTGTTTGCACAACAGCATTATCATCAGTTTTCGATCTCGATAGAATTAACTCATGCTTGACATTCACCACGATTTTACGGTAATCTTCCGCGAAACCAAGCAGCATACTCAGTGTCGCATACTCACATATATCAAAGTTACCCGCCACGTCGACAATTTGCTTTGTTTCTTCAGTGTCGAGCCAGCCAGTATTCTCAAGCATGGAACTTTTTTTTGGACTCAGAGATGAATAACCTTTCATCAAACTTGTGAGACCGACATTCTTGTTTCTGTCAATTTCTACAGCATTCAGCTCATAGCGCACCTCTTCAAACAAGTGACAAATGGCATTGTTGACGAGACTCGTAGCAGTTGTTGGACTACCATTACTTTTCACCAATTTTCCCGATATATGTAGCGAGCTCTGGCTGGGCAGTATACATTGATCTTGATTCCTTACGGAAATACGTATTTCATCACTGTTATTAAATGATGTGGATCCATATGGCTGATGAGCATGAATCTCGCAACGTGTTATAGATTCATCAAAAACGATGGGTGTGTTGATGTTCACTATTTCCTCCTCCATTTTTTTGTTCTTTTTATACGACAGATGCAAGCAACGTAGATAAAGTAATCTTTTATACGCTTTTTCCACGAACCTTCAGACCCAAATTTCTCAAAAATTGAATGTTCTGAGGTGTTAGCGCTTTGCGTGTCAATTGACGACTGGCTGTCCATGTCGACTTATTATTATTTTTAATGTTTCTGTTAAAAACGATCCCCATTTTTTATATGCAAACGAATGGTGATGACTTCACCACGGAAATTTACCAAATCACCGTCCTGGTCAACGATTCTAAGCTGAATGCTATCTATAACTCTGCTTGTGATTGGCAGATAAATAACATGTGATGGCACTTCGATGATTTTATATCCGGGCGGTACCGTAGGGAAAAATTCATGAATTGTGTGCACTTTTCGCTCATTGACGTATGCACCACTTGTAATGCTACACTCGACACGCAAGGCGTTTACTTTGAGAATGGCCACTGGAAGGTCTGACTTGTGTTTTTTATTTGCTTCCAGCTTTCGTTGCGTGAATCCCAGCAAACGTCCAATTGAATCATCGGGCATGAAATTTATTTCACAATCACATTCGATTTCACTGCACAAAGTATTATTATTCGGTTTAATGGAAATATTTTTATTTGACAACTCGGATTGTACATACGCTTCAATATCCTCTATTTTATAACTACCAGTAGGTATGGTCAATACGTCATTTCCCACATAAAACTTATTATTTCCAACATCTATATTGGGTATAGAATTAAATGTTAATAATTCTACGAGACCGAGGGTATAGTTTTTATGGGGTGAAAGCTCTATTGGTGGAAAATATTGTGCATCGAGTATGGAAGATGTTCCAGATATTGTCAATGTAAAACTATCATCCATGATGGTAAATTGACAACTGACTCCGTTGTATCATTGTATCCTACATATATAGCGTATACTTATTATTACGATGTAACTGATTACAGAGGAACTTTAGACACAAATGACCGCATTCAATACCATCAAAATCTTGATATCTGTTATAATTATAATTAACGCTACCAACATCAAAATATTTCATAAGTTCGGGCGGTGGTTGAAGATTGCCAAAACTATCAAAGTAAATGACTTTCTTGCCAGACTTTTTGTATGCAACCCAGTGGGTACCAGGTCCAACATATTCGTCTAAATTTACAATAGCCGATTCGCATTTGAGTGGTCCATTTGACGGTAGTCTGTCGCGCATGTATACTCCACGAAAGTGTGGAATCCTCAAGATTTTTGCATATTTTAGTAAATCGGCATCGGTAAGTGGTTGATGAGGTAGCGTCGCTTCACGTTTTTTGACGGCGGCGTGATGTAAAGACCAAGCCCCCGCTTGTACGGTTTTAAATGCAATCCCTTGCCCAATGCTATAGCCTCAATCGTTCGATTATGTCGCTTATTCTCGTCCAACTCCCTTTTAGCAGCTTGAGCAGCACCAACAGCTTTAGCTATACTAGCCACACCACCGGTCAATGCACCAGCGGCGCTGAGACCAGCAAAAATTGGTATGAGAAATGGTAAGAAACCTCCAATCTTCTTTGGAACAGGCAGAACGCGTGGTGTATGTAATTTACGTTTCTTCATAGTTGCTCTCTTGACAATCGCTCGAGCACCCTTGAGAGCACTTTTAATAACAATCATTGGATCATTCCCGCGAGTCATTGTTTTCTTCGCAGCATCGATAATGTTTTTCCAGCCCACACTCTGGTGTCCCATACCAAATTTTCTCTTTGTCTTCATTATGTTTGCCACACCCCAGGCACTTGCTTTCTCACCAATACTAGCGTCTTTAGCGAGAACTCGCTGCCAAGCTTGTTCACTTAGCACTTTATCAGCCAGATGTCGTGCTTCGAGATTGTTTGGATTTTGTGAATATGCAATGTCGTGTTGCTTACATGCTTTATCCAGGGGATTTATACCTGAATCGCCACGTGCAAGACGCTTGCCCAATCTTGTGCCAGGTCCACAATATTGATAACCAGGCAAATGTAGTTCAATGGGGAGCTTGTTAATTAAACCATTGACTACTCCTTTTCCACGCTTGCTCATGCTCGCGCAGAGTCTCGTACTCGACTACTGAATAGATATTATAAAACACAATTTTATAGCATAATCGCGTTAGTTGCAATGAAGATGGGTTCGAGAGCAGGACAACTACCGGTAATGAATTTCGATGAATTTACCCGCGGAGAGGGAAAGAAGAAAAAGCGTCATGGTGATTTATTGCCTAATACGATTCGTGCAGTATTCTGCGGCCCATCAAACTGTGGGAAAACCAACGCATTACTTACCCTCATAATACACCCCAATGGATTACGATTTGAAAACATTTATCTTTATTCTAAATCGTCGGGGCAACCAAAATATAAGTTGCTCGAACGTCTACTCGAGCCAGTGAGCGAAGTTCAATATTATACATTCAATGAGCATGAACAAGTAGTATCACCAAGTGAGGCACGACTCCACTCGATAATTATCTTTGATGATGTAGCTTGTGAAAAACAGGATAATATGAGATCTTTCTTTGCCATGGGACGACACGAAATAGTTGACAGTTTTTATCTGTGTCAAACCTATGCTCGTATTCCTAAACATCTCATACGTGATAATGCAAATTTCGTGGTATTATTCAAACAGGATGAAATGAATCTTAAGCATGTGTATAACGATCATGTAAATACAGATATGACGTATACAAAATTTAAACATCTGTGCTCAGAATGTTGGAATTCCGACAAGTATGGATTCATGACAATTGACAAAGATAGTGATATTGATGGTGGTCGATATAGAAAAGGTTTTGATCATTTTCTCAGCATAAAATAGTCATGCTTTATGCGAAAAGGGACAGTATGGTCTGTGACACAAGATGAAGCACGCACAGCTGTTGAAGGAAAAAGACGTCTTGCATCAACTTGTAAAAGTAAGTGATGCAATCAGACGAAAACATCGAATTTTGAAAACGGGGAAAGATGATATCGAACAGACTAGACGGGAAGTTTTCGAACCAATAGTCACACCATTGAAGAAACTAGTTTCAAACAGAGAAGTGGTCAACGGTGAAATTAACGATGAAGTGAAGAATGAAAGAATTAAAAAAGAGGAAAAGGATGAACAAGAAACCAGTGGTGGTTATGAAAAAATGGAGAGTGACTCGCCCCTGGGTAATGTTTCTTTCAAATCGGTGTATGAAGACGCTGCCGATGACAACGATGATGATAAAGATATTGATATTAGTGAAAAACCCGTTGATAATGATGCTGATACTCGCACCGGTGATATACATGATATACCAGCTAATAATGCTGATGAATTAGCAAATGAGTATCTTGTATTATTGGAAACAAATAGAAAGACCGGTATGGATGTTTCATATGGTGTACGACAACTCGCTCACAAAAAATTAATGATTGGTGATTCCCCAATCATTTTCGATGCTCATCAGATCCGCGTGAAAAATCAAGATTATCCGAAAACCGTTGGATTGGTGGAGTTATTGTTCAAAAAGAAGCCTGATGCCGAAACCCTCACTCAAGAGGATCTGGAAAATTATGGAAATATTGTCATCGCCACGAATGCACATAGAAAATATTATGAAACGACTGGAGCAATACGAAATGATGATAGTTTCAAATACAAGACATATATCGCCAACATAGCATCTATCCGAACCGGTCAAGGCATGCATAAAACGGCGGCAAAAAGTACTAAATTTGATTATGTTTATTGGGATGACCCTAATGAGTTGGTAGATCGTTTAAGATTACTTGTGGCATCATAGTCTGCTGGAAATCTATCACATTCAAATGAAATTCTATCGATTGTTGAGGAATTGCGAGAAGCCGAAATCATTTATTAATACAATCATCTTAGTTATTTGATACATTTGTAAGATAAGTGTTGACGTGTTTGGACGACAGTTGACGAGAAGAGGTGTAATTAGAAATGGTATATCTGGAAGTCGCGGCCCCCCTGGTGAAGGATTCAGATTGACTCCCGATGGTCAATATGATATGAACAATAGACGATTGTGTAATCTCCCCGACCCAGTTGAACAACACGATGCAGTGTCGGTAAAAGTTATGCAAAGTGTTGTGGAGCAAGAAGTACGTCTTGTTTATAATGTTACAGCGTCTTTGCGCAATGACATCGATGATCATGATATTATGATTCGATCTCTCGAAAAGAATCTCGAGGCTCATATAAAACATCAAACTGATATTGATGAATCGTTTGATGATCTTACAACACGCAATTCAGAGCTCATTGCACATCAAGAGGAGAGACTGCGAGCATTGGAGAGAGATATAAGTGATATTAATAGACAAATGATTGTCAGTCTAGAGTCTAGTGTGAATGAGAAATTTAAGCAGATTGAGATTGACAAAAAAACGGTGCAAGAGTTGATTTTTCGAAATTCTCAAGTAATTGGTGCTTTGGAAGCACGTCTCAACGCTCTGGATAATGGACGAAAAAAAGGAGGCTCTGGTGCGCGAGCTACATAAACCAGCGCGACGGAATTATCCACGTCGACATGTTGACATTCGTGGTTTAGATGAGACCTGGCAAGCTGACCTCGTGGACATGTCATCCTATGCGCGACAAAACTCCAAATACAAGTTTTTACTTACCATCATTGATACATTCTCCAAGTTCGCCTGGGCTGTACCCATCAAGAGCAAGTCTGGCAAACATACAGCTGCCGCAATGGAATCCATACTTACCAAGGGACGCATACCGAAAAATTTGCAAGTCGATCGAGGCACAGAGTTTTATAATAAAGATTTTGAATCGTTAATAAAAAAATTCGATAATCACATGTATTCGACATACAGTAATTTGAAGGCCTCGATTTGTGAACGCTTCAATCGTACATTGAAAAATAGAATGTGGATAAAATTTAGTCTTCGTGGCAATTACAAATGGATTGATATTCTTGATGATTTGGTGGCTGAATATAATGATACGGTACATCATACAATCAAACTAAAGCCGAGCAATGTCAACGCCTCCAACGAGAAACAAATTTTTCATGATATTTATAATAAAACCACGAATCAAGCGAAAAGAAAGTTGCCAAGATTTAAAGTCGGTGATAAAGTACGAATCAGCAAATTCAAGAATGTATTTGAAAAGGGTTATACACCAAACTGGACGACTGAGATATTTACCATAAACAGAGTGAGGAAAACTACTCCTGTAACATATCATCTGAAAGACTATGAAGATGAGCCTATAGCTGGTGGTTTCTATGAACAGGAATTATCGAGCGTTAAATATCCCGACATTTATTTGATTGAAAAAGTTTTGAAGAAACGCGGTAATCGAATATATGTCAAATGGTTAGGCTTTGATAATACGCATAATAGCTGGACAAATAATGAATAAAATAAAAAAGATAAAAAATGACTTATTGATTTTTTTCTCTCTCTCTTTACCCCCCTCCATTCATCTGAGCCAACGAACTTCATCGAGAAAAATGCCACAATAATAATGTGGGTTTCGAAAAGAAAAAGACACAGATCAGAGGATTTTTTTTTTTTTTTCATGGAAATATACAATTTATTGAAAATATAAAACTTTTTTTTCTTTTTTTTTTTCATAAATATTTACATGATTATCATTATTAAAAAAAAATAAATATACAAAATTATTTACAAATGATTTTTTTCTTTAGAAAAAAAACACGCAGTTTACACAATCATTCAATATAATTTTCCAAAAGCATTCATATATATCTCTACATTTATATACATATTTACATTTATATACATATTTACATTTATATACATATTTACATTTATATACATATTTACATTTATATACATATTTACATTTATATACATATTTACATTTATATACATATTTACATTTATGCTAGCCGTTGAGGTTTTATATGCTAAGGTATTCTATAGTGTCCCCATGGCAAAGTGTCTGTGGTGCCAGGTATAATATATCTTTTGTCATCGTGTGGACTTAGAGCAATTTTTTTTTCCCTAATTGTATACACCTGATGTAACTTAGATCTTATACATGACTGTTCACACGAGACTTCAACCTCTTCCTTCAAGCAATGAACATAGTCGTCGAAAGTGATTTCTCGTGCAACGACATTGCTCTTTACCCCCTTAATTTTTTTTGTGTCTATTTTGTTTCGGCTCTCAAGGCATACATTTTTGCTCTAAGTCCAACGAATTCCGTCATTATCGCGCCATTATTCTCATCTTTCATGAGACCTGGCACTTTTTTGTTGACGAGTGGTATTTCATACCTGTTACCCATTGGATAGTCGCTCGTGTCAAACTTATCGATATTGCGCTTCATGTCGCTGTATGCGTCTTCACACTCGAGTTTGTATATCAGACTGTCAGTATCTGTATACATGACCCTACACTTGTTTTCATACAGCGGTCTCATGAACTCGTGGTGAAACTCATACAAGCACGTCTTAGATATGTCGAGTATACACATACCAACATATATGGGCTTGTTGAATTTCACCTCGAGCTTGCGCAATTCGACAGCCACAAGATTTTCCGAAAACACACTACAGCTATGGAAATTGGGTTTTGAAATCATTGCCTCTGCACCATACCGAGCATCCCATTTTGTTAAAAGTCGAACATCGCTATGAGTGCGCACATCTTCCATCGTTTTGCCGAAAACTGCATTATTCATCAATTTGTATAATGTTTTATCGAAATCATTTTTGGCATTTGTACGGAATAATGTATTTAAATCTATGTATGATTTTAACCAGGGAGATTGTTTGAATTTTAATATTCTATGGATTTTCGTCACAAGTAGTCCATGTCGTATACATTGTTGGAGATTACGGTAGTGTATAACATAGCGCTTTTTCTCACCTAAGGTGGCAAGTAATTTTGATTGTTTTTTACCGGGTGGTTTATCATGCGTCGGGCAAAACGGTAAGTCAATGTGCGCGTCATGTAGATGTTGTGGATAGTCCATGTCAACCTCAAGAATATAGCCCGTAGGTGAATCTAGCGCAATTGTCATGACATCAAAGTTGATGACATTGTCAACCCATTGAAAATTTGAGTGTGGCAAGTGTTGACACATTGCCCAGCCATATAAATTATTCACGTCAAAATACATCAAGTATGATGATTCTTTCAATGGATCGAATGATTCCATATACTTGTTGTTGGCATGCGCGTACCTATTTGAGCATTGGCTTAAACCACCGCGTACACCACGCTCGACAAATAAAACCATATCAATATCTGTGAGCAACTCAAACTGAATATTCGTATGCTTCAACATAGCATCCCAAGTATATCCAGGAAGAGTGTAGTAGTATGCGGGGTCAAGACCATAACTTTCCAAACAGGTATCACGAAAGTTTTCGAAAATGTCTGCCAACAACAATACATCGGTTTTCAAATACAAATCGCTATATTCACCTAGGGTTTGAATGTAAAACCGTTGCCAGACCTTCTCAGCATGAGCATACTCGCTCTCACTTACCGTCTCACCAGTCAATGAACTATAGAAAGAATTTATTGGAGGTAGGCTGGTATCTTCTAATTTTTCAATACTATCGATGTATTCACATGGGAATACACCTTTCCTGGTCAATAATGTAAAATCATCTTGGGATAAACAGGAAAATTGAGATTTTAAAATGTTGAGTTTATCAATTGTTAAAAATAATGCTAATTTATCTAGACTTGTATTTAAAAATTTAAATGAATCAATAAAACGCAATTTTATATTGTGTCGGAAATTGTTTGATGTTTGAATAGTTTTAGTGAATGAAATATATTTTTCTTTTGTTATGGGAAGCACATCGGTTTTCCCCTCAAACGCCGTTGCTATATCCTTAATGATGAAATGAGCATCATATCCGAATAAATTATGAAAAACTACTGGAATAAAAAAAGATTGTTTGAAATTTAAATTACAATTGGAATGTGCCGGACCTCTAAACCGCCCAGTCAGATGGCAATGATCTCGTACCCGGATTTCCATAGGATGGAATGGTTTTTCACATATGTGGCATATAGTGGCTGTTCGGAAATTCTCAGACTCATCCAATGTTAACTTTGCCATGGGGACATTTCTTAATAATATTGTATTAATATTTAAAGCTATTTTATGCAACTCTGATACAAACGCTGCCACACAATCAGTACCACGACATGTATAAAACATAGATAAATTATCATTATATGTACACTTTAAATAGAACGCTATGCTAAATGCTTCGTGCCGCTCATACAGGTTATTTTCCATCGCTTCGCGGTTGGTTTTTGCCAATACGCACTCCAGGTCAGCGTATATGATGAATGGGAGGCGCTCTTTTCGATTGTGGTTGCTGAATTTCAACCATTATTTGCCATCACTGGGCAACCTAATAGCACAATTATTCAGCTTTCCACAATCGACAGTGTGCGCCTCTAATTTTACCCTGTCCCTGAAGTAATGCAGGCAACTGTAAACGAAATACGTTATTTAGCATCTTCCTTTCTCTCTCTCTCTCTTTCTCCATTTCAGATGCTTATTTATTTAAAACTTACCGATCGCAGATGAAGACATGCCGTTCATTTTTTGTCAGTTGTGAGCGGACAAGCCGGGATAAATTTTTAATTGTCACAAAGTGACCAATATTATCCTCCTCCTTCGACGATGAAATATGTAGTAAATTTACATGATTGTTCTTTTTGTTGTCCGTAAGATAGATGGGAAAAACATTTTCTTTTTCGCCAATCATGTAAACATTTATTGAAAAGTTATTCTGGTTCTCAATTTTTTTTATATCGTTCATACCAATTGGAAAGTCAACACCCTGAAGATTCAAAACTGTTGACCAATGTGGATATGACGATTCACGATCAACATGATTTTCCGCGGGATACAGTCCGGCAACCACTGCCCACGCGAAACAAGTATTGTTCTTCGACTTTACATTAATCACCGCTTTTTTCATCATAATTTTCCGAGGCACTTCAATGCGACACCCAGCACGCATTGTGTTGAATTTATTTACATTAATCATTAAATTTAAGATTTTTGATAAGGCCCATCCACTATCACGATCTTGAAATTCTTCGAGTGATGCCAAGGTGGGCTCAATAACACATGATCTATACCATTCACTCAAATTGGATGTGCTAAATAGTTCTTTATTTCGCGTAGTGATGCTTTTGTATGATCGCTTATCACCGGCTACAAATTCACCGTTGAAACTTGTATTCACTTTCACACTTTCATATTTATCAATAAGGTCTTTCACGTGTGAACATACAAGAGCACTGGCATCTTCGAAAAATTGTCGCGGTTCAATGTGCTTTCTATTGATAACACACCCCGTCAATATACGACCCTCAAATGCCGTATCAATTTCACGCCACGAAAGTTCATCACTAATTCCCGCACCAGAATGAATGAAATATCCTCGAGTGGAATTTTTCAAACTTTCAAGACGTGCTATTTGGGCGATGAGTGATTGTTGATGCCCAGTTGTTAATCGCGGTCGTTTAATTCGGCATTTATTTTCCAAAGCTTGGATAAATGAATTGCACTCCCGTTCCCACAATAAATACTCCTCCATTGAACTCACTTGTGTAACTCGCTGACACAAATCTTGTTCTGCACGAAAATTAGCCATGTTCAACTCGGTATTGCGGAAACAAAATACTTTGAACGAAAAAAAAAAATGACAACTCGCGATGTGAACTAGTCGACCGTCGAACTGAAAATGCTTCATTTCGTGTCTAACATGCACTCAACATTTTTTTTTTCAAACTCATTTATTCAATATTCCCCATTCGTTGAAATATTGAAAAAATAAAAGAATGCATCGAGTTTTCAAAGAGCATTGGAATACAGGCATTAACATCCTCCTCATTGTAAGAAAAAGAAAAAAAATGTGTATCGCTTGAACACTATTCCAAGCATTGTCTTCTATTAAGGCGAGCAATATGCACTTGTATGTCAGACTACTGAAAATACAAAACTAATAGAAAATTTCCTCTGAAAAAAAAAAAAGAAATTCATATGGGAATATTGGAAACTTCCTAAGCATTATGATGACAATGAATAGAATGACCAAACATTGCATGAGGGGGGCACCCTGAAAAAGGG
Organism: Heteropelma amictum; assembly: GCA_959613375.1. Taxonomy (NCBI): domain Eukaryota; kingdom Metazoa; phylum Arthropoda; class Insecta; order Hymenoptera; family Ichneumonidae; genus Heteropelma; species Heteropelma amictum. The sequence continues at coordinate 1,487,737 of OY390729.1, forward strand.
AAAATAAGTACGGGTAAATGTAACCGGACGCAACTCTCATCATAAAACTTTCTAAACAACTGCCTTCGAGGAAAAATATTTTAACTCTATGTAGAAGCGAGAATATCATGCTCTTTGTCTCTACGGGGACGCAAATGAACCCCATGGTATCGTGGCGCCAAAGCGTTGCCCTCTCCGAACGGGTAAATGTAGCCAGACGCCACCCTCATCATAAAACTTTCTAAACAGCCACCTTCGAGAAAATATTTAAACTCTATGTGGAAGCGAGAATATTATGCTCTTTGTCTCTATGGAGGACACAAACGGACCCCATGGCGCCAAAGCGTTGCCCTCTCCGAAAAGAAGTAGGCCCAAATTTGCAATTATACAAACTTTTGTTTCCGCAAGCTATGGGGGAGCCCTTTACAAACTCATAGGAAAGTTTACATTTGAGAGATTCGCATCTGGGTCCAGTAACTATATGACTCCTTAACTAACTTTCCAATTGCGAACAAAACATCGCCCACTTACGCAAAAGGGAAAAATTGAAAATGGGTGAACGGCGGAAAGCCAAAATCGCAAGAAGTTGGAAAAGACGGTGTTTAGTTACGAAATCGTCGTCGAACTGTGAGTACTCGCGTGTGAAAACCATGGCTGCACAATACAATGTCGCTGAACAGGAGGCAATGGAGTTAGATCGGGATGCACCGATTATGATTGTGGATGAGGAGATGGGTGAAAACTCGGATGAGGATAAGGCAATGGAGGCACCTGATTCGGGACGTGAAAGTGACGACGAATCCTATTATCAGGAAGGTTTTGTGAGAAAAGTGTAGTTTCCGGAAATTATGCAATACAATAGAGACTCAAAAGCATGTGCGATCGGTTTTTATTACTATGCGGGGAGAAAAACTCGGTATTGCAAAGAGTGTATTTTTGAAGTGCAGAATGATTATGATCACCTGATAGCATTTAGCAAGCACGAGACGCGAAGACTCTCTGAGATTAAGCAGCATCGATGCACTTCGTGCAATGATCCGCTGAAGCTTATTTTTGATGACAAAATGTATCCGGTGTGTTTTCCGTTGAAAAAAAAAAAGATAAAATAAATAAAGAAATAAATAATTGAAAAAATAAAAAATAAAAAATACAAAAAAATCACAAAAAATAAAAACAGTTTAAAATGGTATATGCGTGTATGTACGCGCGCGCGTGTGTGTGTGTGTGTGTGTGTGTGTGTGTGTGTGTGTGTGTGTGTGTGTGTGTGTGTGTGTGTGTGTGTGTGTGTGTGTGTGTGTGTGTGTGTGTGTGTGTGTGTGTGTGTGTGTGTGTGTGTGAACATGTGAAAAGAAAAGACTGGTATTCAGTAGGAGAACGAGGATTACACAGTCTCATGATCCAGGAGGTAAGCTTTGAAGCTTACGCTTAGCTTAAGAATATATATGCATAACCATGGTTTTTCAATGGATATGAGAGAGAGAGCAAGTCCTCACTCCATCTCATATACGTTCTCACATCGCATCTCATCTCTCTCTTTACTTGTCTATCGATTTGGGATCACACTCTATCTTTCTCTTTAATACATTTGCCCTCATTCACAAATGCATGTTTGCAATTGTGGATAAGGTGAGGGAGAGAGGGAAAATGTCTGTGATCCCAAATAATAAAATATAAACAATTAATATACAGGTGTATGACAATGGCTCCAAATAAATAGAAAGAGAGACAGACAATTCTGGTGTGTTGCCTAGACCATCCACATTCTTGACATTGTCATTCCATCTCTCTTGCACCCGCTCTCACTCTCTCACAATCTACGACAATAGCTCCGAATGAAAGAGAGAGAGAGACAATTCTGGTGTGTTGCCCAGACCCATTCTTGACATTGTCACTCCATCTCTCTTGCACCCTCTCTCACTCCAGCCATCTACCTGGCACCTCACTCCATCTCTCTCCAACCTCCGCCCTCTCTCTCACACGGGCCCCAGCACCCCCACCACTCCTACCTCTCAGACCCCCCACCATTCCCCCCTTGCCGCCGCCCGCGCGCGCTCCCCCGTGCCCCGCAGCCCCCTCGCCTACAAGTGGTCCAGAACCGACATAGCTATAATACTCCTAACCCAGCCTGTAAATCCTCATCAACATCGTAGTACTCCATGTTCAGTGTAGACGTTTGAATTGAAGTGTCACCGTCAACGTTCCTTCTTCGAATGGTATCGGTTCACCGTACTCGTCTCTTATATCGATCTCGATCATGCTCATGTGATTACGTATCGAGGCGCGGGAAAAATTTCATTCGATTCGTACCGTATGCGAACTCGCCGCTCGTCTCGACGGGTACCACGCATAATAGCGGAGTTTGCGTATCACCGGTAATATACGATTCGCAAATATCGGTATAAACGAACATGTTGTTGGGAATTGCGCGAGCTAACGATGCCGGTTTTTTACCGACGTATGGTGTGGCATTAGTCGGCGATATATGCTCGCGGTTTTGCTCATCGAAACCCAGCAGCTTAGCGATACCCGGAGAAACGCTCAATTTGTGATAACGATTATCATCGCACAATCGAGAAACTTTGACACAGCCATGATGCGCTTGTTTCAGCTCGAGATGTTTAGCTATACACGGTAAACGATTTATTGTTTCCAATAATGTTTCGATAGAGCGATACGTACCGTACGGTACGGCATCAGAGTCTGTTCGACGTTTTGTGAGCTTGTTAATATGGATTTTGTCATAATCACCATGCTCGAGCGACACTGTATTGTCGGATCGTCGAATATGAAAAGTCGTCGCGGGATAGCTAATTTCCGCAACTGCTACGGCCCACTCTCCATGCAGATTTAATTGACGCGGTAATTTCGTTGTGAATTTAGTGGTGGTATTTGCCGGAAAATATTTCATACTGCTGTTACTCGGCAGCACGAGATGGAAAAATCCTCTAGAAGTCAAACTCATGACGACGAGAGGGAATATCAAGGTTTTTTGATGTTCTTCTTCTTCTTCTTCTTTTCAACGATCGTCGAGTCAGCTGGTAGACGAACTCTCGATAATTCTTCAGAGTAAAAAATACCGTCGATCGGCTCGTTCTTTAGATCGTGCAGTATGTACACGATTGGCTGTCGATACGCGGATATTCGATGAATTTTGAATAATTCTTTACTCCAGCCGCTCTCGTATCCGTTCGCGAAGGCTGCTTCAGCGCTACTGATGCGCACTACGTCACTCACGCTGTATTTAGGCTTTTTTAATTTTTGTTTACAGCCTGCTGCTGCTACTGCGTATCGTCGAGAGAGATTTTCCCGCGCGATATACGCATTTTCCAGAGTAACTTTGTACGGTGGTAATAGTGTAGTGCTATGACGAGTGTGATTATAAGCACTCACGAGTTTTTGCAACACATCGATATAGCGCTTGTTTCGCGTATGCGTGAAATATCGCCACATGCGTTCTTTGAGCGTTCGATTGAATCTCTCCACTATGGCCGCTTTGACCTCTGGATTACGAGCAGCTCGAAATTCAATATTTTTTTTCTGCAATAACTGCTGAAAGGGTGCTCCGGTGAATTTGCGACCGCGGTCTGATTGTAATTGATACGGCGTTCGATTGTTGCTATTGTCTAATATGCGGGTAAAAGCGCGAGCTACGCTCACGCATGTTTTATCGGGCAATGGCTCGACCCAGGCATATTTGCTCAATACATCGACGACAACCAGCAAATACGTGAAATTGTCATTGTACGCTGAGATTGAGCGAACATCGGCCAAATCGGCTTCCTATACATCATCCATGTTATTGACGTTGTACGTACATCGTGGAAAACGACGACGCACAACGCGATGACTGTTGTACGTTTCCTGAGACTCCAGCCATGGTAAAATGTTTTGTTTTTTGACGCGATTATCGGCTGCGCGCTTTAAATTTTCCGCTCGCGAAAAAGAAGCAGGATGCGCCGGATCGTGATAAATTTTTTCCAGAGTTTTCATAATTTCAACGTTGCCCAAACAACGCGTTTTTTTCGATGTGTTCGTTGACCTCCTCGTCCTCGTTACGCAGCTCCAGCAGGGCTATAGACTATCTCCTCGTCATCTTCCGACGACTCGTCATTGGCAGCTGTGTCGCGATATCCCGAGCCGTAAGACTCTGCGTTAGCGCTACTGTCACTAGCGACGGGTGTATTACCACTCTCTATGCCGTCGAAATCGTCGGGATCCGGCTCGATAAGGCGCTTTTGCGGCGTTGAAGTTTCGGTAATTTCGCGGAATAACTCGGGATTTCCGATGAATTCGCGCGGCATCTGTATCTTCCGAAGGTGTGCCGCAAACTGTGCTCTACCGATCGGTTTTGTCCGTTTTCTAGCCCTCATAGCATCATTGATGAGATCGATGATGTTTGAATTCGGGATTTTTCTATTGGCGATAGAGACAACACCATTCTTGTCCCAGGAAATTGTATTCGACGGTGATGAATTTCTAAGCAGCGCGCGCATCATCAGTTTCGCTTTAAGGTGAAACTTTTTTGGCACGCTGTCGATAATTAGCGTATCGATCAAGCGCGATTTCGAGCCCGGAAATGATCATGATGATTGTTCTTCTCGCACGGGTGATTGTCCTGACGTACTTTTTGCCGGGTCAACAGCAGCACAACATGCTGCTGTTGAATGCAGCTGCTGCTGCTGCTGTTGATGCTGCTGCGAATGCAGAGCAAGCTGCAAATATCTCTGCAAAACTTGGAGATAAGCAGCCCATTTTTCACGCTCACTTGGATAAGCATTGGCATTGAGAATTTCGCCCATTTCAGCATCCAAACGAGACAGCGGTGTCCCTATGGTTTGCACAGAGTCGGCTGCTGACGCCGCATAGACCGCAGGCGTCGCCGCTTGTTTCTCCCCGAGGCGATGTATATTATTATGGGGCACAAGGACCATTTTTCTAGCGTGCTCCATTTTTGGGATATCGCAAAGCAGGCGTGACGAGAGTTTTGAGAAAATTCAGATGGTCTGCGTGACGAGGCGCTTTTTAGCGCCCCAATTGCCGCGTTTCACAGCTAAACGCCGCAGCAAAACAGTGTAACGACGTAATCGTTGTTTCTCACCGCCACTGAGGCTCACGTTACCTCTCAATATATTCAATGCGCACTCGCATATACAGCGAATCGCGGAAAAGTCACACGTACGTAAAATACAGCGTTGCTGCTTACGCGTCAGACAGCACAATGCTTTCAAAATGACAAATTGTTTTTCTCCGAGAGCACCGCACACGGCCATCAAAAGCGTATTACTGGTACATCGTTGCTGTTATCGCGCATTTTTATCTGTTTTCGCGGTACGTAAACGTAATTAAGGGGGTCATCGGGAAATACGCAGGCGCGAAATCGACAATTGTCGGGTGTCGATTGTTTCAAATCGAGCAGCAGATCACCATGCGGTTCCGACGTAGCATCGTAATAAACTTCCTGTAAAAATCGCGGATTCTCCGGGCAGACCTGACCCGCCAAATGCTGAATTTGCGCGCGATCTCGCGGATTTTTGAATATTACGATGTAATTCGCGTTTAGGGAAATATCGCGTTGACCGTGACCCCGATGAAAGAGATTTTGCGTGATAAAGATAACGCTCAAATTTTTATGATGGCTGCCCTTGGTGAATAGGTCGACTACGGTATTGTTGGAAGATTCGCGCATGAGATCATCTATGATCACGAGTTTGGGTCGTTGATCGTTCGAATAATCGCTCGGCTGAGGCAGCCCCTCGCGAAATTCAATCGTTTCACCGTACTCGACATAGCCAGGCTGCCACTCGGAATAATAGAATAAAACGCGTTCGAATCGCACATCGGCCATTTCCCGTATGTGTTTGAAAAATTTTTTAACGAAAAACGTTTTACCGCAACCCGTTGGACCGCAAATCATCGAGGTCCACGGATGTTTCCAGCGCGTGTCCATCTTTGCGAATGATGACGAGTCATCTCGATGTTCAATTAAATAAGCTTACCATGGCGGCGGCGGCGGCGTCCGCGGGGTAAGCTTGCTCCGCGCGTGACACGCTTATTGCGCGCGATTTCACAAGCTAATTACCGCGCGATTCCGCAAGCTAATTAGCGCGCCATTCCACAGGCTAATTAGCGTGTTTAACTAGCTGAAAAAGGATAAATCATGCGCGAAATAAATTATATGCCACATATCAAATTTTTATTTATCCTTTATCGTGAAAATGAAGAAATACGCTATTATACATTTATACATTTATACACTTACGGCTATACGTATGTCGGTGTACACACATTCACGCGAGCATTCATCCATTCCGATGAATAAAACCATATGGGAGTGTGCGGTATTGTCCGTCGCGTTGACGCTTTACACTCACAGGCACGCACGATTTTGATTCCGGGCGTGTAACGACTCTGTGATATTCAGTGCGTCGTATAGCGTCGAATTTTAAAACAATCGGCTCCGTTCTCTCCCCAATAATAAAAGAGCGAATAGAATCATAATTGATGTGGCGGCTGTTCGCAAAATTTAACGTGATTCCTTTAACTTTGCACACCTCGCGCGTCGTACCGTCGGGTTTACGTATGATAAATGCGTAAAACTTTGGACCCGCCGATATGAACGACGAGATGTACGAATCACGACCGTACGAGCAAAGCTCGTCCGTTAAATCGCCGAGAAATTCGCCGATCGGTGGTTCGTAGTCGTCGGTACCAGCGCGACTCACGTAAATACACGAATCAGTATCGCAATACAATATTCGCTGGCCTAGACGCTCGAGACACGTGTACAATTTGAGGTGCGCCTGAGCCGTTGTGGAAGCAGCGATCACAACGTTAGACGTCGGCGATGGTCGAATAGCCTCGCCGGTGTGGATGTAATTCACGTACATTACTTGGTGATTCACGAGTAATACACCAATCACCTGTATTTCCGGACTTGTTAATAAATTCATGAGCTTGGCGCGCGTAGACACTATCATCGTACTCGGTAAATTCTCACGCTGACCGAATTTTCCCCAGAACGAGTTTAATGCTAATTTCGCGAGCGATCTGAGCCCGGGATTACTCTGTATGGCGTCCTGACCCAGACGTATACCCTCGGCAGTCGCGTATGACTCGATATAACGTTTTACAGATTCGCAATCGTTATTTACGCTCGGGGGCAATCCGCTAGCCTCCTGCTTGATCTTAAGAAAAGCATTAATATATTCCGCGAAAAGACCGCCTCTTCGCGTTAAAGGGTCATATCGCGTAATTTCATATTGCCAAATTTCATCAACTCGAATTATCCTGTAGCCCAGTGACACAGCTTTTTGCAATTCGTCCACCACCCAGGTGCCGTGAAATGCTCGCTCGTGTATATCTTCGTAGGTGCACGGGTCATTGCTCATTTTTTCGCAGCACATCCTACACAATCCGAACAACAATTTCCCACCGGTGCGATAGGGTAAAACAGGAAGAAATATGTAAGTTTGGCACCGTCGCAAACTTATTCTCCCAGTCGTGTACAGGAGTACAGGGAGACATTCGCGTGTTAGCCGTCATACGGTATGGTTCAACACACTACAAGAGACCGACAATTGTGTTGATTCAGGTGCGGTGTTAAAAGTTAAGATAATATTAGTTGGTAATTAATTGTAAACGTCGTTGTAACTTTGTAAGTTTTAATTACAGTTTTTTTCTGCAAATTCACTTGTCGTGATTTCTCCGCCTTCCGTCAACGATATAAGTCCCTGATTTCGAGACTTATATATAGATGACGAGGTGTCAGCACAACGCATTTTACGAGACCTTCGACACGCTGCAGATCATTATCAGCCTCGATAAGGACGCGACATTCTTCCCCCACATATACTCGAGGGTGCCCTATGGGGAATTTGCCCGTCTTGCAAACCCACGGATAAAGTGAGCAAACATCCACGTATCGAATTTGTTCCTCGGCCTCGACATCGTGCTTCACCACAAAATTTTCTGTACGCCCACCGAAAAAAGCATATCGCGGATCGAGCGGCTCCTTCAACACCATTGGGTGGTTTTCGACGTATGTACGCGTATCAACATCGTTTCTCAAAAAATTGTCAAACTCGCACTCCCATATTTTCTCCAGCGTGTATCCCCATGCTTTAATTTTACCGGAAATCGCTAGTGTTCGTTCATAACGCTCGTCCATTGTATCACCGAATTTTAATCGTCTATCCCTGTTTACGCGATAACACCGCGGACAACCGTGCCAAAAACACCCGTGAAATTGAAGAACGCGACGAGCTCCTGATTCTTCCTCGTAATAACCATCGACCGCCAGCGATCCCTCGGGTAAACGACATTCACGACCGCGACCGGCGTGAACGATAACGCGTGCTCGCACACGCTCGAGCCATACAAGCCATGAAACGGCTTTGCGCGATTGATTATCCCCCAAGCGATATCCTCCCGGTGGTAATATCGCGATTTGCGTGTAAGAAATGTTTCCGAAACACCAACGAGCAAGCCGCTGCGTTTCACCAAAAAAGAAACGATTACAGTCTTTGCAAGCTTTTATCGCGCTCCGATCACCTGTACACTTTGTAGATTTACATCTTGCGCATTGCTTTGAGCACCGATGCTCGTGAGCACAAGTGTACTTGGTGTTACAATTAACGCAATATCTACGGCTACCCAGAGCACCGGCGAGATTCAATATCGGCTGGAAATGTCTCGAGCGTTCGTAATATAAAATATAAAGCGTATGCGCGATTCGTCCCATAACCGAAATATCCGTTTCTCGACCGTCATAAACCGCCTCCACTCGTTTTCCTAACGTAAGAAATTCTAATATAACTATAGCTATACCCTCGCGAGCGAGATACTCCTGAAACCGACGAATTTCCCGCAATCCACACTCTCGAGCTGTTATACACACACCAGCATTACGAACGAGTTGCATCGCCTCGGTACGTTGATATTCACGCTGTCCGTGTCGAATTTTCTCCCATTTTTTATGAAGTTCTCCCAAGCGTAATTCCCCGCGTTCTGCATAAGCTCGAGCTGTAACGATCAAGCGCGGCAAGCACAAATTATCGCGATTATCTATTTGCAAAATAGATTTTTTTGCTATCGCCTCGTGAGTTAGCGGAATACCGCCGTTACCGGCAATTCCACTCACAACACACGTTCTCATTTCACACACACCGTTATCAATTCTAAATTCTCGTGAGCTCTCCGCAACGCTATTAATTAAGGACCAAATATCCGACGGTTTGTAATCGCGCACTGGTCGAAACGACAGCCACACGGGGCCATGCGCGAAAGAGCCGGAAGTAAATGTCATCTCCGCGTAATCGCCGGCTTTGCACGACTCTGTGAGGTGTGTGAGAATATCACGGACAGCCCCTTCGAGCCACGGTAGATGATGGATGCTCGATGATGGCGGTGGTGGGTGGATTCGAAATAGCGTTTCTCGACCTCGCGTTTTGAATCTCGGGAAATAGCGCGAGCCCTCGCTGACAATCTCGAAACGATGACCCGGCGGTAAAACATCACCGGCGTCTCGACTATGCGCGTCTTTTCCGCCGCCGCCGCCCTTTTGGTACTCTATAACAAAATTACAGTATTATAAAATTGATAAATTAATCAATTTAGCGTAGACTGCTGTTAAGATGGAGTGAATTATAATTCATTTAATAACTACGAAAGTTTTTACCAATCGAAGCCGTCCACAGCTCCGGGGTAGCGGTTACGCATTTGCTCCTCCTCCGCCCCCAGCATATTATCAACGATAACGTCAATGCCCGAAGAGTAGCCTGTTTTACGAATTTATTTTACAGACACTCTGTAAAATGTCACACGCATATAATTACAAGGCAGAATTATTTACCAGAGTCCGCTTTCGAGAGCTCCTCCTCCTCCTCTTCCTCCTCCTCCTCCTCATCATCATCATCATCATCATCATCATCATCTTCTTCTTCGGGTTGAGGTGAGAGGACCAGGGTCGAGCATCGCTCAACGGTGCAATGACACACGCTCGCGAGGGCCCAGCCGGCGCGTCATCTTGAACGTACATAGGTCCTTCTATTCGGATGGCGCCAGCGGCTGGTGTTGTGTTATTTCTCGTGGACAACCATTTACCCCGCTTATCCTTCATGAATGCATTATCGTCACTTGAATGATCCTCGCTGTCGGTTTTACCCTCTTCGTTAAAATCGTAAAAGCGAGCCTCGTCTTCGCCCATTTCTTCATACCGTCGAACTGTACGTCGATACTCACAGAGATTTTCATCAGAAAAATGTTGCCACCACCAACGCAGCGTGAAAAGTAATTTTTTGTGTTGTACTTACGCCGTTCTCCGAATATCCCTTGAAAAACAGGATCATTTTCCCATCCGCTCCTACGGATTCCCGTGTAGAAATGGCCTTTTTCAGCCTTTTTTATATAAAAGGTCCTGATAGATCCCGATAAGGCTGCCGTAATAATAAAATGCCGTAATAGTCCCTATCCGGCCCTAACACGGTACGAGTCAGGCTGCCATCTTTACTAATCCGACATACTGAGATACGTCCTGTACAATTCCGTATTACCGGCGCCGAGGCGCCACCTATGCGGCCTGAAACGATAAGTATAATAGCGCCTGTGTTCTACTTCTACGACGTCCGGCTACGTTCCGTATTAAAGGCGCTGAGGCGCCACCTATGCAGTCCAACACGGTACGAACGAGCAGCTGTCTTCTTTTACTGAGAAAAAATCATAGATCGAAGCAGAGTATCTTTGTGTGCTTCGCGTGTTTTTTATGTTCTGTGCGATTGTGAATTTTATAATTACATTCGAAGCTAGTACGTGCCTAAATTCATACATATGGACTCACAAAAACGCAAACGAAATCAAGGACGCATTCGGATGCGGAAACATCGGGCAATTGCCAAGATGTTTCAAGAGTTGGAGTCAAATGACACCAACGATGAATTTTCTGTTGACCATGTAGAAGGTAAGTTTACATTATGAATGAAAAAAAATCAACAGTTAAATAATGAATATTTAATTGTTCTAATGTAAGTTTGCCTTACAATGGTTGTAATTGGAACGTTGAGGATTGTACGCGTTTTTTTTTTCAGGTTACATTTTCCTCCGGGATATAGAGTCCCAAAATTGTTACTAAATTTTTTTTCCATTTTTTGACGAAAATCTGCCTGTTTCTTCGTTGTTGCCGGAGCGTAACCAGGAAACCATTGATTGTGAGAGAAATTCTACAGATGACCAGTACACTGACGAAGAAATAACTCACTCCGATGCTGAAGATAGTTTCGATAACTCGATATCAACCGAAGACAACATCGATATGTTGAACGCAGAAGTAATTGAACTTGAAGAAGATCCAGAGATTCAAGAATTAAGAGAATGGGCAGCAAAATACAAGATATGCCAATCTTACTTGGATGAGCTGCTGCAGATTTTGAAACGCCGGTTGTTGCCTACTCTGCCGAAATCTGCGAAAACGTTTTTAAAAACAGTGGATTCGAAATATGTTGTGAATCGTATTTCCTTTGCCATATTATATTCTCTCTAACTTTCGTATACGATACAGGTCCTGCGTAGCAACTACGTAGTTTTACGGCGAACCGACATAGCCGACGTTATGTTTACTTTTCTTTTCGATCTTGGGCCTACTCGATCTCTGTGCGCGCACGATGAGTGCGAGACGCGTCTCTGCTATTAGTTCTACGTAAGCCATTGCCGAGGGCATGTCATAAGCTTCTACCTTTTCTTCTTATCGACATAATTTATAATAAAGTTGTTCTTATAACCCGCGACGATTTCGGTTTATTACCCCGCCTCTGCGTGAAGTAGTCGACGTTATTTCACACCAAAATACAAAATAGTAGAGATGGAAGACGTAAATGGCGATATGGGTGAATTTGTTTATTTCGGAGTTGAGAACGAGCTAAAAAAAATTATCAATCCCTATCTTCACATCGAAAACAATTCAATGGAATTGCAAGTCAATGTTGATACCGTACCATTAACAAATTCTGGTTTACAACAGTTCACACCTATTTTATGTAAAATCCATTACATACCTGACATCTACGAGGTTTTTGCAGTTGCAATTTATTATGGTCGAGCGAAGCCAAAAGATTAAACCATGTTTTCGGAAGATTTCATCAAAGAAATAAACAAATTACACGCTGATGGTATCGTCGTTTCTGACACTCACTTCAATGTTCAATTGAAATGTTTTATTTGCGATACACCAGCACGAGCTTGGCTTAAAAATACGTTAGGCCATGGAGGTCTATGTGCGTGTGAAAGATGCGTTATCGAAGGAGAAAGATGTAATAACCGAACTGTGTATCCAGATGTTAATTCAGTAGAACGAACGGATGAGTCTTTTCGAAATCGGCCGCAACGCGAAAACCACCATCCTGGTCCCTCACCGTTGACGAAAATAGAGCCACCTTTGAATATGGGTTCCGTTTTTATTCTAGACTTCATGCACTTGTGCTGTATAGGCGTCATGAAGAAATTGCTAGAGTATTGGCTTACGGGCAACCTTAATTATAGACTTGATAGGAGGTCTAGAATCGAACTTTCTAGAAGAATGGAGCATTTGAAAGTTCAAGTGCCCTCTGAATTTCAGCGTATGCCTAGAGCGATCAACTGCGTTGCCAAGTGGAAAGCTACGGAGTTTAGATTTTTTCTACTCTACTGTGGACAGATTGTATTGAAAGGGATTTTGAGAGATGTTTTATGCAACCATTTTTTACTTTTCTCCTCAGCTTGCAGAATTTTATGTTCAGATGGGTTGTGTATTCGATACAGAGAACACGCTAAGCACTACTTGAGGAGTTTTTTTATTTCTCTCAAAGATTTATACGATCCAGACTCACAGATAATGAACTGCCATAATTTGATACACATTGCAGACGATGTAAAATATATGAAGTGCAGTTTAAATCATATCACTGCTTTTCCTTTTGAAAGCATGTTGGGTAAGATGAAAAGCTCTCTTCGAACATCGAACAGGCCATTATCTAAGTTATGTAGGAGACTTTGCGAAAATCAACTAATAACAAGAAAGAAAGCGACGATACCACCTCGTTTAGAAATTTTCAGTGAAAATGAAAATGATATTAAAAAAATACGGTTCAAAAGTTATAGCATCACTACGTCGTCCCCTGATAATATTGTTATTTTAAAAGATGAGACTATTATAATGGTTACTAAAATATTCGGAAATTTCAATAGTTTACAATTCAACGGTAAAATCTGGCAAATTAAAACAGCTGTTTTTACTTATCCTACGAATTCAGCCCATTTAAAGATATGGGAATTAGAGAAAAAAGTAACGCGCGAAACCGTTACGTACTCGGTTAATGATATAGACGTCAAATTAGTCAAATTGTCCTTATCTTTCAGAGAAAGTAATTCGGAAAAAAATGTCGCCGTCTTGTTAATTCATTAATTGCATCTCGATGTTATAATTGAAATTATGAAATATTAAATTGTAATCGATATTTATAAAGTACGCTTGTTGAAAATAATAATAAATATTTCAGGAATATGTTGATTGTTAATTGTATTCTTTACTATCTAAACTAAATTATTTTACAGTTTGAATTTTCGCGCAGATTTCTTATGCTAGAGTAGCAATGTAGGGGGCGCGGCTGTAACGCGTCTTCGTGTTCGCCTTGCGTCCTTTGATCGACAGTTTTGTTTGGAACGTCGTGAAGACAAATTACGCTTGAAAAAGGTACAAGGTAAGTTCTTTGTATGTTTTTACATATATCTCATTTCTTCTCGTGCAATCTAGAATTATTGTTCTCTATTTCTGCTTGTTTTTTCTTTGATAAAGTTTATATACGCCGGTTTTAGGTTATGGTTAAACACTTTTTTGTGACGTTTCCCTGTGATATTTTTCAAAGAATATTCATTAATTAATTTAATATTCTCAATACATATTTTCCATGCTGAGCTTACATATTTTGGAATCTCCCAGCTTTACACACTTTCGTGAATTCTCGGAGATTTTATCGTGAGAAGTACATTATTTTCTAAATATCAACTGTATTTTTTTTTCGTTTGTCCGGATTTTCCTCCTACGCAAATTGACCTTGGAAAACGCCCTAAAGGTATTGTTTACCAAACGAAGCCTGCTGAAGGTCAAAGGTGAGTTCTTTTCATATTACTATAATACAGGGTGATTCGGTATAGGTAGTGCATCCGACACCTACGTATTCCAGGCTATATTCTGAACAAAATTACTTAGGCGTTTTAAAAAATACTAAATAGCTTTTAAATAGGAAGCAATAGAATTCTAGAATTCTCGACCAATCAGAGTTACTGTTTCATTCATGATCGGAGACGCCTCAGGACCGGGTAATCAAGGCTCCGATTCGAAAAATTCGAAAGAGCGACAGAGTTCAGGTAAAATTTCGTTTCGCGAGCCCGGAAGTCTATTGTTCCAACCGAAGTTTGCTGTCCCTCTCGATCGAATCATGTATCATACGACCGGTCGGCGTTTGTCATTTATTCAATGAATTATGCTGCGAAGTCCATTTATTTAATGTCGAAAACATTTTTCTTATGCAAGCATAGATCATTGATGATTCGTGCGTCTAATGCTTCGCCTCTTTCTCACGAGTAATTTTATTTATACTGGAAGTATACAGTACTCTGCAAAAAATGTTTGATAATTGTAAATGATTAAAGAATCAAAGGTAACGACGCTCGATTCTCATGTGGCACAGCTTCCACGAAAGAAACTATTTCACAAGTCTCATGCCTCCCGCTTCTTTCCACATGCATTTTTGTGTGTACTGAGGCTGTGCAGTACTCGGTAAAAAACGATAGACAACCGTGGACGATTAAAGGAAGAGAGTCAACAATGCTTGATTCTGACGTGTCACAGCGTGCACAAAAAGAATTATTGCGTGCGTCCAAAGCTTCAGGCTCTTTCTCACGAGTTATTTTATTTATGCTGGAACTTTGCAGTACTCTGAAAAAAATGCTGGACAATCGTTATCGATAAAAGGATCATAGGTAACGATGCTCGATTTTCATGTGTCATAGCTTCAACGAAGATAATGTTTCCACATGTCTGAAGCTTCCGGCTACTTCTCACATGTATTTTTATATACACTAGAACTATCTGGTACTCGGAAAAAAATAATAGATAACCATAGCTGCTCGACAGATCGGAACTAACGATGCTCGATTCTTATCCGACGCAGCTTCCAGGGATTAAACTATTTCGCGAGTCTCATGCTTCCGGCTCCTTTCCACGTGTATTTTCGTGTGATTTGAGATGCTACATTGCTCGGAAAAAACGTTGGATAACCGTGGGCAATTAGAGGAAAAGAATCAACAATGCTCGATTCTCATGTGGCATAGCTTCCACGAAAAAAACTACTTCGCAAGTCTCATGCTTCCTGCTTCTTTCCACATGCATTTTTGTGTGTACTGAGGCTGTGCAGGACTCTGTAAGAAACGATAGACAATAGTAGATATATGGGGCGGGTTCTAATCCAAGGTCTCTGCACCGACATTTACCGACACTTAGCCGAGACACGAACCCCGATTTAGCCCGGACACGAACCCCCCGGAGAGGGGGTATTTTGGCTTGGATGTGAATTCTCGAGAAGGTAGAGTGGGAGGTGGGAGGGGGTGTTGGAAATTTCACGACGCGTGTCGCCCGATTCCGTCGAACGCTGTATATATCAAACGTTGATTTATTGTAAACTTTTCGAGACTCGAAATTTCTCGGAAGTGGTGTGTGTCTATGCAGGTCGGCACTTATCAAATGTTGGTGTCGCCCGATTCCGTCGAACGTTCTATATATCCAAGCGCAAGAGAAAGAAAGACAAACAATGTGAGCGCATCATATTTCTCGATGAAAGACTGAAGTACCAGGCGCAAGAGAGAGGGAGCGACAAACGATGCGAGCGTCGAACATTGGAGACCTCTGAAGAGTCGACCGTGCCAAGACACGGAGGAAGAGAGAGAAAACGAATGCCCAGTTTTGATTTTTTCAAAAAGAGACCGAACGACCAACCCGTCAACGAAAGAGCCACATGATGCGAGTGCAGGAGGAAGAGAGAAAACGAACGCCAACAGACCGACCGACCGACCACTACGAAAGAATTTTCCGATGAACGACCAAACCATGAAGCGCGAGAGATAGATGAACGCTGCAAACGCACAACGTAGGAGACCTCCGAAAAGCGGTCCGTACCAGAACATGGTGGAAGGGAGAAAACAATGAGGAAGAGGGAAGAATAAAAAATGCATCGTATACATTATTTATATTTTTTTAATTATAAAAATCACACACACACACACATACACAAAATACAAAAATATAAAAAAGTCACGCAATACAAAATTATTATAAATCGCATACAATACAAAAAACAAAATTATTATAAATCACACACTATAGAAAACGATGCATCATCATCATCATTATGTGTTATTCCCTGAAACAAACAAAATTAATGAATTTACAATGGTTATATAAATTAATGTATAAGTAATCCAATTTTTTTATTCACCTGCAATAAGGGCATGGAACATTTCCCCAACAGGAGGGGCAAGTCTGCGCGTATTGCCACTCCGAAAATTCTTCGTCAAAAGTAATATGAGGGAGTGGGTATGGCGGCAGGAGGTGGTGTTCGTCCCTCCTGTCCACAATACCCAGCGCCTCATCGTCCAACACCTCCTGTTGGTCCTCGCCCTCTTCCTCCTGGGCCTCTTCCTCTTCTTCCTCCTGCTCCTCTTGTTCCTCCGGCTCCTCTTCCTCCACCGGAGGAAATTGAGGTGGATGGAACTGGGGTTCATACTCGAACACCCACTGCTCATGTTCCTCCACCTCTTGAAGAGGAGCAGGCTCTTCGGGTTTTTCAAAAATGCTCAGCAATATTATGATCATCGAGTGCAACATCTAAAAAAATATAAATATTAAATATTAACACAAATTGTAATATTTTAATAAAAGATTTTCGGAGAATCACTAACTTACTGTAATATAAATTTTTGTCGTCTTCTCAAACGCGCTTATAATTTTTTAACTCCTTCTTCGTACGAACGTCGCTGCGTAACTGACTAAAAAGTAGCTGCTTCACACAAAGCATAGAGCACATAGCGCAAAAACACTTGAACATATGACACAGTCAAAGGTTGGCCGGACGCATGGCGTATTGGTAGAAAAATATATACAAAGGTTCGAGAACGTCTAAGATAAAAAAGGGATATAGAGAAATGGTTTACGTTGGCCGGTTTATGCTAGCCTCTCTAAATATGTTATAGACGTTTCACCCTGCCTCTTCTCCGATCGGCTATACTTTGAGACATTCGTGGCTAAGCAACGACATGTACCGAACAGCTTGTATGAATTTTCAAAACGCACAAGAGTATTTTCTTGAGCGATTGAAATGTGCATTAGCTGTAATAAAGTTTATGGTATGCAATAAATATGCTTTTTCGGGGGGGTTAATGTACAATTTTTATTTTTATAAAAATGTACACTCTCTAAAGGTGATAGGAACGACGAATTTCATGCGTAAAAATTACATCACCCTTTTGTTTATGCGAAGCGGAGGAGGAGAGCGGTGAAGCGATAAGCGCTCTTTTAAGATGCTGCTATGCCGAAAATTGCCACACTTGCGATTGATCTATTGAGCGAATAGCTTGCATTCACGATGGACGCTGATGAATATCGTAAAATTATCGACGAGTTGGAAAGAGCGTATGCGGCGCTCAAAAGTAACGTCTCCCGCATTAAAGTCGAAAAAATGTTAAAGTTCTGCGATGCTAGCATCAAAGAACTAACGATAAATTTTCGAACGTTTCATCTCAAGACGGGTGAAAAATTACGAATTCAGGCTAGTGTAGCCAAGTTGCTATCGTTGAAGGAAAAAATTGCGCGTATCAACCCGCGAAAAAGTGGTGCTAGTTTAAGTGTCGCGAGCGGTGCGGTGAAATGGGTTGATATAGAATCAGCATTTCAAGGTCGAATAAAAACGGGTGCTATAATCAATTTGAGCCACAAAGATGTGTCAAATTTCCTCGAAGATGCGAAGAAAGTGATGGTGCCGAAATTAAAAACAGTCGTGAGAGAAGAAAATAACATCAAGGTCAACGTTACGCTAGTATGCAAATTTCACCTTTCGAAGATAGACGAGATCGTTGAGGAGCAAAAAACATTCCAAACGAGGAATGCGAGCATTTCGTTATCAACTGATATTGATGAATGGTTTGTGGAATACGTGCAATCAAAACTGCTCGTAAAAATCGAAGATTTTCAGGAAAAAGAATCGGGCTGGTCTTTGCATGAAATCGATCATCTCCTCGTTAGCATCAATTCGTACACACCGCTGCTCGGTGGCTCATCCACATACACGCCTATGCCTCGAGATATTCAACTGAAGCGGGCGGTTGTCAACATTGTGAACGCGGATGTGTATTGCTTTTTATGGGCTATAACTGCAGCTTTGTCACCCTCACCAAATTCACATACCGAGAGGACGACGTCTTATCCACACTTTAGCGAAGTGCTTAATTATGAAGGATTCGATTTTCCGATGCGTCTATCGCATGTTGAAAAATTCGAAAAAATTAATGGATTATCGATTCATGTGTACGGTATAGAACGTGTGAATGGGCGGAGCGAAATTGTGCCAGTACATCTTAGTAAACAGATATCGAAAAGACCTACGATACATTTGCTTATGATAGAAGCGATTGATTCGATCGACGATGATGATGATGATGATATTGAGAAAGCGTATCATCATTTCGCGTGGATAAAAAACATTTCAAGACTGGTGAGCGCGCAAATATCAAAGAGAAATTGTCAAGCGTGGTTGTGCGACCGATGTTTGTGCCACTTTAAAATACAAGATACTCTAAATAAACATCAAATAGACTGTGCAAACGTTAATCATTGTCGTGTTGTTTTTACAAAAGATGAGGCGACCATTTTAAAATTCAAAAACTATAAATACAAAGAAGCTGTGCCGTTCGCGATCTATGCAGATTTAGAATGTCTTCTCGAACCGGTAACAAGCCCGCGAAAGAATACGATGAATTATCAAAAGCATACGCCTCACAGTATCGCCTATTACGTACACTGCAGTTTCGACGAATCGAAATCGAAGTATGAATTTCATCGAGGGAAAGATTGCGTGGGGTGGTTTATGCGTAAATTGCAAGAAATGGCGGTGTCTTTCAACATGCTTTTTCAGACAATAGTGCCGATGAATCCGTTGAACTCGCATGAAAGTGACAATTTTCGTTCGGCTAAAAAGTGTCACATCTGTGAAAAACCGTTCGTCGTCACCGCGACAAAAGTACGAGATCATTGTCATTTCACGGGAAAGTATCGAGGTGCTGCTCATCAGGGTTGTAATTTAAATGACAAAAATTCTCACGTTGTTCCCATTATATTTCATAATTTGTCGGGTTATGATGCACATTTTTTGATAAAAGCTTTGGCTAAAAACTTTGAAGGATCCGTGAAGCGTTTGCCGGTGAATAAGGAAAAATATATTTCGTTCATCAAAACCGTCAAAGGAACACGTGTACAATATCGATTTATCGATTCGTTCAGATTCATGGCAAGTAGCATCGACAAATTAGCATCGTATCTGAAACACGAGCAAAAAACCATAACACGACGATTTTGCGATACTGATGCAAAATTTCAATTACTAACGCGAAAAGGTGTTTTTCCATATGATTACGTTGATGATTGGAGGAGACTCGACGAAACCGAATTACCGGAGAAAAAAGACTTTTTTTCAAAACTTCAAAATTCAAACATCTCGGACGATGATTATGCGCATGCTCGCGACGTGTGGACAACGTTCAATGTGCGAGCATTGGGTGAATATTCGGATTTGTACCTGAAAACCGATGTACTGCTTTTGACGGACATTTTCGAAAATTTTCGACGAAATTGCATCGAAACGTACGCTCTTGATCCTCTGCATTATTATACGGCTCCGGGTCTCTCGTTCGACGCCATGCTAAAGTGCACCGGTATCGAACTCGAACTTATGACCGATGTTGACATGTTAATGTTCATCGAGAAGGGAATCCGCGGTGGTGTGGCACAGTGTTCGAATAGATACGCGAAAGCTAACAATCGCTACATGAAAGGCGAATACGATTCAAAAAAAGAAGAATCATATTTGATGTATTTCGACATTAATAATCTTTATGGTGCGGCTATGAGCGAGGCATTACCTTGCGGCTCTTTCGCTTGGATGGAAAATTTCCAAGAGGACATTGAAAATATTCCAGATGATTCTCCGGTCGGTTATATTTTCGAAGTCGATCTCGAGTATCCTCGCGAGTTGCATGAAAATCACAAAGACCTGCCGTTGTGTCCTCAACATTTTGCTTCTGAGGCTCAAGGTTTGAAAAAATTAATGACAACATTGTTGCCGAAAGAGAAATACGTTATTCACTACAGAAATTTGAAACAGTGCACAAAATTGAGTCTTCGTGTAACACACATCCATCGCGTGCTGAAATTTCGACAAATGCCCTGGCTCAGGAAATACATCGACGTGAACACGGAACTGAGAAAAAAATCGAACAACGAGTTTGAAAAAAATTTTTACAAATTAATGAATAATGCCGTATTTGGGAAAGCAATGGAAAATGTGCGAAAGCACAAAGAAGTGAGGCTTGTGACAGAATGGCGTGGACGGTGGGGGGCAAAAGCACAGATCGCTAAACCAACCTTCCACAGTTGCACTATATTCGACCGTGATATGGTGATAATAGAACTCAACAAGGCCAGCGTTTTATTCAACAAGCCCATATACGTTGGATATTCGATCCTCGACATCTCCAAACTTTGGCTCTACGACTTTCACTATTATTATATGAAGACGACTTTTGGACAAAAAGCGAAATTATTATATACAGACACCGACAGCCTCATCTATCACATCAAGGTACGCAACGTTTACCAAATTATAAAAGGAGATATACACAAATTTGACACTTCGGATTATCCGGTTGACAATCCGTATGGTATTCCACAAGCTAATAAAAAAGTATTGGGTCTCATGAAGGACGAAAACAATGGTAATATCATGGAGAAGTTTATCGGATTGAGGGCAAAATTGTATGCTTACAAAATTTTTGACGACAATGGTGAAAAAAAGCGGGCAAAAGGCATCAAGGGCTCAACGCTCAAAACTATTACGCTTGACGACTACAAAATGTGTCTGTTTGAACATAAAAATGTAGTCAAACCTCAAAATTTAATTCAAAGTAAAAAACACATTGTTCATACTGCGACACAGAAAAAAATTGCTCTAAGCTGGAGAGATGATAAGAGAATGTTAATGTATGATTCAACTGATACACTACCATGGGGTTACTCGTTAGTATAACCCGATATTTTGTGCGCGGTAATAATTTCGGACGTGACTTCTCGCATGCCGACAAAAGCGAGAGCTGTATATATCGAATATAAACAATTTTAAGAGCAAACAATCTTCTTACGCACCGGAAATCAGAAACTATTATATACACGGCGACTATCAATAACATCAAAGATGTCAACGTTGGTCATTCGAGCAATATTCGGCGGATCATTTGGAGCCAAGTATTCATCGGGTACGTATTATAAAATTTCCGCTCCACTATCTCGAATAAAGAATAAATTTTCATAAAATCCATTCTATTGCAGTTTTCGAAAAGAATGAGACAGCGACGTGACATCGATAGAGTCCATACTCTTTTGATTTTCCTGCTGAATCGAAATCCATATTTGACAAACATATGGCCAAATTTGCGAGCTGTTGACATACGCTTACTCCCAGAATCAGCGGTCTACCGGAGACTACGGAGAGTATCGTCTTTGGTGCCGCGTGCGGATATCAGGAAAGCATATGACAATGGCTTATTGTGCAACTACGAGCTATTGGATTCCGCAGTTAAAATCATTGCCAAATTTGACTGGGTGGAATTGGACATGTTTGCGCCTATATTGAAGGAGCATGGTAAGAGCATATTTTTTATAAGCTCATCATCATTATCGAACAACTCTAAAAACCATCTAATTGTGTTTATTTTCGTTTTTTAAGCGAAAATTCGACTTCGCCAAATTTCGAGTGATAAATCATCTTCGTCAACATCTCCATCGATATCGGATGAAAATAGCTTGATCAATGATGATGCATCGCGATGGGGAAGCATTGAAGAACGCGTTCGATGGATGGATCAAAATCAATATTCGCGCGAGTTCGAGCAAGCTGATGGAGCTGTAGCCGGACCATCCGGTCGAAATGAAGTATCTCCACCACCACTAACACCATCGCAAGAGTCTCTTAATGTGTGCGATATGTGTCAAAGATCGCCATCCCCACCAGTTGAGGAGGCACCGGTGCAAGACAATGTTGCGGACGACTGGGTGCACCATGAATACGATGCCGCTCGTGTAAATGATGCCAATCAAGAGTATGGTAGCGATGATGATGATGATGATGATGATGCATCAACATGGATTCCATCATCACCAGCGGATCCTGGTAATTTTGATATTACTTTTAAAACTCTACATAATTGAAATGCCGTTCAGATTTTTACGGTTTTGAAATATCTCTGTTGCAGGGTATGAATCGTGCGAATTCGAAAATCTGGCATGGCGAGAGCGGCGCGCTGCAATGTTGAGTGAGAATGAAAATGAGGAATGAAAAAAAAAATTGTACACAAGTTTTAAATAAATCAATTTCATACAGCAGATTTATTTACCCAACTATTGTGACTATTGTCAAAACCAAGCCATTTTACAAATATTTTATTTCCACGTTTCTTCAATACTTTCTCAACGAGATAAACATTGGGATATTTCACTTTGAGGAGCTCTTGTTCGTAGAAACCGCCACCGATAGGTTGATCTCGATGATCCTTCAGCTGGTACATCGTTGGATTCGTATTTTTCACTCGATCAATCGTAAATATTTCCGTTGCCCAATTCGGAGTGTAACCTTTCTCGAATGCGTTCTTAAATTTGCTGATTCTCGCTTTGTCGTCGATTTTGTATTTTGCCGGTTTCTTCGTAGGAGACGTGATTTTCTTCTAAATATTGCGTAAAATTTGTTTCTCATTAGCCGTATTAACATTTTTTGGTTTCATCTTAATTGTACGATGTACGGTATTGTTGTATTCGGAAATCATATCATCGAGAATGTCTATCCATTTGTAATTTCCGCGAAGACTGAATCGTATCCACATTTTATTTTTTAGTGTACGATTGAAACGTTCGCAGATCGAAGCTTTTAAATTGCTGTATGTCGAGTACATGTGAATGTTGAATTTTTCCATAAGCCCCTGAAACTCGGCATTGTAAAACTCTTTTCCTCGATCGACTTGCAAGTTTTTCGGTGTTCAACCCTGAACTAGTATGGATTTCATAGCCGATGTCGTATCTCTCCCCGTCTTACTCTTGATCGGTACAGCCCAGGCATACTTTGAGAATACATCGATAACGGTGAGGAGGAACTTTTGCTTAGAGTTTCGGTGAGCGTAAGATGACATATCGACGAGATCGGCCTGCCAAGTCTCATCGAGACCGCGTATATCAACACATCGACGGATGTAATTCCTTCGCGCCGGCTTAGGTAGCCCTCTCACCACGGTCTCTTTCTCGCTCATGTTCGAGCGCGTGCAAGCGGTTGTCCAGTAGCGCGAGCACTTGGGAATTTTTCACTGATAACGCGTGTACAGCTTCTTGGTCCGTTTTAAACTGGCTCAAGTGGCTCTTGACACTATCGATCATTAACATATAATTACCGCTACTACTACTACTTTGCTCCAATGTTTTCAGCTCGTTTTCCAACAGCACAATGAGCTCGGAATTGCGTTTCGTCAGGTTTTCAGGATTTTCATGATTGATTTTTTTATCTCTTATGTGCTCCGCGAGTTGGGGCTCGAGTGCACTGATCATTATGTCATGATTATCAATATCCTCCCGTAGAGAAGATGAAACGTGATATATCTGACGCACTTCTTGTTGCATTGCGCTTCGCATCACTCTCATTGAAATCGCATCATTCTCGTCTATCGGATCAGCCAAATTACACAAACGTTTTTTATCAATATCTTATTGTCCATCGCGAGTAATCTTGAATCCTTTGCCTCGAGGTCCGCGAACATTTTCACTTCTACTTTTTGGCTGCAGTTGGCGTCCAAACACGTCAACGCTCATCTTGCGAATGTGCAACAAGATCTTGGTGAGAATCGTTTTAATGAATAATTCCAGCCTCGCGTAATTCTTCAATGATTGATACAATTTCGTTGGAATGAGACAAGTTGCCGGCTGCTTGAGATGCTACGAGTAAACGTAAAGGATCGACCAATTCGTTAGGATCATCCCAATAAACATAATCAAATTTGGTATTTTTTTCAACCACTTTATGGATACCTCCGCCAATATGTTTTCGCGATGCGATTTTTGTGATATATATTTTAAATTTATAAGTATTATCCCTTCGCGTCGCTTCACCGGCTTTGTAAAACTTTTTATGAGCGTCCGTTGTAATTACGATATCTTCATAATTTTTTACATCATCCTCCGTGATAGTCTCGATATCGAGAACTTTTTTGAACAATAGCTCGATTAATCCCACAGTTTTTGCATACTCTCGATCTCCCACGCGAATCTTCGGTGAATCGAAGTTTATCGATGAATCGCCAATTTTCAGTTTGTCATTGGCGAGAAGCCGAACACCGTAAAAAACATCGAAATTCGTTTTTCGATTTCTTTGTAATAACACGATATATTCGTTGATTAATTGGTCAACGTTGCGGGTTGATTTGTCATCATCATTATCACTCTCATCCATACTCGTCTCATATGTTGATTTGAAGGAGACATCATCATCATAAGACGTATCAGTTTTTTTAACATGCTCCTTTCCAAACGAATCATCGTGTTCTTCCTTAACGTTTTTTTCTTCTTTTTTTACTTCCTCCTTAATTGGATGATCCACATTCCGTATTAACGTTTCCAGCGGTGTGACTATAGGTTTGAAAACTTCCCGCCTCATGAGTTCGACATCATCCTTGCTGCTTTTCATCATACGATGTTTTTTTCTAATCGCTTCGCTCGCTCGAACAAGCTGATGCAACACATCTCGCTCTTTTTTATGCTCCATGTTGTCGCTATAGCGACGCTGATGGTACTGCTGTTTGTTGGATACAACAAAGTCATTTAATGGTGAGAAAAGTATCAAAACCCCGTCGGTATCTACCCTTGTCCACTTCGCTATCCTTGTCACTCGCGATAAATCCGTATTTATCAGAATTCCAACATTCCGAACAAATGCTCTTGAATTGCGAATAAGTCATATCCGTGTTAACATGATCGTTATACACATGTTTCAAATTCATATCATCCTGCTTGAATAGAACAAAAAAGTTCGTATTATCTTTTACGAGATGCTTAGGAATGCGAGCATACGTCTGACAAAGATAGAAGCTGTCGACAATTTCGTGTCTTCCCATGGAGAAAAAGGCCCTCATATTGTCTTGTTTCTCGCACGCAACATCGTCAAAGATGATTATCGAGTGAGGTCGCGCATCGCTAGGTGACACCACTTGTTCGTGCTCGTTGAACGGATGATATTCGACCCCGTTCACCGGTTCGAGCAATCGTTCGAGCAATTTATACTTTGGTTGTTTCAACGATTTTGAATAAAGGTAAATGTTCTCAAATCTCAGTCCATTGGGATGTATTATGAGCGAGAGCAAAGCATTGGTTTTGCCACAATTCGATGGACCGCAAAACACAGCACGAATAGTATCAGGCAGCAAATCACTATGACGTTTTTGTCTCTTCTCCGCTCGCGTAAATTCATCGAAATTTATTACAGGCAATAGTCCCATCTGTGAACTCATCTTGACCGTAACTGATGGAAATAGGTATAAGTAGTATGCTTATAACGATTGATGTCTCAGTTGCGAATGTTTTCCCGTCTGATGAACATATGTGGAAAATGCCGAAACAAGACGATCCGAATAATCCTATAACCGAAAGTTTGAAGAAATTTGCCGATCGTTATCTTGACTATTCCAATCCTAACATTAGAGGAAGTACGCGATTTACGGGAGAAGTTGACCCGGGACGATACGGTGCAGTTGGTGATAAGAAGAAACAGTGTAAATAAGGATACCGCGAGCATTGAAAACTGTCACGAGGAGCATGATCGTTGGCGCGAAAAACAAAAAACGTGGAAAAGGAGTCGTCAACAATTTGATTAATAAACTTCCATTCGAGTTACACATACCGGGATATCAATATTGCGGGCCCGGCACAAAATTGTCTGAGCGGCTTGCGCGAGGCGATCCTGGCGTTAATCCGCTCGACGCGGCTTGCAAAGAACACGATATCGCGTATTCGAAAAATCGGGAGAATATCGCGGCGCGACACGAGGCTGACAAGGTGCTGACCGAGGAAGCGTGGAAACGAGTATTCGCCAGAGACGCTAGCTTAGGCGAGAAAGCGAGTGCCCTGAGTATTGCTAATATCATGAAGGTTAAAAGGAAATTCGGTATGGGGGTCAAGCCAAGTTTCAAAAAAGTTGTCGCAGCAGCACGAGCAACGATGATTCGCAGCGGTGATTCGAGAGCACTCATCAGATCCGCTTTCAAGGGTGCTCGGAGCGTGACGAAAAAAGCAGCAGGATGTAAAATGCGCGCTCCTCGTGTTATACGCGTGCCGAAAAAGATCGGTGGTTTCTTGCCGTTTCTCGTGCCGATTTTCGCGGGGCTCAGCGCTACCGGGGCATTGGCCGGTGGTGCGGCGAGTATAGCGAAAGCCGTTAACGCTGCTCAGGCAGCTAAACGAGAATTGGACGAACACAAACGACACAATCGAACGATCGAGGCTATTGCATTGGGCAAAGGCTTACATCTTGAACCATACAAGCAGGGATTGGGCCTTCATATAGCTCCAAAAAACGTGAATTGAAGCTACCCCATCGACCGCTCACCGACGCGGATCTCCGTAAATACGCACGAATCATGAACATTCGACATTTTCGAGGTGTTTACATGCGGGATAAACTGCCGAAGAGCGGACCGCTGAAATACGAAACGGCAATTGTGAATTTGGATGAGAATATCGGTCGTGGTACACACTAGGTTGCGTACAAAAAATTTGAAAAAAGGATCGATTATTTCGATAGTTTTGGCAACCTTCGACCACCATCCGAACTCATGAAATATTTCGGTGTCAGTAGCGTGAATTACAACTACGAGAGATACCAAGACTATGATACAATCGAGTGCGGTCATTTGTGCTTGAAGTTTCTCTGCGATCAATTGGATTTTGGTGAAAAGTATGCGTTATATATAAACGTTCAGGGTAAAACAGGGAGGTCAGTCGTAAATTAACCGTCATCGATGATAGTTTCACATTAACGATATCGGGAACTTCGTCCATACTCGAGGCGCAATACTTTCCACCGATCGAGCTCTCACCTCACAAAAATTATAGCCTCGGTCTCATCGAATTGCTAACCTTTAATTCCATTCCCAACATCGACTTTCAAAGTAATCAACTTTACGTTGGAGATGAGATATTAACGATACTTACGGGCAGCTACGAGATTGAAGATATTGAGAAATATGTACAGTCGGAATTGACACTTAAAGATATTATTCTCAATATAAAACCCAATAATAATACTTTGCGTAGTGAAATTAAGTGTAATCGCGAAATAAATGTTATACCTAATGATTCTATCGGACGCCTGTTGGGATTTACACCGCGTATTCTGAGTGCCGATAAAAGACACAAATCCGATCTACCGGTAGCCATTCTCAAAGTGAACGCCCTACGAGTTGAGTGTAACATCACCACGGGAGCTTATATCAACGAGCGAAAAGTACACACGATTCACGAGTTTTTTCCGACAGTCCCACCTGGTTACAAAATCATCGAAGTACCGGCACATGTGATTTATCTGCCGATCACCAGCAGAACAATAGATTGCATGAGACTTCAGATAGTCGATCAGGACGGTGATATAGTCAATTTTCGCGGTGAAGTTATTACGATTCGTTTGCATATAAAATCGCAATGGGCATAGTTTACAACAGAATTCTTAATAAACCGACATGGCTTGCGGTGGACAGTCGTCGATCAACGCGCAGAGCGTTAACACCTCAAAACGTGTTGTTCCTGCAGAGTCTAGGCCTAAAAATTCGCGAAAAAAACGTGTGAGACATAAATTTTTGTTCTGCGCTTTGGCCATATGCTGTGTACAATGGAGGAGGAAATAGTTAATATTCAGAACCCCGTCATCTTTGATGAATCCATCACACATTGTGAGATTCATGCTCATCAGCCGTATGCATTTGCAACCTTCAACAACAGCGATGAAATCCGCATCTCTATTCAGCATCAAGATCTCTGCATACTACCGAGTCACTGCTCCTTACATATATGCGGAAAATTGACGAAAAACGATGGCACACCGACCCTTGCTATGAGCCTCGTCAATAACGCCATTTGCTATTTGTTCGAGGAAATACGTTACGAGCTCAATGCCATCGAGATCGATCGAAGTAAAAATGTCGGCCTCACGAGTCTGATTAAGGGCTACTCGTCGATGAGCCCGAGTAAAAGCAGCATGCTGGAGAACACCGGATGGCTCGACGTCGAGGAAACGAAGCAAATCGTAGATGCTGCGGGTAATTTCGACATATGCATACCGCTGAGCATGCTGCTGGGCTTCGCTGAGGATTATCGAAAAATCGTGATAAATGCTAAACACGAGCTCATCCTATCGCGATCAAAGACCGACAATGATGCCGTTGTACAGGCAGCCGATGAAGATTTCAAACTCGGTCTGCAAAAGATTGAATGGCTCGTGCCATACGTGACAGTTTCGGATCAGCGGAAAATTCAACTCTTGAAGTACATAGCCAAGGATCCGCCGATTTCCATGAGTTCCCGCACGTGGGAACTATACGAATATCCGCTGCTACCGGCCACCTCGAAACACGTTTGGTCCGTGAAAACATCGACGCAACTCGAGAAACCTCGTTACGTCATTCTCGCATTTCAGACAGATCGAAAAATCCAGAAGAACAAGAATGCGAGTAATTTCGATCATTGCAAAATCACCGACGTCAAACTGTATCTCAATTCGCAATGTTATCCCTATGGAAATTTGAATCTCAACATCGATCAAAATCAGTACGCTTTGCTGTATCAGATGTACGCAAATTTCCAATTCACGTACTACAACAGAGCAGTGCAGCCAGATCGCGCGGAATTCTTACCCTCTCTCTAGTCCTTTCCGCGCCTACCATACAACCAGAGAAGCGCGTGTCCGTGAGCAAGCGACGCTCGGACGCCGTCGGAAAGAGCCGAGCGCGGTCGAGAAACTTCGACCGCGCCTTCGGCAGCTACACTCATACATGGGGACGCTGAGCACGTTCATGTGGCGCGCAAGAGGACTAGAGAGAGGGTAGCCTTTCCGCGCGATCTGGCTGCTGGCTTCTGGCTGCGCGCTTAGCACGGCTCGCGCGTGACGTCACCCGACGGCCCGCGCGAGACTCTTCTAATAAATTGTTCCCTCTTCACTTACACCCGTCCTAATGCTAAATGCATTATAATCCCTATAAATAAGCGGAAATATATTTACATTACTAATATTATATTAATTCTCATACTTTTATCGAGGGATAAGCAACAAAACAGCTACCGAATACAAGCCAATTATCTATCCGGCCGCGATGAACAAGTACGAAAATGTGCACCTATCCCTCAAGCGATTAGATGGTCCAGTCGGTAGCGTGCCTGACTACGGTCCGAAGGGGCGCGGGATCGATTCCCGCTCCAAGTATTTTTTTTTATTTTCTTTTTTTGGGCGAATTGCTCATTCGTGACACACGCTCATTGAAAGAACAGCAATTTTGTAATCGTATGATAATACATCTAAAATTTAGATGTATCATTATATTATACTTCGCTTACGATTGATACGATAATAATACATCTAAACTTTAGATGTATTATTATATTATACTTCATCATATTTCCATACTTTCTCTATTTATACAAACTTTTATCAAGCAATAAAACGTTATCCCCGAAAACAAGCCAATCATCATCCATCCGGCCGCGAATCACAAGTGCCAAAAGATGCACTATTTCCACAATCGATGGGGTGGTTCCGTGGTAGCGCGTCGGGCTCCAGACCACAGGGGCGTTGGATCGATTCCCGCGCTCAGTATTTTTTTTTTTTTTTATGGGGCGAGTTATTCATTCGTAAAATACGCTGAAATAAATTGCAAAATAATATATATATCACATTCGTCAAGTGGCGAAGTAGGCAAAACACCGAAAAATCAAAGCGTCAGTGCTGAATGTCGAAGTATTTTAACCTTTTCCGATGTCAAAGTTTTAACGCTTGAAAAATTTTTTGTTGTTGTTTTTTTTTACTTACATGATTACATTCGGTGGTTTCGTACAAAAAGGAGTGAAATCCACATTTGAAACTTTAAAAAGTAAAAAATGTACACTAACTAATAAAAATAGAAGTTTTCATCGAAAAGTATTTTTTTCAAATGGTGTGAAAAAAAAATTAACATTATCAAAAAAAAAATCGAGCTAGACGTGCATGCACCTCTTTATCTTAACCATGCATGCCAAATTTGATTTTTTTTTTTTAAATGTTATTTCTATTTTTCACACTATTTGAAAAAAATACTTTTCGACGAAAACTACTATTTTCATTACTTGGTGTACATTTTTTACTTTTTAAAGTTTTAAATGTGGATTTTACTTCTTTTTGTACGAAACCACCGAAAGTAATCATGTAAGTAAAAAAAAACAACAACAAAAAATTCTTCAAGCGTTAAAACTTTGACATCGGAAAAGGTTAAAATACTTCGACATTCAGCACTGACGCTTTGATTTTTCGGTGTTTTGCCTACTTCGCCACTTGACGAATGTGATATATATATTATTTTACAATTTATTTCAGCGTATTTTACGAATGAATAACTCGCCCCATAAAAAAAAAAAAAAATACTGAGCGCGGGAATCGATCCCACGCTCCTGTGGCCTGGAGCCCGACGCGCTACCACGGAACCACCCCATCGATTGTGGAAATAGTGCATCTTTTGGCACTTGTGATTCGCGGCCGGATGGATGATGATTGTCTTGTTTTCGGGGATAATGTTTTATTGCTTGATAAAAGTTTGTATAAATAGAGAAAGTATGGAAATATGATGAAGTATAATATAATAATACATCTAAAGTTTAGATGTATTATTATCGTATCAATCGTAAGCGAAGTATAATATAATAATACATCTAAATTTTAGATGTATTATCATACGATTACAAAATTGTTGTTCTTTCAATGAGCGTGTGTCACGAATGAGCAATTCGCCCAAAAAAAGAAAATAAAAAAAAATACTTGGAGCGGGAATCGATCCCGCGCCCCTTCGGACCGTAGTCAGGCACGCTACCGACTGGACCATCTAATCGCTTGAGGGATAGGTGCACATTTTCGTACTTGTTCATCGCGGCCGGATATATAATTGTCTTGTATTCGGTAGCTGTTTTGTTGCTTATCCCTCGATAAAAGTATGAGAATTAATATAATATTAGTAATGTAAATATATTTCCGCTTATTTATAGGGATTATAATGCATTTAGCATTAGGACGGGTGTAAGTGAAGAGGGAACAATTTATTAGAAGAGTCTCGCGCGGGCCGTCGGGTGACGTCACGCGCGAGCCGTGCTAAGCGCGCAGCCAGAAGCCAGCAGCCAGATCGCGCGGAAAGGCTACCCTCTCTCTAGTCCTCTTGCGCGCCACATGAACGTGCTCAGCGTCCCCATGTATGAGTGTAGCTGCCGAAGGCGCGGTCGAAGTTTCTCGACCGCGCTCGGCTCTTTCCGACGGCGTCCGAGCGTCGCTTGCTCACGGACACGCGCTTCTCTGGTTGTGTGGTAGGCGCGGAAGGGACTAGAGAGAGGGTAAGAATTCCGCGCGATCCGGCTGCACTGCAACAGAGAGCCCGAGCCATGGTTAGACAAGTCGCAATTTCTGAAGTATGCTCCGCTCATTATTATCGACTGCTCGAAGCAAAACGAATCGTTGAAGACAGGCCCGGTGGATGTTCGCCTTGAATTTGAGTCGAAAAATAATATTCCTGCGCATACATCAGCTTACTGCCTCATACTTCACGATCGTATCGTTCAGTATAATCCGATCAGCGGCGGCGTGAAGAAGCTGATATAATGGATTACATCGTTGATATTCAAGGCTTCAAACGGCCAATTAACGAGTTTGTCCTCAAATAAATATCTTTTGTCGAAGTGCAACAAGACGGTCCACCTTTGACTCTGTTCTTCGATTCGCCATCGCCATGGAAGTCGTTGCCGGTCAAATACAAAGCCATGAATTTATGGCTAACACGCAATTATCATGTAATGAGCTGGGAAGACGGTGAAATACCCTATGAAGCGGCAGAAACGGTGATTGGCGCCATATTGCAACGAGCTCGCAAAGTATACGTCAAGGGACTCGAAAAAACACAATGGATGAAAAAGTTCACGACCGCTGAGATTATCGATCTCGAGACTCTGGACTGCCTGGACTGAAACGGCGGGAGTAACTATGACTAACTAATGACTCTCTCGAGCGGGGTTAGGATGCGCGACGCGCATTGCTTGACTCTGTCTCGGGAGGGTCATTTTGTTGCTCCCGGACCACACGACGTTTACCCCTAAAGCTCCCAGTTAGCTGGCAGCGGCCCATCTTGAGGCGGCTAACGCGGAGATACGTGTAGCGAAGCGGAGGAGGAGGTGGCGCGGTGAGGAACTTCGGCTCCTCGCCAGGGAGGAAGCGTTAGCCCTGGCTCGGGGAGTTCGCTTCGTGAATCAACATCTTCACGAGGCTCTCCACGGGTCTCGAACTCTCGAGTCCATCAAGGGAGTTCGTAGAGGCGCAGGCTACAAGGCTCTCGTGGCAGCTGCGTCCCAGGATCCCCGGGCAGTCCCCGATGTGCCGTCTGAACGGTCGTCGTCGGAAGACTCGCCCGGATCTTCTTCTTTCCCTACGGGATCGCCGGGGGCGTCCGTATCCTCGCAAGAGGATCGGGAGTCGCCGGCGTCTCGGGCGTCACCTCGCGCTTCCGCGCCCCACCGCTGGAGTGCTGCGTATGGCACACTCGGAGAAGCTGTCGATCTGCTTTTGCCGGTTGTACGGCAGATCCGAGGATTCGAGACCACTCTCCTAGTCGAACTGGCCTTGGCCTTTCGGCGCGGAGAGGACGTCGAGGATCGGTGTTGTGCGTGGTGGCGGAGGGTCTTCCCACCGTCTCCAGCCGCGAGTCCGCGTCGGCCGCCTCGTGGGCCCATCCCAAGAAATACCTCGAAGAAGCGCCAACGTCGACGCGAGTATGCTAGAATGCAGAGGCTCTTCCATCGGTCCATGGCTCGTGCGGCTAGTGAGGCCGTGGATGGTCCGACGGAGTCGGCTATTCCCGATGTGGCGGCTATGACCGACCACTGGGGGCCGTACATCCAACAAGCGTCGGTACCTTACCCCGCGATGGCTTTGCCGGTTGAGCGGGAGGAGCTGACGCATACCTGGCTGCCCGTCACATGCGAGGAGGTTACGGCAATAACCGTTCCTCTCTCGTCAGCGCCGGGTATTGATGGGGTGACAGCGAGGCAGTGGCGTGCAGTTCCGGCGAGCGTTAAAGCTCTTTTCTTTAATATCGTCATGGCCCGGGGCTCGTTCCCCGAGGACATTCTCGTGAGTCGGACCGTGTTCGTTCCCAAGAAGTCGGGGGCGGAGCTGCCGTCGGATTTTCGACCGATCAATATAGCATCGGTCGTGGTCCGGCACCTCCACAAGATTCTTGCGACTCGCCTGCGAGGAGCTGGTCTTGTGGAGGAGCGGCAGCGATGCTTCGATGACGGATGTGCGGAAAATATCATCGCGCTTGCTGCGCTGCTGGACGATGCGAGGCGAAATCTTAGGGAGCTACATGTAGTCTCCCTGGACGTAACCAAGGCGTTCGACAGCGTCAGTCATAGCGCAATCCGCGCGGTAATGGGACGACACGGATTACCGACCGGAATGGTCAGTTACGTCGCGAAGACCTACGACGTGGGCTCAACGATATTTGAAGTTGAGGGTGCTCGCTCGGAGCTTGTGCGTGCGAGCAGAGGGGTACGGCAGGGTGACCCGCTGTCCTCGATGCTCTTCTGCCTCGTCGTCAACGAGGTATTAACATCTGTACCTCGGGATGTCGGGTACGAGTTCGGCGGAGTTCGCCTCAATGCGCTTGCTTATGCAGACGATATTCTGCTCTTGACTGCTTCCCAACTGGGAATGCGAACCGCGCTCCGGACTGTTGAGGATCGGGCGGCGGCTCATGGGCTCTCGCTCAATGCGGGGAAGTGCGCCGCACTCTCCCTGGTGCCGGCCGGTAAGCTGAAGAAGTACAAGGTCCTGACCACGTCCCAATTCCATCTGTCGGATGGCCATGCCATCCGACAATTGACCCCCTCGCAAGAGTGGCGGTATTTGGGTGTGGACTTCAGGCCTGTAGGACCGAAGCGAGCCGACGGGTGCCTTGCACGCCAACTTGAGAGATTGACGAGAGCCCCATTGAAGCCGCAACAGCGTCTCAAGATCCTACGCAGCTTTCTGGTGCCTCGACTCTATCATGGGCTCGTGCTGGCTGGGACCACCCTTGGGAAACTGAGGGCTCTCGACCGGCAGGTTCGTGATAGTGTCCGGAGATGGCTCCGCTTCCCGCACGATGTGCCGACCGGTTACTTCCACGCACGCTGCTGTGATGGGGGGCTTGGTATTCCATCTTTCGCCACCACAGTCCCAGCCCTTTTAATAGAGAGGCTGGGACGTCTGACGACATCCTCCTGTGGCGCAGTGAAAGTCGCGGCGACGCTCACGTGGCCCTCAACAAGGCTACAGTGGGCGCAGCGGGCTCTCACGAAAGATGGAGTCCTTTGGGGCTCCATGAAGCGTCAAGGAGAGTGGTGGGCCAAGCACCTCATCGCGTCTAATGACGGCAGAGATCTGCGTGAGTGTGGACGTACCGGCGTATCGAACTGGTGGATCGATGCGGGGAGTTATGGAGTGCCCGGAAAGGACTATGTCCAGTATCACCATGTCCGGGTAAACTGTCTGCCCACGCGAATTAGAACTTCGCGTGGCATTCGGAGACTGGCGCAGGACGTCCGATGTCGGGCCGGCTGTTATGCAACCGAGACAGCGGCCCCACGTCATACAAGCGTGCCACCGGACTCATGGCGGATGTGTCAGACGGCATAACGCTGTGAGCAAGGTGGTTGCGTCCGGTCTCCGTAATGTCGGGTGGACAGTCTCCGAGGAGCCCCGCTTCCAGACCTTTAGGCATACTATGCCGAAAACGCCGAGCTGGTACGAGCTCTTTCAGAGCGACACCAGGTCGGAGTCGAGGCCGTATCCTTCTCCTCCTGCACCATCTCTTGGCGAGGAGTGTGGTCGTCCAAATCCGATGACTTCCTGCTGAGGGTGGGTCTCTCCAAGAGACTCCTGGCTGGCATCACCACCAGGGTCTTGCAGGGGAGTCACACGAACTGGTCGAGGTGGAATAGGATGACAGGCCTAGGAAGGAATACGTTTAGGCGAGAGGCTCAGCCCCGGGTTGGAGTTGGTTGAGTTGAGCAAGGATGGGGCAGAGTCCCTTCTTGAATTGGAGAACCCGGCTCCACACTAACTGAACACGGGAAAAGTAGAGTAGATCCGTCTAATCCCATGCTTCACATGGAATTAGGTAACTGGATTTAAAAAAAAAAAAAAAAAAAAAAATAGCCAAATGCCTCGTCATCTAATTAGTGACGCGCATGAATGGATTAACGAGATTCCCACTGTCCCTATCACTGACTAGCGAGCAGACCTTCGCAGGAGTAGGACCTCAATAGTTGCTCCTGGTAGCTGGCCAAGCTAACGAGTTTGTTGACGAGTGCACGTGTTGACGGGTTAAAGAGTTAAGGAGTTAAAGGGTTAAAAGGGTTAAAAGGGTTAAAAAGGTTAAAAGGGTTAAAAGAGTTAATAGGGTTAAAAGGGTTAAAAGGGTTAACTTTTTTTTTTTTTTTTTTTTTTTGATGGCAAGGGCAAAGGCAAAAGGGACGGCCTCAGGGCGGAGAATTGGTGTTTCCGTGGTGCCCGAGGCAGGGGGGTCTGGGGGGTTGTCCGGTGGCGGCGAGTCGAGTGTGAGCGACTCGTCGTTATCTTCTCCGTCCACCCGGGCGGTCGAGCGTCCTGGTGTGGCCTGGGTGCAGGCCGCCAGGCGTTCCAGGGGCAGAAAGAGCAATAAGAGGGCGAGGGCGGTCAACGTTTCCTCAGGGGGGCAGTCAGCGTCTGCAGCTTGTGGACCTGGGGGGCCGGCGTTGGTTAGGGCAGGGTCGGTGGGCCTGGTGGTCCCGGCCACTGCGTTTGGTGGCAAGGGGCCGCCGAGGCCCATCGGCTTGGCGGAGCTCGTTGCTCGAGCAGAGTGGTTGGCAGGAGAGGTTCGGTCCGGCATGACGGATCCCGCAAATAAAGTCAGCAAGTCCGTGGCCTCCTTCATCGAGGACAGGCTGGCAGGGTTCGTGTCCCTTCTTGTCGCGGCTTCAGGAAGGGTTGAGAGTCTGTCGGGTGAGTGCGCGGGACTCCGTTCCGCGTATGAGTCGGTCGTGCGACGGGTCGGCGAGCGTCTGGGTGGTGTTGCGCCAGACGAGCGACCCGCCGCTCCTTCGCGTGTGGCGCGCCCTGCAACGTTTGCAGCGGCTGTGAGTGAGGTCTCGCCCGTTCTGTCCGGGTCCTCAGCGGTGGCTGCGGGCCCCGCTGTCGCGGTTAACTCTTGTCCGGTGTCTGCGAGGTCAGCCCCTTCGCGTCGTTATAGGCCCCGGGCGGCTCGCGTTCCCCAGTGTGCTGTCTTTGTTAAGGCAGCCGGGGACGCGATGGATGCCGCAGAGGTCAGGTCACGCCTCAAGGCTCTCGTGAATCCGGGGCTGGCCTCGGTCTGCGTAACGGCGGTTAGGTCGGTTTCAGGGGGCGTCCTGGTCGAGACTCGAACGGAAGAGGAGTTGGACTTCTTCCGCAAGAGTGAGGCTATCCGGGAGGGCGGTCTCACAGTGACGGCGCCGGAGCCTCCTAGACGGAAAATCGTCGTCTTTGCGGTTCCCGCGGGTGTAACGGAGAATGAGCTTATAGCCGCCCTTCGGAGGCAGGCCGCCCCCGGGTTGGGGGACGGTGACTTTTGCGGGGCCGTTAGGGTTGTGCGGAAGTTTGGTGGTGGGAAGATTCGTTCGCGGGGGCTCCATTGGGTCTTGGAGGCTACGCCGGAGGTCGCGGGGCTGCTGGCTGGGGGGGGCTGTGTCTCCCTCGGCTGGCACTCTTGCGTTGTTAGGGAGTATGTCGAGGTTCTTCGTTGTTTCCGGTGCTTGGGCTTCAGCCATTCATCGTGGTTCTGCCGGAGGACCGTGATCACTTGTGGCTGGTGCGCCGATGAGGGCCATTCCGCGGCGGGTTGCCCGGTAAAGGACCGGGCGCCCTGCTGCGTGAACTGCCGTGCGGCGGGCCTGCGGGCCGATCACGGGGCGATGGGTGGGGCGTGCCCCCCCTTTCGCGCCGAGCTCGGGCGTGGGGGTGCCGCCGTAGCAGCTGGCCGGGCTCGCGTCGCCTCCGCCGCTGCCGCTTCCGCCTCGGGCGAGTCGTTGGTGGCTGCTGCGTCGGTTGCGGCGGCGGCGGGCCGCGCGAGTTCTTCGGCTTTGGAGCGGCGTGGTAGTGGGGGGGCTTCGGGGGGCCCGTCTGAGTGTGCGGACAATGGTTGAGCCGCCTCTCCCGGGGCCCGCCGTCGCCGCTGCTGGGGGGTTGGGGGGCGTGGGGTCCGGTGGGCTCCGCGTCCTTCAGCTGAATTGCCAGCGGTCCCGGGGGGTGATGGCCGAGGTTGGCCAGGCGCTCGCCGAGGGTCGCTACGGGGCCGCTCTCCTGCAGGAGCCGTATCTGCGGGCGGGCGGTGTCGTGGCTGGGCTTCCGGCCTGGATGCGGGTGTTTCAGAGTGGCGACGGCGGGTCTGCGGTTGTCCTCGCCGACGCGTCGCTCGACGCGACGGTGGTGGTGGTCCCTGATGGGGGGTTGGGTTCCACGGTGTGGGTTCGCGGTGGTTTCGGGGCTCTCTACCTGTGCTCCGTGTACTGCCGGCACGGGGTCCCTCTCGACGGCTACTTTCAGTACCTTGAGTGGGTGTTTGATCGGCTGCGGGGGGCTCCCGTGCTGGCGGGGATGGATGCGAACGCCGTATCCCGCCTGTGGCACTCAAAGAACCGCTTCCGGGGCCACCAAAATGCCGTCAGGGGCGGTGAGTTTGAGGCCTTCATTATCGCCCTCGATGTGGAGGTCTTGAACGAGCCATCCCAGCACTTCACGTTCGACGGTCCTACGGGCCGTTCGGATATCGACGTCACTCTGGGGAGGGGTCTCGAGCGAGTGTACCTGACGAGGTGGGAGATCCTGCCGGATCTGGTGCACTCGGATCACAATGCCATCTGTCCGACCCTTTCGCGGAGGGACGGGGGTACCGACCGCCCGCTGCCTGTGAGTAGGTGGCGGGCTGTCGACGTGGATTGGGCAGCGTACGGGGCTGCCCTCGCGCAGGCAGCGCAGAGGGTGGACCGCGGCGCGTTGGCGGGGGCCGGTCCGGCTGCCCTTGCGGAGGCGGTTGCGACCGTGGTTCGGG
Organism: Heteropelma amictum; assembly: GCA_959613375.1. Classification (NCBI taxonomy): domain Eukaryota; kingdom Metazoa; phylum Arthropoda; class Insecta; order Hymenoptera; family Ichneumonidae; genus Heteropelma; species Heteropelma amictum. The sequence goes on from OY390729.1 coordinate 1,526,467, forward strand.
ACGTGAATGGCTCCCAGCTGGGGGTGGCTGGTACATCGCCGCGGAGAGGGTCCCGGTGGTGGAACCGGGAGCTCACCCGGGGGAGGCGGCTCGCTAGGAGGGTTACGGTTGCTCTCCAGAGGGCAAGGAGACGTGAGGCGCCGGCGGAGGACCGGGAGGCGCTCCGGGTCGCGTATCGGGACGCGCGCCGGAGTTTTCGCCGCCTGGTCCTCCGGAGGACGGAGGAGGATTGGCGCGCCTTTGTCGGTGGGGTCGGGAACGCTGACCCCTGGGGTGATGTTTATCGCATCCTCAGGGGCCGGCGCGGCCCTGCTGACATTGGCGGTATGGGGTCGGGGGGGGCACCCGCATCCACGTGGGAAGCGAGTGCCACGGCGCTCTTGGAGCGCTTCTTCCCGCGGCTCCCGGAGCGGGAGCCCGTGGGGGGAGGCGTGTTCCCGGTGCCAGATCCCCCGGCTCCGATCACCCTCGCGGAGGTAGGGCTCGCCCTCAAGAAGATGAGGGCGGGCAGCGCGCCCGGGCCTGACGGGATAACTGTCCCCATGGTGGGGGCGCTCGTCAGGTACGTGCCCGACCTGATGCTGGCCATGTACAACGGCTGCTTGGAAGCTGGGGTGTTCCCACCTCAGTGGAAAAGGGCCCGAGTCGTGGCCATCTCGAAGGGTCCCGGGAGGCCGACCGACGAGGCTGGGTCTTACAGGCCGATCAGCCTCCTTCCGGTCCTGGGCAAGCTGCTGGAGAAGATCCTGGTGCAGAGGTTGGAGGTGAGGGAAGCTCACTCCCTCTCGGACCGGCAGTTTGGATTCAGGGCTGGAAGGAGCACCGAGGATGCGTGGCACATGGCGATGAGGGTGGTCGAGGAGTCTCCCCACAAGTACGTGCTTGGCACGTTTGTGGATTTCAAGGGGGCGTTCGATCACCTGAGCTGGGACGTGATACTCGGGATCTTGGGCTCCGCCGGGTGTCCCGAATTGGGCATCTGGCGGAGTTTCTTCAGCGATCGTCGGGTGTTTATGGCCTCCCGGTTTAGTGAGGTTGAGCTCGAGGTCCAGCGGGGCTGCCCCCAGGGATCGATGTCCGGGCCGATTTTCTGGAATCTGGCGCTGGACCCCCTGTTGCCGCGACTCCGTGGGGATGGCATCGAGGTCGTTGCCTATGCCGATGACACGCTCCTAATCTCCTCGGGGGACTCCCGCCTGAGCGTTGAAACGCGGGCTACGGAGTCTCTTGATATGGTGAGGAAGTGGGGCGCCAAGGCGGCGGTCGAAGTCTCCAGGGACAAGACCGTCTGCATGATGCTCCGCGGCAGGTTCGCGAGCACCAGGCGCCCCAGGGTTCTCCTGGACCGGGCTGTCGTGCCGTACAGGGAGGAGGTCAAATATCTGGATATCCTCGTTGGGGAGCGGTTAAGCTTTTGGCCGCACCGGCGAGGTGTCCGGGAAAAGACCGCCTCCCTGGTATGTCAACTGCGGCGAGTGATGCGACGGGACTGGGGCCTCCGGCGCGGGACCATCGGTTCCTGGTACCGGGGGCTCTTCGTCCTATGCGCGTTGTACGGCGCCTCGGTCTGGGGTGGCTTTGTGAGGGCGAGGTCAACGGCTAAGGTGGAGCTTAACCGGGCGCAGCGCGCGGGCCTCCTTGCCACACTGTTCGTCTGCCGGACCGTTTCAACGGAGGCGGCGACGGTGCTCATGGGTGAGCTCCCGTGGGACCTCGAGGCGAAATGCCTCGAGGCAGGGTATTACCTTCGGAAAGGTCTGCCCGTCCCGTGGGGGCTCCCCAGGGTTGATGGTGAGGAGGTGTCCGCGGGCATGTCCCGGGCGCGCGAGGCTGTGTGGGCCGACTGGGACGGGCGCTGGCGTGGCTGCCCAAAAGGCGGAGTTACTCGCCTGTATTTCCCGCGGCCCGCTGAGCCTGCGGGGCTCCCGAGGGGGAGTTGCTTCGGCCGCTGTACATGCTATGTCTTGACGGGGCACGGGTCGCTGAACGAGTATCTCTACAGGAGGACTCTTTCGGCGACCCCGATGTGCGCGTGCGGTGAGGCCGAGGAGACTTCCCCGCACGTCCTTCTGGACTGCCGGCTGTACGAGGGCCGCCGTGACTTGGCAGCCATGGGGGTTCGGAGGGGCGTGGATGGGGCCTGGGATCTTCGTGGGGTTGTTGGCTCCCCCGAGAGCTTCCGGGCTCTCAGGAGCTTCGCGGGCTCGGCCTTTGAGGTTAGGTCCCTGGCCCTCGCATAGATATATAGGCGTAGGATCGGGGGGTATAGGAATGGCTAGGCGATGGGGTGGGGGTGTAAGTGTAGGTGTAAGTATATAGTATATAGTATACAGCCTGTCCCATAATGGTCGACCGACCTCTGAGGGGTGGGTAGATGGAGTCATTCTGGACCGAAAAGTCCTCTTCCATTTTTTCCTCCGACGCCCCCCTGATTAGATATTAATTAATTAAGTTCAGCCAATAGGACGCGTCGAATAAGCGGGCTACACGACGAGTAGCGGTGTGCGTGCAAGCGTAGCAGCCTTGGAAGCGTGCGTGTAAAGCGCGAAGGAGTTCGATAGTGTGCGTGCGTTGGTGTGAGAGAGTGTGGAGCGTCGAACGTTTCCGAAAACATGAATAGAGCGGGGTAGTGTTAGTGAGGACGCACAATGTAAGGAGGAACGATAAAAACTGATTGCAAACGCAATCAGTTTTTGGAATAATTGTTAAATGCAATGAAAAAAAAATGTCGATGATTTTGAATCACGACTGGACGAAAATACAATTTTTGATTGATTTTTTTGCAATTACGATTTACGAAGCTTCTGAAATCATTTATTGCTGTTTTTGAAAAAAAACATTTTTGGAACAAATCTTTATTGCAATTTAGAAAAAAATGTTGATTCTTCAATTTGTATGAAAATCAAATGCTATTTCCGATTGAATATTTTCGCAATACAGTGAAATTGAACTTTTCGAATTGCTCATTGCAATTAGAACAAAAATATTGCGATTACATTCAATAAAAAAATCAATATTTCAAATCGTTTAGATTTTAAGAAAAAAAACATTATTAACACTGTTTAAAAACAGTGGCATGAAGTTAAAAAACAAGTTGAAGATTCGAGCGTCGCGCGAGTATCGCATGCGGACACTACTCGGATGGGTGACCGCTCGATTCCAAGGGGAGGGGGGATAAATAAAAATAGTCAATACTTCAAATTGTTTATATTTATTTATGAAAAAAACACTATTTGCACTGTTTAATAACAGTGGCATGAAGTTAAAAAAAAAGTTGATGATGACTCGAGCGTCGCGCGAGCTTATCTTATTGAATGGGGACATTACTCGGATGGGTGATCGCTCGAAAATAAAAAAAAAATTGTGAATTAAAAAATACAATTCTTCACGTTGTTCACGTGAAGTTATTGAAAAAGCACTGATAAGTACTGTTTAGATGACACTTATATGCTGTGAAAACAAAAAAAATAACAAAATTATTAAGTCTCGATCCCCGATCGCTAACGCCGGGATGTAATTAATCTTAACTCTAAACGCATGTTCATTGTAATGATACAAAATAAAATTCGTTCGACGCAATTTTTTTGCAATTGCATTCAAATAATATTTGAAAATGTTTACTGTATTTTTTAATTCACAATTTTTTTTTAATTTTCGAGCGGTCACCCATCCGAGTAGTATCCGCCTGCAATACGATAAGCTCGCGCGACGCTCGAGTCATCATCAACTTTTTTTTCACCTTCATGCCACTGTTTTTAAACAGTGTTAATAATGTTTTTTTCTTCAAATCTATACGATTTGAAATATTGATTTTTTCATTGAATGTAATCGCAATATTTTTGTTCTAATTGCAATGAGCAATTCGAAAAGTTCAATTTCTCTGTATTGCGAAAATATTCAATCGGAAATAGCATTTGATTTTCATACAAATTGAAGAATCAACATTTTTTTCTAAATTGCAATAAAGATTTGTTCCAAAAATGTTTTTTTTCAAAAACAGCAATAAATGATTTCAGAAGCTTCGTAAATCGTAATTGCAAAAAAATCAATCAAAAATTATATTTTCGTCCAGTCGCGATTCAAAATCATCGACATTTTTTTTTCATTGCATTTAACAATTAATCCAAAAACTGATCGCAAACGCAATCAGTTTTTATCGTTCCTCCTTACATTGTGCGCCCTCACTAACACTACCTCGCTCTATTCATGTTTTCGGAAACGTTCGACGCTCGACACTCTCTCACACCAACACACGCACACTATCGAACTCCTTCGCGCTTTACACGCACGCTTCCAAGGCTGCTACGATTGCACGCACACCACTACTCGCCGTGTAGCCCGCTTATTCGACGCGTCCTATTGGCTGAACTTAATTAATTAATATCTAATCAGGGGGGCGTCGGAGGAAAAAATGGAAGTGGACTTTTCGGTCCAGAATGACTCCATCTACCCACCCCTCAGAGGTCGGTCGACCATTATGGGACAGGCTGTATAGTATAGTATATAGGTGTAAGTATATTTAGGCTTAGGTATAGGGTCTAGGAATGCGTAGTTAGGAGTAGAGGTAGGAATAGGTTTAGGGCGGTTCACGCCGGGGGGGGGGGGTGTGGGGGTCAGTTCCCCGACCCTCTCGGGCTCGGCGCACCCGCGTACCCGAGCTGGCCAACCGGTGCCGGGGCTGGCTTAGAGCCCCAACCGGAAGTGGGACAAATCGGCCCACGAACGTCTGACCAGTGGCGGTGACTGGTACCGTGGGGGCCGGGGGCCCCGGCTTCGACTCGAGTCGTTGCCGCCCGGCCGTCGGGTTGGACTCGCGGGGGCAGTGGTGTACGGGCGTGTGAGTTGCGCGTCGTCTCAACTCGGGAGCGGTCCTCCTGAGGCCGTAGGGAAGGATCAGTGCCTCCCACGTCTCAGCCCGGGCCCTGCGTCGCGCGTTCCTCCCCCGGGGGGTGCTCGCGGCGGTGACGGAACCGGCGAGACAGGCTAATTTACTTCATCTTTCCTTTTCAGCTAGCTTCCGTAAGTTGCAGGTACCCTAATCTACTAATCTACTAATCTTTCTTTTTCAGCTATTTTTCCATAAGTTGCAGGTACCCCACGGTGATAGGCGGTCCCGTGGGCGTAAAAATTCCGTCGTAAAAGTAATGATGGCAGATCTTTCGAAGGGAAATTCTTCCAGAGGCAAAAGAGCCCCCCATTCGGATCTCCGGGCGGGGGCCCCTTTCGCGAGGTCCGTCGTCAGCAGTGACGCGCGTGTGAGTGGTTGTGCGAATGTTGTTGAGAGAGTGGCGAGCCTGGTCACGCGTCCGTGCACCCGTCGGGTCGTTCGAGAGGCTAGGCTGCGTCTGTGCTCTCCGCTACGGCCACCCACAAGGCCTCCGCGCGTCCCTCGGGGTGCTCGGCAGTCCCGTGCCAGCTCCACGAGTGAGGGGTTCGGCCTTCGTGCCGTCAAAATAGTGCTTCACAGGTGTGACAAGCAGGTCACTAGGGAACAGGGTAACCAGCCTGTAGAGGCTGAGCGCGTGCAGGTTAGAGGAAACGCGACCGCGATCGCGTTCGCGGCAAATCCCCCATCATCCTCGTCTTCTTCTCCACCCCCACGGGAACGCGTCGCGAGAATAGCCGCACCAGGCGGAGGGGGGGCCACGGAAGTTAGGATGCTGCAGCTGAACATGAGGCGTTCGGCTGTGGTAACGGGTGAGGTGCTTCAGAACGTCGGCGCAAAGCGCCTCGACATCCTGCTTTTGCAGGAGCCATATGTTCGAGCGCAGGGCCAGAGCTACACCTTCTGCGGTCTAGGGATCGGTGCGCGGGTGGCCGCTGTACGCTCGCAACATCCGTGGGCGGCAGTCATGGTCTGCAACCCGACGTTCCAGTGTCATTTCATCTCGCAGCTCAGCACGACCCACTGCGCCTGTGCGGAAGTGCTGGCACCCGGGTTCTCGTTCTACGTCGTGTCCCACTATTTTCAGTGGCGGGACGACATCGAGGAGCACCTCAGACACCTCGGTATGGTGCTTCGCTCGCTGAGGGGGCAGAGAGTCTTAGTGTCGCTTGATTCGAACGCCCGATCCACTCTTTGGGGCCCTCAGGCCACCAACGAGAGGGGAGCCAGGTTGGAAAGGCTCATTCGGGAGTTCGGATACGTGGTCCTCAACGACGTTAACCAGGCTCCAACCTATTGGACGGACAGGGGTTCGTCATACATCGACGTGACCCTTGGATCGCCGAACATGGCCCGCTTCTTCGGGTCCTGGACAGTGCGACAAGACTGGACGTCGAGCGATCACAACGCCCTGGACGTGAGAATGAGGGTCCCAAAGGTCCGTGGAAATGACGGAGAAATCGGGACCAGTCGCTTCAATACCAAGAAGGCTGACTGGGACCGGTTCTCCGAGATCCTGGCCGACGCGTCGGCAGCAAGACTGGAAGGGCGCTCGCTCGCGTCCGGAGCGGACGTCGAATCCATGGCTGTGACTCTCACGGGCGTCCTCACGGATGCCTGCACCGAGTCAATGCCGAGAAAACGGTACTTTAGAAAGTCCAATCCGTGGTGGACAATGGCTTTGACCAACCTCAAAAAGGAGGTCTATCGTAAACGTAGAGCCGTCCAGGCAGAACAGCCTGGCCCCCTTCGCCTCGCCAACGTGCTGGAGTACCGCAACTCTTTGCGGGGATACAGCAAAGAGGTGAGGAGGGTCAGGCTCGAGAGCTGGAGAACCTTCGTCACGTCGCACGGCAACGCGAAACCCTGGGGCTTTGTGTACAAGCAACAGGCGGACAAACTTCGCGTTGAGAGGGTGCTCAGCACCATCCGGCGTGACGGCGGGTTCAGTGAGAACATGAGAGAAACCGCCAGCTGTCTCCTCGACGCTCACGTCCCAGACGACCGGGAACAGGACGACACCCCCGAGCAGCGAGTGGTCAGGGAGGGTGCACTCATCGCACCCGAAACCCCAGAGGACCCTGCTGCCATCAAGTCCTTCAAGAACGGAAAGGCTCCGGGACCCGACCTAATTGAGGTCGAGATGCTGAAGTGCGCCTTTACCGTTATTCCCGAGCAGTTCGTTCGTCTCTTCGATGCGTGTATTAAAATGGGCACTTTCCCCGCCACCTGGAAGGAGGGCTCCCTGAGAGTGCTCCTGAAAGGTGAGGGAAAGGACGAGAGGGATCCGAAATCCTACAGGCCCATCTATCTTCTTTCGGTGCTAGGGAAAGTCCTCGAGAAAATCATTAGGGGGCGCATCGCGCGGACGGCAATGGCTCCGGGTAGAATCTCCGCTCGACAGTTCGGCTTCGTCCCGGGTAAGTCGACGGAGGACGCGATCGTCGAGCTGCGCAAGATGGTGGATGACTCGCAAGAGTCGTACGCGATTGCGATGCTCTTCGACATATCAGGGGCCTTTGACAACGTGTGGTGGCCCCTGGTCCTCAAAGCGCTCAAAGATAGGGAATGTCCGCGAAATATTTTCCAGGTTTTCCGTAGCTACTTCGATAGCAGGAAAGTTAGCATCGCATGGGGAAACAACGAGGTGTCCAAGCGGCCCACGAGAGGCTGTCCTCAAGGCTCTGTGCTCGGACCAGCTTGCTGGAACCTCATGTTCGACGGGCTCCTCCGAATCCTCGAGGAAATAGCCCCGAACAAGTTCGTTGCTTACGCTGACGACCTTCTGGTCCTCGTGAGTGGCAACTCCCGTAGGGAATTGCAGGAAAAGGGCCAGGGGATAGTAGATAGGATTGTTGAGTGGTGTCGCGCAGCCAAACTAGAATTGTCCGCCCGGAAGACGGAAGCCATCCTCCTTAAGAGCAAATGGATCAGGAGGCCACCGGTAGGCCGACGCGGCGGGGACCGCCCCGACCGTGCACGTAGGGCAGCCAGGCGACCGAACCTGGCGAACAGATACCCGGTCATCCGTATAGGAAACACGAGCATAGCCTTTAACGACAGCGTTAGGTATCTTGGCGTCCACTTTGATAAGGAGATGGGGGTAAAATCTCACTGTACGTATATAGCGGAGAAGACAGGGCGGCTTTTTGACCGAATGGGCAAACTAGCTAGGGCAGGGTGGGGCTTGCGGTACAAAGCAATGCGAGCAGTCTACAAGGGCGTATTCGAGCCGGTAGTGGCGTACGCTGCCTCGGGTTAGTCGGACCTGTGTAGCCAGGCCGACATTAGGGTACTTAGGACAGCGCAGCGACTCGCGCTCATAGCGACCACATCCGCTTATAGAACCGCGTCGTACGACGCCCTGTGCGTCATCTGCGGGGTACTTCCGGTGCAGTTTCTTCTGGCACGAAGCAGGGCCCGCTACGAGTCGAGAATAGGAAAGGACGCTAGGATAAACAACGTCGTAATCCCGGCTAATGCCGCCAATGGCTACAGCCGCATCGAGGACGAGGCAATTAATATGTGGCAGGCCGACTGGAACGCTTCACCAAAAGGCCGCACCACATTAGCCTTCTTCGAGTCGGTCCGCGAGCGAATGGCCGCCAAGTGGTTCCGGCCGGACCACTATACGACGCAGGTGCTCTCCGGGCACGGGGACTTCAGGGCGCGCCTGGCGTCACTGGGCCTCGTCGGCGGGGAGGCCTGCGAGTGTGGGGCGCTGGACACGGCGTGGCACTTCCTTGCGGACTGCCCGATTTTCGAACCGCAGAGAGTCGCTCTGCGGGACATCCTCGGCGAGGCGAGGGGGCCAAGACCGGCGGCTCACCGATTGGTGACCGAAAAGGGGGCCTTCGCGCTCTTTGCCGACTTTTGCAGGCAGTCCCTTTGGCAAAGGGGTCAGGAGAGAAGGGCGTAGCTGGGTTCCGTTCCCGAACCAGCTGAGTCGTGGACACACATATGTATGTGCGTCTCGATTTTGAATTCTCGTTGCACTCGGGCTGGCTAGCCCGGTGCATGTCGCTATAGGAGGGATGTCGCGGAATCCTTGAATCGCCGCGGCCGTGTTCCCCGCCTGCTGTCAAACCGAGGAGACGTCGGAATCCCTCGGTCATGGGTAGCCTGAGCCGAAAACCTCTCGGTCCACCAGGCTGCTCGACGAAGGTGGGCACGGTAGAACAAGTCGTCACTACACTCACAGAAGTGGCAATGATCCGACTCGAGGGTCGATCAGGCACCACAGGACATAGATGCCGCCAAGGGTTTTGGGCACACCCAGCTAAGCTGGGTCCGCACACATACACACACGCACACGCACAAACAGACGGAAGTACACAAAATTTACGCTCGTCGCAAAACCCCGTCAACCGGCCCCATCCTTAATCCTTACCAACTTCTGGGCTCGTGTCCGGGCGGGACACGGAAAGCAGGCCTTCCCGTGGTTCCCCGTGAGCGCGCGGGCATCCCCGGGCGGCCGGGATCCGGAGTGTCCGGGTAACGCAGCGGCCCGGTGGATGCCTGCGCGGCCAAACTGCTCTCTTCGCGACCTCGCCCGCGAAGGTCAAAGGATTTTTCCATCGCCCGTTCTCAGGGCGCTGTGTCTCCCGCTGGAGGTAGATAATCATTAGTTGCGTATGCCTTTATAGGCGAGGAAGCAGAGATCGTCTCACTTCGCGTGAGCGGTCTTCACACTAAATGTCCCTATCACTAAATACTCAGTTTTTCCCTGCGCGGATCCGCGAACGTTAACTAGGAACGAGCTGGAATATATTCCGAAAACATTGCTTTTAAAGTATTGGGGTGATCATATACATTTGCTCTGGCATCTCCTTCCGAGACGTTATCACACTGATCCTGAAGTATTGTCGTATCTTCCGTGTAGAGAGCATTATAATACTTCTGCGAATATGGATCATTTCGATGGCACCCCACCCCAACGTCGAGTGTGTGAAAAATGTTTGTCAAATTCGCGGGTGGAGAAAAAGAATGAGTAATTTTTTTTTCGTGTGGGGAGGGTAAGGATATATAACCGGCAATTTCGTGAGCGGCTTCATTACAGAACGATCAAATGCGAGACAGACGAGTCGTGCTGAAACAGCGATTATTGTTACACTTGAAAAATATCAGAGAAGTGAAAGTCTTGTTGCAAAGAGTGTCGGTGATTCGAGATATCAACCAAACTGTGAAAAATCTTTCAATATCCGAAGTAACGTTGCATCCGCACAAATCTCGCACCGTGAACAAAGTACCGAGCCACAACGACAACAATGGATTTCGAGGCTATCAACAAAATCGGCAAGATGGACGATTTTCTACCGACGAAAAAATTGTCGGAACTGCCGGTGCGGGCGAATCAACGTATATCAAAGGTGAGAGCTGTCCAGACGAAATACGGACGCTGGTACATCGTCGACATTGATGGTGAATTTTCCGTCTTCCTGCCGGCCAGAATCACGAAAGCCATCGATAAGGACCCAACGACGTTGGACAAATTCTAGACTGCGACTAACGATGGGAAACTACATCTGAATTACATCGGTGGAAAATATAACAAACTAGAATTTATTCTGTTGTAGGGAAATTTGAATAAAAAACAAATGTCATGTAAATGTGTGTGTGTTTTTTTATTTCAAAGAATATCGCGATTACACAAAGTTTGATAGGCCTTTAGCCAACTTTTCAGCGATTTCACATTCGCGCTGGCACAATTGTATTTCGTTTGGGCGGAATGATGCGAACATCCCGGTGGAATTTTCGGCAATTTCTTCAACGATGGGCAGTCCAGAGTCTCGAGATCGATAATCTCAGCGGTCGTGAACTTTTTCATCCATTGTGTTTTTTCGAGTCCCTTGACGTATACTTTGCGAGCTCGTTGCAATATGGCGCCAATCACCGTTTCTGCCGCTTCATAGGGTATTTCACCGTCTTCCCAGCTCATCCCATGATAATTGCGTGTTAGCCATAAATTCATGGCTTTGTATTTGACCGGCAACGACTTCCATGGCGATGGCGAATCGAAGAACAGAGTCAAAGGTGGACCGTCTTGTTGCACTTCGACAAAAGATATTTCTTTGAGGACAATCTCGTTAATTGGCCGTTCGAAGCCTTGAAGATTAACGATGTAATCCATTATATCAGCTTCTTCACGCCGCCGCTGATCGGATTATACTGAACGATACGATCGTGAAGTATGAGACAGTAAGCCGATGTATGCGCAGGAATATTATTTTTCGACTCAAATTCAAGGCGAACATCCACCGGGACTGTCTTCAACGATTCGTTTTGCTTCGAGCAGTCGATAATAATGAGCGGAGCATACTTCAGAAATTGCGACTTGTCTAACCATGGCTCGGGCTCTCTAGTGTAGTACGTGGATTGGAAATTTGCGTACATCTGATACAGCAAAGCGTACTGATTTTGATCGATGTTGAGATTCAAATTTCCATGGGGATAACATTGCGAATTGAGATACAGTTTGACGTCGGTGATTTTGCAATGATCGAAATTACTCGCATTCTTGTTCTTCTGATTTTTTCGATCTGTCTGAAATGCGAGAATGACGTAACGAGGCTTCTCGAGTTGCGTCGATGTTTTCACGGACCAAACGTGTTTCGAGGTGGCCGGTAGCAGCGGATATTCGTATAGTTCCCACGTGCGGAAACTCATGGAAATCGGTGGATCCTTGGGTATGTACTTCAAGAGTTGAATTTTCCGCTGATCCGAGACTGTCACGTATGGCACGAGCCATTCAATCTTTTGCAAAACGAGTTTGAAATCTTCATCGGCTGCCTGTACAACGGCATCATTGTCGGTCTTTGATCGCGATAGGATGAGCTCGTGTTTAGCATTTATCACGATTTTTCGATAATCCTCAGCGAAGCCCAGCAGCATGCTCAGCGGTATGCATATGTCGAAATTACCCGCAGCATCTACGATTTGCTTCCTTTCCTCGACGTCGAGCCATCCGGTGTTCTCCAGCATGCTGCTTTTACTCGGGCTCATCGATGAGTAGCCCTTAATCAGACTCGTGAGGCCAACATTTTTACTTCGATCGATCTCGATGGCATTGAGCTCGTAACGTATTTCCTCGAACAAATAACAAATAGCGTTATTGACGAGGCTCGTGGCGAGGGTCGGTGTGCCATCGATTTTTGTCAATTTTCCGCATATATGTAAGGAGCTGTGACTCGGTAGTATGTAGAGATCTTGATGCTGAATAGAGATGCGGATTTCATCGCTGTTGTTGAAGGTTGCAGATGCATACGGCTGATGAGCATGAATCTCACAATGTGTGATGGATTCATCGAAGATGACGGGGTTCTGAATATTAACTATTTCCTCCTCCATTGTGCACAGCATATGGCCAAAGCGCAGAACAAAAATTTATGTCTCACACGTTTTTTTCGCGAATTTTTAGGCCTAGACTCTGCAGGAACAACACGTTTTGAGGTGTTAACGCTCTGCGCGTTGATCGACGACTGTCCATCGCAAGCCATGTCGGTTTATTAAGAATTCTGTTGTAAACTATGCCCATTGCGATTTTATATGCAAACGAATCGTAATAACTTCACCGCGAAAATTGACTATATCACCGTCCTGATCGACTATCTGAAGTCTGATGCAATCTATCGTTCTGCTGGTGATCGGCAGATAAATCACATGTGCCGGTACTTCGATGATTTTGTAACCAGGTGGGACTGTCGGAAAAAACTCGTGAATCGTGTGTACTTTTCGCTCGTTGATATAAGCTCCGGTGGTGATGTTACACTCAACTCGCAGGGCGTTCACTTTGAGAATGGCTACCGGTAGATCGGATTTGTGTCTTTTATCGGCACTCAGAATACGCGGTGTAAATCCCAACAAGCGTCCGATAGAATCATTAGGTATAAAATTTATTTCGCGATTACACTTAATTTCACTACGCAAAGTATTATTATTGGGCTTTATATTGAGAATAATATCTTTACGCGACAACTCCGACTGTACGTATTTCTCAATATCTTCAATCTCGTAGCTGCCCGTAGGTATCGTCAATATCTCATCTCCAACGTAAAGTTTATTACTTTCAACGTCGATGTTAGGAATGGAATTGAAGGTTAGCAATTCGATGAGACCGAGGCTATAATTTTTGTGAGGTGAGAGCTCGATCGGTGGAAAGTATTGCGCCTCGAGTATGGACGAAGTTCCCGATATCGTTAATGTGAACCTCCCTGTTTTACCCTGTACGTTTATATAACGCATACTTTTCACCAAAATCCAATTGATCGCAGAGAAACTTCAAGCATAAATGACCGCACTCGATTGTATCATAGTCTTGGTATCTCTCGTAGTTGTAATTCACGCTACCGACACCGAAATATTTCATGAGTTCGGATGGTGGTCGAAGGTTGCCAAAACTATCGAAATAATCGATCCTTTTTTCAAATTTTTTGTACGCAACCCAGTGTGTACCACGACCGATATTCTCATCCAAATTCACAATTGCCGTTTCGTATTTCAGCGGTCCGCTCTTCGGCAGTTTATCCCGCATGTAAACACCTCGAAAATGTCGAATGTTCATGATTCGTGCGTATTTACGGAGATCCGCGTCGGTGAGCGGTCGATGCGGTAGCTTCAATTCACGTTTTTTGGAGCTATATGAAGGCCCAATCCCTGCTTGTATGGTTTAAGATGTAAGCCTTTGCCCAATGCAATAGCCTCGATCGTTCGATTGTGTCGTTTGTGTTCGTCCAATTCTCGTTTAGCTGCCTGAGCAGCGTTAACGGCTTTCGCTATACTCGCCGCACGACCGGCCAATGCCCCGGTAGCGCTGAGCCCCGCGAAAATCGGCACGAGAAACGGCAAGAAACCACCGATCTTTTTCGGCACGCGTATAACACGAGGAGCGCGCATTTTACATCCTGCTGCTCTTTTCGTCACGCTCCGAGCACCCTTGAGAGCGGATCTGATGAGTGCTCTCGAATCACCGCTGCGAATCATCGTTGCTCGTGCTGCTGCGACAACTTTTTTGAAACTTGGCTTGACCCCCATACCGAATTTTTTTTTAACCTTCATGATATTAGCAATACTCAGGGCACTTGCTTTCTCGCCTAAGCTGGCGTCTCTGGCGAATACTCGTTTCCACGCTTCCTCGGTCAGCACCTTGTCAGCCGCGTGTCGCGCCGCAATATTCTCCCGATTTTTCGAATACGCGATATCGTGTTCTTTGCATGCCGCGTCAAGCGGATTAACGCCAGGATCGCCTCGCGCAAGCCGCTCAGACAATTTTGTGCCGGGCCCGCAATATTGATATCCCGGTATGTGTCACTCGAATGGTAGTTTATTAATCAAATTGTTGACGACTCCTTTTCCACGTTTATTTGTTTTTCTCGCCTGCGATCATGCTCCTCGTGACAGTTTTCAATGCTCGCGATATCCTTATTTACACTGTTTCTTCTTATCACCAACTGCACCGTATCGTCCAGGGTCAACTTCTCCCGTAAATCGCGAACTTCCTCTAATGTTAGGATTGGAATAGTCACGATAACGATCGGCAAATTTCTTCAAACTTTCGGTTATAGGATTTTTCGGATCGTCTTGTTTCGGCATTTTCCACATATGTTCATCAGACGGGAAAACATTCGCAACTGAGACATCAACCGTTATAAGCATACTACTTATACCTATTTCCATCAGTCACGGTCAAGATGAGTTCACAGATGGGACTATTGCCTGTAATAAATTTCGATGAATTTACGCGAACGGAGAAGAGACAAAAACGTCATGGTGATTTGCTGCCTGATACTATTCGCGCTGTGTTTTGCGGTCCATCGAATTGTGGCAAAACCAATGCTTTGCTCTCGCTCATAATACATCCCAATGGACTGAGATTTGAGAACATTTACCTCTATTCAAAATCGTTGAAACAACCAAAGTATAAATTGCTCGAACGATTGCTCGAACCGGTAAACGGGGTCGAATATCATCCGTTCAACGAGCACGAACAAGTGGTGTCACCTAGCGATGCGCGACCTCACTCGATAATCATCTTTGACGATGTTGCGTGAGAGAAACAAGACAATATGAGGGCCTTTTTCTCCATGGGAAGACACGAAATTGCCGACTGCTTCTATCTTTGTCAGACGTATGCTCGCATTCCTAAGCATCTCGTGCGAGATAATACGAACTTTCTCGTTCTATTCAAGCAGGATGATATGAATTTGAAACATGTGTATAACGATCATGTTAACACGGATATGACTTATTCGCAATTCAAGAGCATTTGTTCGGAATGTTGGAATTCTGATAAATACGGATTTATCACGATTGACAAGGATAGCGAAGTGGACAAGGGTAGAGACCGACGGGGTTTTGATACTTTTCTCACCATTAAATGACTTTGTTGTATCCAACGAACAGCAGTATCATCAGCGTCGCTATAGCGACAACATGGAGCATAAAAAAGAGCGAGATGTGTTGCATCAGCTTGTTCGAGCGAGCGAAGCGATTAGAAAAAAACATCGTATGATGAAAAGCAGCAAGGATGATGTCAAACTCATGAGGAGGGAAGTTTTCAAACCTATAGTCACACCGCTGGAAACGTTAATACGGAATGTGGATCATCCAATCAAGGAGGAAGTAAAAAAAGAAGAAAAAAACGTTAAGGAAGAACAAGATGATTCGTTTGGAAAGGAGGATGTTAAAAAAATTGATACGTCTTATGATGATGATGTCTCCTTCAAATCAACATATGATACTAGTATGGATGAGAGTGATAATGATGACAAATCAACCCGCAACGTTGACCAATTAATCAACGAATACATCGTGTTATTACAAACGAATCGAAAAACGAATTTCGATGTTTTTTACGGTGTTCGACTTCTCGCCAATGACAAACTGAAAATTGGTGATTCATCGATAAACTTTGATTCACCGAAGATTCGCGTGGGACATCGAGAGTATGCAAAAACTATCGGATTAATCGAGCTATTGTTCAAAAAAGTTCCCGATGTCGAGACTATCACAGAGGATGATGTAAAAAATTATGAAGATATCGTAATTACAACGAACGCTCATAAAAAGTTTTACAAAGCCGGTGAAGCGACGCGAAGGGATAATACTTATAAATTTAAAACATATATCACAAAAATCGCATCGAGAAAACATATTGGCGGAGGTATCCATAAAGTGGTTGAAAAAAATACCAAATTCGATTATGTTTATTGGGATGATCCTAACGAATTGGTCGATCGTTTACGTTTACTCGTAGCATCTCAAGCAGCCGGCAACTTGTCTCATTCCAACGAAATTGTATCAATCATTGAAGAATTACGCGAGGCTGGAATTATTCATTAAAACGATTCTCACCAAGATCTTGTTGCACATTCGCAAGATGAGCGTTGACGTGTTTGGACGCCAATTGCAGCCGAAAAATAGAAGTGAAAATGTTCGCGGACCTCGAGGCAAAGGATTCAAGATTACTCGCGATGGACAATACGATATTGATAAAAAACGTTTGTGTAATTTGGCTGATCCGATAGACGAGAATGATGCGATTTCAATGAGAGTGATGCGAAGCGCAATGCAACAAGAAGTACGTCAGATACATCACGTTACATCTTCTCTACGGGAGGATATTGATACTCATGCCATGATGATCAGTGCACTCGAGTCGCAACTCGCGGAGCATATAAAACATCAAAAAATCAATCATGAAAATCTTGAAAACCTAACGAAACGCAATTCCGAGCTCATTGTGCTGTTGGAAAACGAGCTGAAAACATTGGAGCAAAGTAGCGGTGATTATATGTTAATGATCGATAGTGTCAAGAGCCACTTGAGCCAGTTTAAAACGGACCAAGAAGCTGTACACGCGTTATCAGTGAAAAATTCCCAAGTGCTCGCGCTACTGGACAACCGCTTGCACGCGCTCGAACATGAGCGAGAAAGAGACCGCGGTGAGAGAGCTACATAAGCCGGCGCGAAGAAATTACATCCGTCGACGTGTTGATATACGCGGTCTCGATGAGACGTGGCAGGCCGATCTCGTCGATATGTCATCTTACGCTCACCGAAACTCTAAGCAAAAGTTCCTCCTCACCGTTATCGATGTATTCTCAAAGTATGCCTGGGCTGTACAGATCAAAAGTAAAACAGGAAGAGATACGACATTGGCTATGAAATCCATACTAGTTCAGGGTCGAACACCGAAAAACTTGCAAGTCGATCGAGGTAAAGAGTTTTACAATGCCGAGTTTCAGGCGCTGATGGAAATATTCAACATTCACATGTACTCGACATACAGCAATTTAAAAGCTTCGATCTGCGAACGTTTCAATCGTACACTAAAAAATAAAATGTGGATACGACTCAGTCTTCGCGGAAATTACAAGTGGATAGACATTCTCGATGATATGATTTCCGAATACAACAATACCGTACATCGTACAATTAAGATGAAACCAAAAAATGTTAATACGGCTAATGAGAAACAAATTTGACGCAATATTTACAAGAAAATCACGTCTCCTACGAAGAAACCGGCAAAATACAAAATCGACGACAAAGTGAGAATCAGCAAATTTAAGAACGCATTCGAGAAAGGTTACACTCCGAATTGGACAACGGAAATATTTACGATTGATCGAGTGAAAAATACGAATCCAACGATGTACCAGCTGAAGGATCATCGAGATCAACCCATCGGTAGCGGTTTCTACGAACAAGAGCTCCTCAAAGTGAAATATCCCGATGTTTATCTCGTTGAGAAAGTATTGAAGAAACGTGGAAATAAAATATTTGTAAAATGGCTTGGTTTTGACAATACTCACAATAGTTGGGTAAATAAATCTACTGTATAACAAAAAATTTACAAAGGGTTTTCAAAAAAACTGATTTATTCCCCAAACAATTTTTTAACAACGTCATTTCGTTTTCTGCGATCCAGTCATTATTTCCATTGTTGCACGCACCCTGTAACAGACAGTTCGAGAGAATAACAAACGGTGTTCTAATTGTTTCAATTATTAAGCCGTGTATGTGTTGAAATTACCTGAATTTTTTGTTGATTTCTTCTTCTTTTTTGCTTCGGAGCAACACTTGTCGCAGCATCGTCGCTTCGGCGGAGTATCATCAATATGATCTCGAATTTCCGGTCTGTTATAATGCTCCGTACACGGAAGATATGAGATTACTTCGCTGTCCATTTGAAAGCGTTTAGGCAAGCGATCCCAAATTATGTGAAGTTGCGAACCCCAATATTTCAATAATACACTCTTTGGTATGGAATCGAGCTCGCTGTCGGTTAGATCCCACGCATTCTTGGACGGGTGAAGTGCGTACATTCTGATATCGACTGAGGGTTTCAGTAAGTCGTTCTTCGCGCAAGCGTAATAAATTAGGTCTCCACGATCCGAGTGCGTGTTTCAGCAAGTTTGTTTATATTCAATGCTTTAGAATCATCACAGTTATAAACACTTTTCTCGTTGCCTTGAGGAAAATTGACATGCGGAGGTTCATACAAATTTCAAGTTACTCCAATGAATAACCCCAAGGCAGAGTATCCGTTGAATCATACATCAACATTCTCTTATCATCTCTCCAGCTTAGAGCAATTTTTTTCTGTGTCGCAGTATGAACAATGCGTTTTTTACTTTGAATTAAATTTTGAGGTTTGACTACATTTTTATGTTCAAACAGACACATTTTGTAGTCGTCAAGCGTAATAGTTTTGAGCGTTGAGCTCTTGATGCCTTTAGCCCGCTTTTTTTCGCCATTGTCGCCAAAAATTTTGTAAGCATACAATTTTGCCCTCAATCCAATAAACTCCTCCATGATATTACCATTGTTTTCGTCCTTCATCAGACCCAATACTTTTTTATTAGCTTGTGGAATACCATACGGATTGTCAACCGGATAATCCGAAGTGTCAAATTTGTGTATATCTCCTTTTATAATTTGGTAAACGTTGGGTACTTTGATGTGATAGATGAGGCTGTCGGTGTCTGTATGTAGTAATTTCGCTTTTTGTCCAAAAGTCGTCTTCATATAATGATAGTGAAAGTCGTAGAGCCAAAGTTTGGAGATGTCGAGGATCGAATATCCAACGTATATGGGCTTGTTGAATAAAACGCTGGCCTTGTTGAGTTCTATTATCACCATATCACGGTCGAATATAGTGCAACTGTGGAAGGTTGGTTTAGCGATCTGTGCTTTTCCCCCTCACCGTCCACGCCATTCCTTCACAAGCCTCACTTCTTTGTGCTTCCGCACATTTTCCATTGTTTTCCCAAATACGGCATTATTCATTAATTTGTAAAAATTTTTTTCAAACTCGTTGTTCGATTTTTTTCTCAGTTCCGTGTTCACGTCGATGTATTTCTTGAGCCAGGGCATCTGTCGAAATTTCAGCACGCGATGGATGTGTGTTACACGAAGACCCAATTTTGTGCACTGTTTCAAATTTCTGTAGTGAATAACGTATTTCTCTTTCGGCAACAATGTTGTCATTAATTTTTTCAAACCTCGAGCCTCAGAAGCAAAATGCTGGGGACACAACGGTAGGTCTTTGTGATTTTCATGTAACTCGCGAGGATACTCGAGAACGACTTCGAAAATATAACCGACAGGAGAATCATCTGGAATATTTTCAATGTCCTCTTGGAAATTTTCCACCCAAGCGAAAGAGCCGCAAGGTAATGCCTCGCTCATAGCCGCACCATAAAGATTATTAACGTCGAAATACATCAAATATGATTCTTTTTTTTTTGAATCGTATTCGTCTTTCATGTAGCGATTGTTGGCTTTCGCGTATCTATTCGAACACTGTGCCACGCCACCGCGGATTCCCTTCTCGATGAACATTAACATGTCAACATCGGTCAAAAGTTCGAGTTCGATACCGGTGCACTTTAGCATCGCGTCGAACGAGAGACCCGGAGCCGTATAATAATGCAGAGGATCGAGAGCGTACGTTTCGATGCAATTTCGTCGAAAATTTTGGAAAATGTCCGTCAAAAGCAGTACATCGGTTTTCAGGTACAAATCCGAATATTCACCTAATGTTCGCACATTGAACGTTGTCCACACGTCGCGAGCATGCGCATAATCATCGTCCGAGATGTTTGAATTTTGAAGTTTTGAAAAAAAGTCTTTTTTCTCCGGTAATTCGGTTTCGTCGAGTCTCCTCCAATCATCAACGTAATCATACGAAAAAACACCTTTTCGCGTTAGTAATTGAAATTTCGCATCAGTATCGCAGAATCTACGTGTTATCGTTTTTTGCTCGTGTTTCAGATACGATGCTAATTTGTCGATGCTACTTGCCATGAATCTGAACGAATGGATAAATCGATATTGTACACGTGTTCCTTTGACGGTTTTGATGAACGAAATATATTTTTCCTTATTCACCGGCAAAAGCTTCACCGATCCTTCAAAGTTTTTAGCCAAAGCTTTTATCAAAAAATGCGCATCATAACCCGACAAATTATGAAATATAATGGGAACAACGTGAGAATTTTTGTAATTTAAATTACAACCCTGATGAGCAGCACCTCGATACTTTCCCGTGAAATGACAATGATCTCGTACTTTTGTCGCGGTGACGATGAACGGTTTTTCACAGATGTGACACTTTTTAGCCGAACGAAAATTGTCACTTTCATGCGAGTTCAACGGATTCATCGGCACTATTGTCTGAAAAAGCGTGTTGAAAGACACCGCCATTTCTTGCAATTTACGCATAAACCACTCCACGCAATCTTTCCCTCGATGAAATTCATACTTCGATTTCGATTCGTCGAAACTGCAGTGTACGTAATAGGCGATACTGTGAGGCGTATGCTTTTGATAATTCATCGTATTCTTTTGCGGGCTTGTTACCGGTTCGAGAAGACATTCTAAATCTGCATAGATCGCGAACGGCACAGTTTCTTTGTATTTATAGTTTTTGAATTTTAAAATGGTCGCCTCATCTTTTGGAAAAACAACACGACAATGATTAACGTTTGCACAGTCTATTTGATGTTTATTTAGAGTATCTTGTATTTTAAAGTGGCACAAACATCGGTCGCACAACCACGCTTGATGATCTGTCTTTGATATTTGCGCGCTCACCAATCTCGAGATGTTTTTTATTCACGCAAAATGATGATAGACTTTCTCGATATCATCATCATCATCATCATCATCATCGTCGATCGAATCAATCGCTTCTATCATAAGCAAATGTATCGCAGGTCTTTTCGATATCTGCTTACTAAGATGTACTGGCACAATTTCGCTCCGTCCATTCACACGTTCGATACCATACGCATGAATCGATAATCCATTAATTTTTTCGAATCTTTCAATATTCGATAGACGCATCGGAAAATCGAATCCTTGATAATTAAGCACTTCGCTAAAGTGTGGATAAGAATTTACACTTTCAGGATGTGACTGGGGAGGTGACAAGGCTGCCACTATAGACCATAGGAAGCAGTAGGCATCAGTGTTCCGAATGTTTACAACGGCTCGCTTCAGTTGAATATCTCGAGGCATAGGTGTGAATGTGGATAAACCGCCAAGCAATGGTGTGTATGAATTTATGCTAACGAGGAGATGATCGACTTCATACAAAGACCAGCCCGATTCTTTTTCCTGAAAATCTTCGATTTTTACGAGCAGTTTTGATTGCACGTATTCCATGAACCATTCATCAATATTCGTTGATAAGGAAATGCTCGCGTTCCTTGTTTGAAATGTTTTTTGCTCCTCGATGATCTCGTCTATCTTCGAAAGATGGAATTTGCATACTAGCGTAGCGTGGACCTTGATGTTATTTTCTTCTCTCACGATTGTTCTTAATTTCGGCACCACCACTTTCTTCGCATCTTCGAGAAAATTCGACACATCTTTGTGGTTCAAATTGATTATAGCACCAGTTTTCATTCGACCTCGAAATGCTGATTCTATATCAACCCATTTCACTGCACCGCTCGCGACACGTTCCGAGGTCACCGGACCCACGCGCGACCTGTTAGAAAGGCAAAAAGGGGGCACCGTGCTCACCCGATTCAAAAGTTGCCGCGTTTCGCAAGAGAGAGAGGGCGTTGCGAGCGTTTCTTCGCAAGCCACCCCTGACCGCGCGGTAATTTTAAGATTATATAAAATCACGACACACCACATTACAGAAATTGTTAGTATTTTAAGCATATAATTAAGACTAGTACGTAAGCGAACAATTATACAGCGGAGAATACGCAAGATACTTACTGTTACCGCAAGAAACAAACAAAATTCACTGTACACAAGTTATTTATTTAAGAATACATCTTGTTTTACGAATTTCACCTGAAGTTAAATTAATCTACTCCCTGATCGAGTCCGAACAAATAAATTTAAGTGTAACTAAAACTGGACACGTTACAGTATACACCCTGTCCCATAATGATCGACCGACCTCTGAGGGGTGGGTAGGTGGGGTGATTCTGGACCGAAAAGTCCTCTTCCATTTTTTCCTCCGACGCCCCCCTGATTAGATATTAATTAATTAAGTTCAGCCAATAGGACGCGTCGAATAAGCGGGCTACACGGCGAGTAGTGGTGTGCGTGCAAGCATAGCGCCCTTGGAAGCGTGCGTGTAAAGCGCGAAGGACTTCGATAGTGTGCGTGCGTTGGTGTGAGAGAGTGTGGAACGTCGAACGTTGCCAAAAACATGAATAGAGCGAGGTAGTGTTAGTGAGGGCGCAACAATGTAAGGATGAACGATAAAAAATGATTGCGTTTGCAATCAGTTTTCGAATTAATTGTTAAATGCAATGAAAAAAAATTTCGATGATTTTGAATCACGACTGGACGAAAACACAATTTTTGATTAATTTTTTGGAATTACGATTTACGAAGCTTCTCAAATCATTTAGTGCTGGTTTTGAAAAAAATATTTTTGGAAAAAATCTTTATTGCGTTTTAGACAAAAAGGTTGATTCTTCAATTTGTTTGAAAATCAAATGCTATTTCCGATTGAATATTTTAGCAATACAATGAAATTGAACTTTTCGAACTTTGCTCATTGCAATTAGAACAAAAATATTGCGATTACATTCAATAAAAAAATCAACATTTCAAATCGTTTAGATTGTAAGGAAAAATGCATTAATAATACTGTTTAATAACAGTGGCATGAAGTTTGAAAAAAGTTGATGATGACGCGAGCGTCACGCGAGTATTGTTTGCGGACAATGCTCGGATAGGTGACCGCTCGATTCCAGGGGGCGGGGGATTAATGAAAAAAATTAATAGTTCAAATCGTTTATATTATTTTCAGAAAAAATGCATTATTGTCACTGTTTAATAACAGTGGTATCAAGTTATTAAAAAAGTTGATAATGACTCTGGCATCGCGCGAGTTTATCGTGTTGCATGCGGACACTACTCGTATGGGTGACCGCTCGATTCCTGGAGGGGAGAGGATTAATAACAAAAGTCTATATTTTAAATCGTTTATGTTATTTTAAGCTGAAACTGATTTAAGCTTAAACTGATCGCGTTTGCAATCAGTTTTCGCATTAATTGTTAAATGCAATGACAACAAATTTCGATGATTTTGAATCACGACTGGACGAAAATACAATTTTTGATTAATTTTTTGGAATTACGATTTACGAAGCTTCTCAAATCATTTAGTGCAGGTTTTGAAAAAAATATTTTTGGAAAAAGTCTTTATTGCGTTTTAGACAAAAATGTTGATTCTTCAATTTGTTTGAAAGTCAAATGCTATTTCCGATTGAATATTTTATATCCTTTTCGGGTTTTTTCGTATTCCGACGAATCAGCATTTTTGGTATAATCCATGAAATGTTTGATCCAATCACACAAATCTTCATCCCTTCTCATGAATTTTCATCCCTCCCCACAAGGCATCCAAGGAGAGAAACAAGACAGATTTTTGAGTTAGTTGAAAAACATCCTCCAACCGATCATCATTAGAAGAGATAGAGTGTCGCGTTCTCTTATTGCATATCTTTTCGACCTCGAACTTAAAAGTTATTCGTGAATAATTCATTTCTGGATTATTTTCTGTTATTTCATACTTCGTTTAATTACTTATTAACTAAATACGACTGTTTTCTTTGGCAAACAAACTTAGTGGTGTTTTATACATTTATTCTACTAGCGATACAACAAACCAATTTTGCGTATCGCGTATCCGAGTAAATTCGATTCTGCGCTTTCAGAGCAACGGAATTAACAACTCCCTTGAACGTTCAATTTTTTATTCGTGTCGATTCTTACTCAGGATACAGCAGGGCAACAAGTATTCTTATTAAAAGAACCTCGGAAAGGAAAATCAGATTCCAATTACACCGGGCCATACACCATTTTGGAAATACTCAACAATAATAACATTAGACTTCAAATCGACAATGACAAAACAAAAGTTGTACACGTAGACAAAATCAAAATGGCGCATGTTGCAGATACCACACAGCCGCTATGAACAATGGCATCCCAGTGGAAAACTCACCATTCCCACGGAACCCCGGATTATACTCGCACTCACTCGGTACACTCAGAACATATCACACAGTCTGGAACCTCATCACATACGCTAACACAGAGGGATTACCAACACGAAGGGCACAACTCAAAGAAAACCTCCACAGTTTCCACGAATATTGCAACACAATAGGATCATCATGCCTTATAGAAGGACAATTAACGTCGATTAAATCTCGCCTGAAAACCATCAAAACATCTCAATCGATACTCGAGGAACTGATCCCGTCAAGAAACACCATACAATTGCGAGAAAATGGAGCAGTACTTGGGTTTATAGGGAAGGCGTACAAATTTTTATACGGTACAATGGATAGCGATGACGCCGATAGAATAGCCACACAGATAGAAACACTTGCGTACAACTCAATAGAACTAGCAGAAATCGTACACAATCAAACACACATAGTAAAAGCAGGCTTTGATATGACACAAAAACAAATTACAGCAATGAAGCACGAAATCATTGAAGCAATGAACAGATTAAACCTGGCAGAAATTGACATCAACGTACAAATAAACATTCTAAAATATAACCAAGTCGCGATACAATTTATAACAGTGGTAGAAAAGGACCTCACGGAACTGGAAATGGACGTAGAAACTTTAATAAACGCTATTCTCTTCGCAAAATCGGGACAAATTCACCCACGACTTTTAGCAACCAAAACTTGGCTACAAAGCGCCGAAGCCATTATAAAATCGTCACCAAACACCGCATTTCCAATTCCGTTAGACCCCAAATATATACCAGAACTGATAAAAATATCCGAACTAGTAATCTTTCACAGTAACGGAAAACTCGTTTATGTAATCAAAATTCCATTGTTAGACATAATACCGTTTAACCTATACGAACACATGTCACTCCCAATGCACCATACCCCGTTGGACACACGTTTCACTTATATTACATCAGCATCACCCTTCACAGCGATTGCTGAAGATTTCGAAAACTATTTTAGCTTATATAACCTCGCAAATTGCAAACTGACGAACTCTATGCAAACAAGTTAATCCCATACAACGAGTGGGTAACAAAGCTGAATGCGAGATACAGCTATTGAATAACCCACATTTTCAAGATCTCGAAACATGCGATATCCATCTAAAAACACTAAAAGACAAACTCACTGGGCAGGAATTCATGATAGTAACGCTTGGCTATATGCAGCTCCCGTGACTGAGAGCCTATACGTCACTTGCGACGACCACTCATAAAAAATTGAGACTATTGAAAATTCCGGGATATCAAAATTAAAACCAATGTGTCAGGCAAAAACAAAAATAACAAAATTGATCCCGACAATGGAAATAACGACAGAAATCAAAGTAAATCTTTCACGAACCATAGTGTTCAATATTACAGAAATAATAAGAAATTATATCAAAACAACGGAATCAGTAAACATTACGGAAGTACTATTGGAAACAGAGATCTGCACCGATACTTTAAGTTCAAGTACTATAGCCAACGATTTAACGAAAAATGAAGTAGTTTTAAAAACAATAATTGTAAAAGGTTGCGAAATAACAAAAACACACCACATACACAACAGACTATCAATACTCGAGAAAATACTAAAGTTCTGTGGAATCTCATTGGAATCAGGCTTGATATTGACCGCGATCGGCTGGAAGTTCTCACTATTTGAAAAGCTATCCTACATACTTAAATTAATATCCTGCATCAGTAAACGAGAAGACCGAAACACAAACCCAACCATAAAAACCATAGAGCAATACGCACAACACCACAGACAACCAGTAGAGATAGTAGGAATCTCGCACACAAACACACAGCGAGAGATAGGAACGACAACCGAGGTAATCCTCGAGAGACTAACTCGCGCAATAATGTACTATGGAGACGTAGTTCCGTGATGAGAATCGCGAAAACGACAACAAACCATAAACGAAACATATACCTTGCCCCATTTCCAAAATTCCACAACCTATCCACGAATGAGTATGATATAACGAAAAAGAATGCGTCCAACAGGCTTCCGACACCTACACCGATGAGGCCCCCGGCCAGGCCCCCAACCAGGGAAAACATCCGGATTGAATGTCCCGTGTGCCGGAAGAGAGGACCCCCGAGGGAGTTGAGGACGCACGTCATCCGGTGCTTCGCAGGCATAGTCAACGGTCTAGCTGCAAGACCCGACGCAGACCGTCGGTGCGTGATGTGCGGTAGCGCGTTCTCTGTGAGGCGCCTCATCACGCACCTAGATTTTTGCGCAGCATACTGGGTTAGGCAGGGGGTCTTCCCATGGACCACGGAAACGACGGCAACAACATTCGCCACGAAAAAAATAGCAAACACAACAAGATTAACAACAGACATCCAACAAACACACCTTGACCCGGAAATCTCCATAACCCTAGCAGGCTGCCGTTAAGAATCAACGATAACAACACCCAAAACTGCGCAGAACCCCACTAAAACGACGACAGACGCAACAGCGACGAGGACAACACAGCGACCAACGATAAAACAAACTTAGACAACTAAACAGACAAAAAGACAACAGCACCGTCAAATCAACCGAGACATCAACAGAGAACTAAAACAGAAACCAACGAAACTTCAGACAATTCCAGAACACCCAACACTTGACCCGACTGACATAACGAATAACGAAACGCAGCACGAACCACGAACCACAAACCCAAACCCCACATGCCCCAGAGTCAGCACCACGAGGCCTGGGAACAATCCCAAAGAGACCCAGACCGACACCAGCACCACGGAAGCAACAGCACACTGGTACAACAGAAACAGAAACACTGAACGACGCAATGGAACGACTACTCACGATGATGAGAACAGAAATGGACAGAACCTTGACAAACGTAAAACAACGAATGACACACGCAATAGATCACGAACTGACAAAACGAGGACGCGAAACACAAAAAACAATAAAGTATGAATGCGGGATGGATGGGTAAAGCGTATGATTAGCAAATAAGTCTCTAGGTTAAGCATTACACTTAAGCACTATACAACATAATCTCTCTTTTTACACCCATACGCTTATTATTCCATCATCACCATACTTTCATTATTCTTTCTATATTTAGTTCTTATCATATTATTATTATATCTTATCTCATATCATTCTATGACTCTCATTAGTATAATCTCATTACAACATTTATAACTTCTTCTACAAAAATTCCACATTAAAAAATTACATTTACCCCATCAAACGATGTATCAATCAACCAGATATACATAGCCACATCCAACCATATCACAATAACGCCCACACTCCACTAACACAGAACTAATCAGAACTAAGACTGTTACAGAGACATTTTACGGACCTATAACAAAATAATGGAATAAAAAGGAACAACAACAACAAATGAAAGAAAAACAATGAAATACTATAAAATTCCAAACTGACGAAAACAGTGATAAACAGGAAAAAATGGAAAAAGGAAAACAATAAACAACAGTCCAGACGACTCATACACAATTCGGAACACGAAAAAACAAAACAAATGAGACAACCATTGCTTCACTTTCACTACTACTCACAACCCAACTTATCATGATTAACAGACCTCGTCCCATTAACACGATAAGTAATCAATAACAGTTAGTTTCAGATATCAAGACAACAGGACACCAAAAGATAGCATGGAGAAACCAATAGGATAACCGAACCGAGATCTTTTAATTCCAGTATCCTGACCAAATACACACACCAAGGTCTACATCTCAATCAACAGCAGGAAGAAGAACAAAAAAAACGCACAAAAAACAATTCAATAGATTATATCGAGTCATTCAAATAATAGAAATCAATGTAAAAATATTTGTATTATACGTATAGCGTCAATACCGAAAATTCTTTGTCAAAAAATTGGAAACGATGGAGACCATCGACCTCAAAGAGGGGGGAGTGTAACGGCCCTATCCTATAACCATTTCTTTCCCACACAACACCTTACACCTACAGCAACCCTGGTATCACTTCGTTCCCATACACATCACCACCTCCAATTTCTCCACACAGCATCCCTGGGCCACGGTCCCACGGTCCAGAACAATGCATCTCGACCATCCCCTCCACTTCACACTTCCTCCGCTTCATTAGCGCTAGTCCTAATCCTCAGTTCTTCTCCACCCGTGCAATCGCACAGTCAAACTAATAAAGACTCTCTGCTTCAATCGTTCAACTCTTTATTTCATCTCGATCATCATGCGCTTCTCTATCTCGTCTTTAACCATCACACTATTTTTTACTCAACTTTTGGGTGAAATTGGATTCGAATATCATCGTTGAGATGGTCCTCTAACTACTGTACGAATGAAAAAAAAATCCAATGAAAAATGTTTTGTTATGCAGCACTTGTCATTCCGTTATCGGAAAAAAATAATTAATTGAGGCCATTACAACTAAGAAAGACACCAAATGTTCTTAAATTTAAAGCACATTTTTTTAAATGAAAAAGCGAAACCAATGATTATCTCTCCAGTACGAATTGACATTGGAAAGAAAGTAATTATTGAAATGAAAACGTATTCTCAGTCAGTACGTGATACAAAAATTGAGAGCATACGCTCTCGCAACATTGAGCACGGTTTTACGAGAGATTCATTCCCTGTGTTACATGTCCGTGTCGGTCGAACTCTTGCGCGAACTCGCTGAAGTTCAATTGGAAATAATGGGATCAAATTTGTGAATAATTGGATGAAATTTGCGAGTCGAGCGATGTAATTCTTCATAAAATGGACGCTCTGGCCGACATGCCTTTGAGACTGGAACAATTTCGTGTTCACGTGCGAAGCCACCAAAGAACGTTGTTTACGTACTGAAGAAACCGGCAAACTTGCTCGACTTTTGGTATTAAAAATGTTTCACGCTTTTGGACAATAAAAAATCGTAGGAATCTTCGGAAGATTATTGCTTAATGAGAAGTCAAATAAATAATTCCCAGAACAATGGAAACAAATTTTTTCCTAAAGCAAGTCGGATTTTATTTTAAAAATCTAAACTTTTTCTAAAGTATTATTCGTTAGAAAGTGTCTTAAAATGATTGCATTACATTGTGATGCATTTTTACTTCGTTACCGATAAAAAATCAGCGCATCGCAAAATATTCAAGTTTGCGAGAGGAACGCTTCAAGATAATGTACTCGCACGTGCTTTTTTCGGTTGGAATTTCATTATTTCGACGTTGGAAAATTGATGACGAGGGGGAAACAAATTCGAGATTTTCATTATTTCACATCTGACGTGTATAACTCACTTTATCCGTCGACGATAAGTATTCAGACGAGTTTGCAAATACGAGGAGAAAAAAGCTTGAATATCGCAGTTGAAAACAGTAAAGGATGACAGGTTGGTAAATAATTGAAAAAGTTACAAAAAGCACATGTGACGAGTCAACGAGGCAAACTTGTTTTCGTTCAACGGGGAAATATATCGCAGAAATCGTTGGAATCGAAGCCCGAAGACTACTCCACATGCTCCGACGCATCCGATCTCGCCTGGCATCACCGAAAAATAGCCGCTGCAATTTTCGCAGAGCCACTAAAATCGTCGTTCGACGAAGCTTTGAAATTTCTACTCAAAGCGGAGAAAATCGAGCCGAAATTCTACAGCCAAACTTTACTGTTGCTGGGCAAAACTTATCTCAAATTGAACGTCAAAACGGAAGCTCTGAGATACTTGAAAATGGCATCGGAATAGCCGGCTAAGAACAACGATGATCGCGATGCGAAACAAGAGGCCTTCAAGTTGATGAAGAACTTTTGAAACATCAGGACGTTAATCGCGAATGGAAATGTGAGAATCCTTGATTATTCAAAGCACAACGTATTTCATCTTGCCCGCGTAGGAAAAACAAATAGAAATTTGTCCAATATATGAAACGTTATTTCGTTTTAGCCATATTTGTGATGGAATATTTTTCCATCACGATCATCACCGTTATACAGTCGTGAGCGAAAGTTAGGGATCACTTTGATTTTTTCGGAGCACGTCGCGAATAGTCGATAAAACATTTTGAAAAAATTAGGGTGTATAGGAGATTTAATTAGCTTTCGAATGGTTTCGTCCCACCTCCATCGGACGATAAAAAACAAAATGGCGTCGACTTTTGCAAAAAAGTGTATTTTCACCGAGGTGAATATCTTTGAAAATCGCGAAAAAAAATATACAATGCTATTTCAGCGGATTATCTTGTAATAATAAGGTGATTGTATACACTTCGCCGAATCCGAAACCACCCTTTAAAATTTTGTCCGACAATTGGGAGTGGACATACGCCGTTTTGAATGTCGGAATGAGTAAAGGGGGATATCTCCGAAAGTACTCGACCGATTTCGCCGAGTTTCCGTGAGAAGTTGTGTGATCCAAATAATGGGTATAAATAAATACCCTCCAAATAATGGGTTACTTAGGTGTTACGAGAATCCCGTGCATCGACGATGCGCCGCCGAAAACCGTTGCATGTCGGTGTCACTTTTTCGTTTGAGAAACCCTGCCCGCCCCACTTTTCGACATTCAGTAATGCAAGTTAACCTATCGTATTAACGACATTTCAACGAGAAAAATAAAAAAAAACGTTTGAATGCGATACCGGGATGCAAAATTATCAACGATCAAACGCGAGAGTACAACGGGAGATCGGGCGGATCGACTCTGCCGCGATCTTCGTGCCCGCGCGTTGAGCGCCACTGGCCCCTGAGCGACTGCAAGCGCTCTATCGCGCGCCTTGCTGGTTGTGCATGATGATGTCTCTCTCGCACCCGAAAGATGACGGTTCAGCGTACACAGACAATCAGATAGTCAGATGAATATTTATTTATTTACCAACAATCTATAAACGAAGGCTGTGCGTGTATGCAGATCTTGTGCGAAATTAAAAAAATGTAGGCAATGCGGAAGCTACGAGATTTCTTACATTACTCGATTGGAGAGAATTGTAATTTGCAAAATTTTGTGTTTTGCAAAAAAAAACAACCAATTTGTTTAAATGTTTTTTGCACAAAAAAGCTGCTTACGATATTTTTTTCTTCTTTCACCGAGTTAGATGACACAAAATAAAACACGAAAAATCGACAAACACTATACGAAAAATAATTTTTTGACACACTTCAGACAAACAACAATTAGACAAATAATTTTTATAACTACTTCTCCGTTCCCCAGTTGTTAGAGTACTTATGAACCAGCGAATTATTTGGAATGTGTCGAAGTTTTTTTGAATTTTATCGTAGAATAATGCAAAATGATTACGTATTTGTTTAAATTATGAGTAATATCAAGGTTTTTCAAGTCATTATCAATGAATTTCAGATAATCTTTTTTTGTTTTCACCAATATCGATCTCATGATTGATTTTGTAGTGAGTGATAAAAAAAAATTATAGTTCTGAAACGACAAAAAAAAATCTACCACCAGGTATCGAACCCGCGACCATCGGCTTACCATGCCGCGCCCTTAACCACTCGGCTATTCCTCACTTGTTGTTCTCAAAAACAAGCGGAGCCCTATAAAGTGCGTTGGCGCATAGCGGGCGATCAACACTCGCGTGCTCCAATGAACCGAACCCGCCGGAAACAAAATTTCGATATTCAAAAAGACTACGTCTCGCAACTCCTTCCGTGACTTTTTCATTCGTGGACTTTATTTAATCTGCATTTTTTTATAGCATTACATAAATACTTAATTACTTTATTCATTATCAATTCCAAATTGACTTCAGATGATTTTTTTTCAACAATACTTGTTTACCGATGGGTTTTTTGGTGCATCAATTGCAAAAAAAGAAAAATACTTGTCAAATAAGAAAAAAAAGATGTTTGGCCAGGAATCGAACCCACGACCCTCGCGTTGCCGCGCCGCGCTCTTAACCACTCGGCTATTGCTCGCTTGTTGTTCTCAAAAACAAGCGGAGCCCCATAAAGTGCGTGGTCGCATAGCGGGCAATTAACACATGCTCCACTCTGTAGATGAGCCTGCTGAAAAAACAATTTAGCACATTGTGAAAACTTTTTATTATTTAGCCGATGTATCGTTCGGCTACGAATACGAAACAGTGCAAATAGTTTTTTCCATAAATAAATATAAACGATTTGAAATATTTATTTTTTGATTTATCCCCCCCCCCCCCCCCTGGAATCGAGCGGTCGCCCATCCGAGTAATGTCCGCATGCAACATGATGAACTCGCGCGATGCCAGAGTCATCATCAACTTTTTATTTAACTTCATGCCACTGTTATTAAACGAGTGTTAATAATGTTTTTTTTCTTAAAATCTAAATGATTTGAAATATTGATTTTTTTATTGAATGTAATCGCAATATTTTTGTTCTAATTGCAATGAACAATTCGAAAAGTTCAATTTCATTGTATTGCGCAAATGTTTAATCGGAAATAGCATTTGATTTTCATACAAATTGAAAAATCAACAATTTTCTCTAAATTACAATAAAGATTATTTATGAAAAATTTTTTTTTTAAATAGCAATAAATGATTTTAGAAGCGTCGTAAATCGTAATTGCAAAAAATTAATCAAAAATTTCATTTTCGTCCAGTCGCAATTCAAAATCATCGACATTTTTTTTTATTGCATTTAACGATTAATTCGAAAACTGATTGCAAACGGAATTTTTATTGTTTCTCCTTACATTGTGCGCCCTCACCAACATTACGTCGCTCTATTCATTTTTTCGCCAACGTTCGACGTTCCACATTCTCTCACACCAACGCACGCACACTATCGACCTCCTTCGCGCTTTACACGTACGCTCCCAAGGCTGCTACGCTTGCACGCACACCACTACTTGCCGTGAAGTCCGCTTATTCGACGCGTGCTATTGGCTGAACTTAATTAATTAATGTTTAATCAGGGGGGCGTCGGAGGAAAAAATGGAAGAGGACTTTTCGGTCCAAAATCACCCCATCTACCCACCCCTCAGAGGTCGGTTGACCATTATGGGACAGGCTGTATAGTCTCATAAACTTCCAGCCTCGTTGCTGGGAGTGCGTAGTGTTGTGTCCCGATATTTCAAGATAGAGACTATCGTGAAAATAGGGATGAAGGTTTTGGGATCTACGCCAAACGAGTTAAACTCCAACTCAAGCAGCTACAAAATACTTGTAAAGTTTATTGACTAGGTTGGTTAAAAAAGGTTTAACAAGAAGTACAAGTAGATGGTTTTGCCTTCGAACCAAACCCGTCGCTGCCCTGATCAAGACTGACTTTTGGGATCGATACGTCGTCGCTCGAAAGGTGACGGCTATCGATCTTTTGCAATAATCTGACGAAGCATTGTTGCAATTATTTGCTCTAAATTGCCTAATTCTGCTGCGATAAGCAGTTGAATGCTCTTTTATTCGGTCGGTGATTGACCGCAGTTCGGTCGCTGACCGATGTTGTGAAATAAGGAAATTCCGGGTCACAACATCCCTCCCCCCTTGGAAGAACAAATCTCTCCCGAGATTGGCATTGCGACTTTGTGTTTGGTCCTTGGGCTTACAAATGTCGTTGTTTACATGTTTTTAGCGATTTAAAATTCTATAATTCCCATATAATTACATATTTGCACCCATTGCATGATTAATTATTTTGTGTCCCCGATACAAAGTGGGATATACGTATTTATATAATTCAGTTCGGTTATGTATGTATGTATGTATTTATGTATGTCTCATGTCGAATTCGTGCGTTGTGTTTTTCGTATTACCTTACCATTAAGTGAGGGTACAGGTAACTTGCGTTTTGATGATTTAGCTGTTTGCGGCTCGGTCGCGCAGCTGATGATGGCCGGCTCGCTGTAGATCGCCACTGCGGGTGTGCGCTCTCGCTTCCGCATATAGAGATATATACAAGTCGCTCCGATTATTATCGGCACGATTGCCCCTATAGAGTAGCTTCCAATTGCGATTTGTCGTGTTATCTCTGCCTCGCGAATTCCTTTTATTTTTGTTTTTAGCGTTTTCAAACGTTCTCCGATTTTATTTATTTCTGCTGGATTATCTGACAATTTGTGAGGTAATTCGGGTACAATTGCCGTATACTTTAATAATTGTATATCCTCGTTTAGCATTGTCAAATTTGCTCGCGGTAAAAATTCGTTGTGTACAGTTTGTTTTATTTCTCCTATGGTTTCGATTCTAAAATTAGGAGTGGTGACGGAACATTTTCCGTCCAAAGCCAGAGTCCCTGTCCCTATTAATGTCGCATGTTCCAATTGTCGCGTTCCGCAATGTATTAATAAGGTTTCAGGTTCCGGCGCTACGTATAACCATTTACCACGGTGTTCTAATGCGATTATTAGCGTATTGTTTAACTGTACGATGCGCTGATGGCATTCCGCGTTTTTAATGTTGTGCGTGATATACATCGTTGTTTCGCATGATGTGCAAGTGTGCGCGGCTAATATAGCGCGTCTAGGTCTACATAGATAATGGGTTTTTAATTTTTTGCACGATCGCAGCTCGCTCTCGTCCATCATTAAACAAGATCTTCGCGTTTTTTCAACAATGACGATTGCATTTGTTACCTCTATAAATTGAAAGTGATTTCCTTCGATCTTTGCGGGCAATGGATACGCTCGATTTATTATGTATTCCTCGTGATTTATTAGTGGAATTTTGATTACCAGGACGAGTTCTGCCTCTACGCAATACGCACCTATTTCGCTAATTTCTAATAATTTTGGCATTTCCTCCGGCCGCACGGGCGTCGGAAACGACAGACCTCTCGGCAAGTACGTAATGGCGTTTTTTAAGTATTCTGCCATTTGCCCCGGGGGCAAGATGCTTGGATTAACTAATCCTTTTGATAATCCTGCTATAAAATCTGTCAGTTGTCTGACTTTGCTCAACAGAGATTCGGTGATCATTCCCATTGTTGTAAGTTTCTCGTCTAATTGTTGTCGTTCATCTAACCTGTCCAGACGGTTTGTCAGGCTGTCCCGTACGCTCACGACGAGTGATTGTAATTGTTTTTGATTTTCCTCCAACCGTGTTGTTGATTTGTTGAACAGGTGTAATGTCGACTCGAGAATTTGAACGTTTTCGCTAAGGGCGTTTTCTAAAGCGTTTTGATTGGTCCCCAGTTTGTTGAGTTGTTCGTTGATTTCCGCAGCATCCTGTGCATCCATATTTCCCGTGACTGCCTTGATAATCGAGCCAAGGCCGTTAATTATGCCTCTACGGTGACGTATTAATTTGCCACCCGTTATATCGTGGATCGCTCGAAGCTCTTGCTCGGTCCTCTGTAGCATTTTTGCTGCTGTGTCGGCAATCGTATTGCACAGCACGTCCTTTGTAGCTGCCCAAGTACACAGCCCTGTTAGATTTGTAAATGTATTTTTTATTTCCCTTTCTTGTTTTTCTAACGATCCGAGGTCCATTTTTATGATTAATTTCCATGTGTCGCTGGTTACGGATAAAGTTCCTATTTCTTCGTAATAAATCCCTGGGTTGGTTGAAAATTTGTCCACCCGGTATGTTTTTTCGTCCCTCTCGGCGGCGATAGCGACGAGGGGTACTAACCTGCGGAGAATATCGCTCGGTTATTTTTCTGTCTTCGTTCCACTCGTTTCGAGAAACTTTTCTTTTTCTAACTCTCTTAATAGTCGTTGGAATTTATATTTTTTCGCGAATTTTGTTGATTACGCGTTTTTACCCCACCGGGATGCCGCTCTCGGTGTGATTCTCGCCTCGACGGATTTGATCGTCGAGGCGTCGCCTCATTTAGCAGCGAGACTTCGACGACGCAATAACGTAAGTATTAATAATTTTTTTTTTTTTTTTTTTGTTGTAAAATTATGTATTTGTTTTGTTTTATTTTATATCAACATTTTTTCTGTGCCTCCTTTTCCAGATGGATAACTGGAATTTTGAAGGAAGCGCGGTCGTCTTCGCGGACGGCAATACGGAGCTGGAGTTTGTCCTCGTAAGTTTTGGTTTTACATGTTCAGTTTGTTTTATATATGTGTTATATATTAATTCATTGTTTTCTTTTCTTTTTGTTGTAGACTCCTCGTCTACGGAAAAGGCGGCTGCCTCGCATTTCCCGGCCGCAATGGTGGCGGCGGGAGTTTGTTACGCATGCGGTGTCGGTCCGCCGCCGCCGGCAGCGGCTAAGGGCCGCAGTAGACGAGTTGTGGAGGGACACTCCAGCTGCCCGGGAGGAGGCTGAGTGGGGTTGTGACCCCGGGGACCTACTGGGATTGTGCCGGCTCTTCTATCCGGACCTTCCCCCAGAGGAGGGATGGTTTTTAAGCCGGCCCGTGATGTGGTGGCTGGCTGCCCTGTTCCCGGGGGCCCCTCAGCCTGCCCCTTGGTTATTTTGAGGCCGAGCGCCGCGGCGAAATACGCGCGGAAATCTTATTTTATAACTAATTATTTATAGTTATTTTTGATTTTTTTGTGTAACAATATATGTAATAAGCGTAATTATTATTATTTTTTTTTTTTTTCGTCCTTCTCCTCTCCTTCCTCATTTCAGGGCGCGTGCGTTGGAGAGCCTCCGTTGGCTCTCTCTATTTTCTTTTATTTTATTTTTACTTTTCACGTCGGTGGGGACGCCTCCGCGGGCTCCCCTTATAATGTCGAGCGTTATATTATATTTATTTATTTATTTTTTTTTTTTTGCTGAGCCATGCGAGGCTCTTCGCGGCGCGATGGCTCCCGCGACGGTGTATGTGTGGGTGTGTGCGTACGTTGCCCTCGCTAGTGGGTAACGTACGGCTTGATGCGGTTCGCGTGCACGCGCATCGTTTTCCGCCCGCGGCCGATAACGTAGGTTTCGCTCGACTCCTCACTTTTGACCGTATAAGGCCCCACCCACTTGGATGTGAGCTTGGCCGAGCGTCCTCGTCTGACCGTCTCGTCGAGGATAGTGTTAGTAGTCTATCATAGTGTTGTTTCGCCTTTTCCTTGGCTCCCTTTACGTTCTCTCGCGCCTGCTGCCATGCTGCCCGCAGGCGTTCCCGCAATTCCGCGGCATAATCCTCATACGAGTAGGTCATTCGCGGGGCCTGCTGTAAAGCCGTCGGTAACTCTGCTCTCTCTCCGAAAACCAATTCGTGTGGTGTGAGCTTTGTCACCGAATGAGGTGTGGTGTTGTACGTAAACATTGCGTACGGCAACCATTCGTCCCAATCCTTTTGGTCCTCTCCGATGAAATTTTTCAGGTATTCTGCGAGAGTCCTGTGGGATCTTTCCAGGGCTCCGTTTGATTGCGGATGATATGCGGTTGTTTGGATTTTCTCTATTCCGAGTAATTCGCATATCCCTTTGAAAGTCGCGCTCAGAAAATGTGTCCCTTGGTCCGACAGAATTATTGCCGGAGCGCCGAATTTGCAAATAATTTCGGTGGTCATGACTTTTGCGACTGTATTCGCCTCTTGATTTTCCAAAGGCAACGCTAGACTGTACTTTGTTAGTAAATCCTGAAAGTTGAGTATATACCTATTCCCTTTTCCCGTGATCGGTAGGGGTCCTACTATATCGACGGCACATTTTTCAAAAGCACGCGTCGGTGTGTCTGTGGTGACCATCGGGGCCTTTGCCTTTTTTCCTATCTTGTTCCTCTGACATTTGTCGCACCGCTGTATATAGGTAGCGACGTCCTTTTTCATTTCAGGCCAATTATGCTTATTTCGTATCCTCTGCGTTGTTCGCTTGATGCCCTGGTGCCAACCTAGAGGGGCATCGTGGTATTCCCTCATGATTTCGAGGCGCTCACGCTCGTCGGGGCATGGTACGCCTATGCTGCAGCCATCCTCCTCGCTCTCGCTGTCGGTGCCGTCGCTCGGCCCGCGCGATGCACGCAGAGTTTCCCCCGGCACCGCGCTTCCCCGGGCGGTCTCGCCAGCACGAGGGGCCTCGCTAGCCGTGCGAGAGCGCTCTCTCCGTCCTTCTTCCTCTTGTGGCTCGGGCCTGTTCTCCTTTTCCTCTATTTCTTTCGCTTGCGCTCGAGTGAGCGCGTAGATGCGACTTAACGCGTCAGCGTTTGTATTTATTTTTCCAGCTTTATGCTGTATTTCGTAGTCGTATTCTTCTAATTTAATTCTCCATCTCATTAACCTTGATCCAGGATCTTTTACCCCGAATAACCATGTTAATGGCTTGTGGTCTGTTACGATTGTAAATTTCGTTCCGTAAATATATGGTCGAAATTGATTAACAGCCCACACAATTGCAAGTAGCTCTTTTTCGGTAGTGGAGTAATTTGTTTCGGCCTTGTTTAACGTTCTACTAGCGTAAGAAATTGGCAAATCTTCACCGATCTTCCCTTGAGACAATATCGCTCCGATCGCTTTATCCGATGCGTCTGTCGTAATAACGAAACGCTTCGAGAAATCGGGATATTGTAGTATCGGGGCGGTGGTTAAAGCCTCTTTCAGGCGTTCGAACGCAGCCTCACATTGTTCCATCCACGCGAATTTAACCTCCTTTTTTGTTAAGTCGGTCAGAGGCTTCGCAATACTGGAGAAGTTTTTGATGAATCGGCGATAATATCCCGCCAGTCCCAGGAACGATTGTACGTCTTTCATATTTTTCGGTGTTGGGAAACTTTTTACTGCCTCGATTTTGCTTTCATCGGGCTTCACTCCGACCTCGGTTATTATATGGCCGAGATATTGCGTTTCCTTACGCATAAATTTGCATTTTCTCGGTTTTATGCGTGAATTCGCTGTCCTCAGCCTCGCTAACACTTCTCTCAAGCGATTATTGTGCTCGGCGAGTGAGGTTCCGTATATCACGATGTCGTCGAGGTAAACGTAGCATTTTATACCCTGTAAACCGGTTAATACCGTGTCCATCAGTCGCTGAAAAGTCGGTGGTGCATTTTTTAATCCGAATGGCATACGGTTGTACTCGTAGTGACCCAGAGGCGTGGAAAAAGCGGTTTTTGCTTTATCCTTCTCATCCATCGGGATCTGGTGAAATCCTGAGGCGAGATCCAAGGTCGTGAAGTATTTTGCCTTTCCCAACTGATCCAATATCTCGTTGATATTGGGCAGTGGATAAGAGTCGCCTTCTGTCGCGAGATTTAGTTTGCGAAAGTCGACGACGACTCTTTTCCGAACTGTGCCATCGGTATCTGCCTTTTTGGGCACGACGAGCAACGGAGCATTCCATTGGCTCGTACTGGGCCGGATTACTCCATCCTCTAGCATTTGTTGTGCCTGTTTCTGCACTTCCTTCCGGTGCTCCTCTGGCAATCCGTACGGACGTACTTTGATCGGCGTTGTTCCAGGTTTCATGGATATTTGATGCTCGACGGCATCGGTGTAGCCTAGTTTTTCTCCTTCTAGGTGAAATACGTCGGAGAATTCCTCGCAAATTTCTCGGAGTTTCTTTTCTTCTTCCGAGTTTAAATGCGAGTCCCCGCTGACCTCCAGTCAGATTTTTTCCGATCGTTCCTTGCTATATTTCCCTTGACTGTGCGGTATCTCGCGAATTTCCTTTTGCTCGCATTTTCCTGCGGGCTCCTCTCTGATCCAGTCGAGTTCCTTGATTTCGACGGTCGGTCGTTTTATTATTTGCGCCTCTTCTAGGGCGTTCATGATTAAAACAGGACAAGAGTGCGTCTCTGACCTCGTTATCCCTTCGCCAAGTGTTATTCCGGGGCGGATTTCCTGTTTTTCCACATAACCAGCGCCTTCCCCTGGCGTCCTGGCCCATAATATATATTCTGACCGGGCAGGTATTTTTATTTGCTTCGATCCGCGTACGAAGCGTAACTTTTCCCTAAAAATTTGGAATATCCTGCCGCCCAATATATTCGCTTTGTATTTTACGATGAGGTCCATTCCCAGCAGCCCGTCGACCTCCAGAGGTACGTCCTTGCTGACTACGTGGAAATCGTGTTTGATGACGGATGCAGGGGTCTTTATCTCTAGTTCCGCTTTGCACAATGAGCGGAAGGCTGTTCCTCCGAGACCGTGGAGTTCAATTACCTCATCGACGATAGGAGTATCGTCGCGCAATTCGTTGACCCGTATTATGCAGCACTGTGCACCTGTATCGCAGCGTAACGTGAGAAGTCCCTCACGCGCTTGCGACGAGCGAAAATGCAGGTCACTAGGGTGGATGCTCGGGCCTGAAGCGCTGACTTGGCAAATTCTCGCCGGGGCGTTGACGCACTGTGCCTCGGCTTTGCCGTGCTGTAGATCCCCGATTGTTTTACATCGCCGGGGTCCCTGTTTTTCCTTTTTGGCTTTCTCTCGCATTTCGACTTTTGTTGCGGTTAGCGTTCCCACCGCGAGAGAGCTTATCGTCCTTTGATTTTCGGAGCTTGAATTTCTCTCCGGTGTCCCTTTATACGGGAACCTTTCATTTTGTCCCGGTGTCGTTGGTTGACCCGATTCTCCTTGATCCTTGATCCTTTTTCGGCAATCTCTGATTTTGTGGCCTTTCTTTTTACAATAATGGCACATAATGTCCAACTGTTGGATTGTTTTCGTCTGCGCAGGCAGGCTCTGCCGCCCTTGCCCTGACGACTGGCCCTGAGTGGCCTGTGCTACCTGTGTACCTCCCCAGGACTTCCGTTTGTCGCTGAACGAGGTGTATGGTGGCCCTTGGTATTTTTGTTAGGTTCGCTCCCCTCCATGGGAGAACCTTTTCGCGATTATTCGCGTCCCTTCGATGCCCTTTTCCTCCTTTGTCGCCCCTCTAATTGCTTCTCGGAGATTCGTGTAGCCTCGAGACCTTACTAAGAGCTGAAGGTCCCTGCGTAACCCTCGCTCGAAGTTGTTAAGGGCGAACTGACGGAGTAACTGTTCAACGGCCTTTTTCCCAATTTCGTGGGTGATTTCTGCCGTACAGCCGGCAACTAACTCCATAGTTATAGTTTCTACACGATGTGCGTATGCTTGCACTGATTCCTCGGGCTGTTGTCGACATGTATTAAACTCGACCTGTAGCGCGGGAACCGTACGTTGTTTTTCGTATAACGTACGTAGCTCTTCTATTAGCTCCTCTACGGTTTGGAGATCGCGAAAGCGCAAGTCTGCGGCCGCTCGGCCCTGTATTTTTAAACTTAATATGGCTGTGAGGAGGTTCGGACTGTTCGCGGGATCCACCGAATCTGCAGCGTATTTTGCCGGTCTAATAAAGTCTGTAACGAGCTCCGGTTTGGAGGCGTCGAACACAGGGAGACTGTTTCTCGCATCCTTTATTGTCATGTACTCTACTGTATTTGGCATGTTTGCTGTATGCGGATTCAGCAATGAGAAATCGTCGAGATTTATTTCACGCGCGCGCTCTGTATCTACGGGGCTAAAAGATTCGTCCCCGTCGGTCGTAGATTCGTCCGGGTTGGAAAAACGTACGCGTTTCGGAAATTTAAGTTTCGCTAAAGTTTCCGGTGATAGATACAGACTT
The DNA here is from genome assembly GCA_959613375.1 of Heteropelma amictum. NCBI lineage: Eukaryota > Metazoa > Arthropoda > Insecta > Hymenoptera > Ichneumonidae > Heteropelma > Heteropelma amictum. Next base: position 1,568,252 of record OY390729.1, read on the forward strand.
TCCGCGCTGCTAGTTTCGCGTCTGCGTTTTTTAGACTGCTCTTCGTCGTCTGAGAGCTCATATACTACCCGTGACTCAAAAAATGAATCTAGGGACCGCGATAAATGACGGTTACCTCGCAAACATAAGCGGTTATACTGTTCGTCGTCCGACATACGAGTTAACTAATTTCTCTGGCTTTGGAGGATCTCAGAAAAATAAAATGTTCCGTCACTTACAGGTAGATGATCGCAAGTTGCATGACGATTCTCGTGACGTTTCTCGTACAGGATCTTCGTCCTCTTCGCGTTACTTTGCTTGACGCGGCTATCCTTGTTGAGTCCTTGATGCAGCTGGGCCTTCCGGTGATCCTCGGGATCCGGGATTTCTCGTACGTGGCTCGACTCGGTCGCAGCACGTTCCGTGGGTGATTTTTCGACTCGGTCGATGCAGGCACTCTCACACGCGAGGTGACTTGGTCACTCCGTTCGCGATACACAAGTGTGCAATAGTATTTTGTGACTTAAAGCAATAATTGAGTTGTGGCGATCCCACCGCTGCCACCAATGTTGTGTCCCGATATTTCAAGATAGAGACTATCGTGAAAATAGGGATGAAGGTTTTGGGATCTACGCCAAACGAGTTAAACTCCAACTCAAGCAGCTACAAAATACTTGTAAAGTTTATTGACTAGGTTGGTTAAAAAAGGTTTAACAAGAAGTACAAGTAGATGGTTTTGCCTTCGAACCAAACCCGTCGCTGCCCTGATCAAGACTGACTTTTGGGATCGATACGTCGTCGCTCGAAAGGTGACGGCTATCGATCTTTTGCAATAATCTGACGAAGCATTGTTGCAATTATTTGCTCTAAATTGCCTAATTCTGCTGCGATAAGCAGTTGAATGCTCTTTTATTCGGTCGGTGATTGACCGCAGTTCGGTCGCTGACCGATGTTGTCAAATACGGAAATTCCGGGTCACAACAGTAGCGACGCGGCGCGGGGATCGAGGAGAATGAAGATCGAAGAGGAAGCGCGAGGGCGCCACCGTACGGAGTACGGTGACACTGACAGGACAGTGGAGCGCCCTTTTTACATGGCTGGGTGCACAGAGTTCCGCGCGCCGAAAATTTTTGCTTCGCGCGAAAAAGATCGGCGAGCGCGCTAAACCGCGACGCCATGACACTGTTTTGCGAACCGGCGTTGCGTACAGAGTTAACAGCAAGAGCGTGCGACATAGGAGATTGTTAAGAGCGAACAGAAAATTATAAGAGGAATTGGTGAGAGCTATAGAGAAAGAGTATTGCGAGGATCGAGGAAATCGAGGATTTCAAAATACCAAAGAAGGAATTAGAAATAGGAGAATCGTGAGGGAATCGAGGAGACCTGCCAATCGACCGACAAATCGATAAGTTTTTGCTTTTCTTTTTTCCCCCGCGTGGTCGTGGCGCGAGCGCGATCTTTTCATTTTTCGTATCTGCGTTTTGGCTGCTTCATGACAAACCTGGCGAGTCCCTTCGCTCGGAGTCGATTGCGTGACTCTCAGTTTTCTTTTCTTTTCCGTAAAGTGTTACGTCCCAGCTCTCACGCTCGAAGTCTTTTTTTAGCCGCCATTAAAAAACACGCAATACCAGCAGTAGGTAAATGCAGGACACACATTCATCGGTAACTTTTTTCGACGAAACGTAAAACACGTAGTTCCTAAGCGCACCCAAATTTATGACAACCATAAACCACCCGTCTTTCGAAAACCAGATGCATATGCAGCTTTCCTTCTTCCTACCTTCATTATCTCTTCAACGAATTACAAACCACTGCATATAGGAGATTCCACGAACTCTGTAACAAATCTCCCCTAATATTTACAATAGGCGTCTAATGGAAAAACTGTAAAGGATAAAAACAGCTCAAGGGAAAGATCCGATAAGAGTTTTCTCACCCAAAAAAGACTTTGTTCGCGTCATAAACTATTAAACGGTGGAAAGCGAAGACACTCTTCGTTATCGTGGAAACAGCAGCAAGTGTGACCAGACGGCACACGTACAACCATCATCGAACCATCAAGGGCCAGGTGAAGTTCCAGTAGCTACTCGACACCTTTTCAACCACCTACACAAGCATTATAAACCGTTGTCTACTACATCACTCGAGAAACTTTTGTTTTCTCAACATCTACAAGATCTTCAACAAGTAAGTCGAAACATTCACTATGCCTAACGACACCGAAATTCCAATGAAAAAATTGACGGTATATAATCCGTCACATCCTCAACAGCAACAAGATCTACAGTCAATACCGCATAATACGTTCGCGTCATCATTTTCAATTCCATCAGCATCACAAATGAATAATGATACGTCACAATTGTACAATAGATATACAGATTTTTCATTCTATACCGGAGTTTAATGGAACTAGTAGAACAATTTTATCGGGTTACTTAAAATATTGCGACAGAGATAAACAATACATTGCTGTTGCAACAGAATCAAATATCGTAACGTATTTCATAAGTAAATGCAAAGAAGCAGTTTCTGACACGTTAGACGATTCATCAATCATAACGGTAGATGAATTGATACAAGATTTGAAAGAAATATTCATTATTAAGAAACCTATTGCAATATGGTTTTCAAAAATATCGAAATTTCAACAAAAACACTAAGGATCAGTTGAAGAATTTCACAAAACAATTACCAAGTATTTAAACAAATTCAAACAAGTAATTGGTAGTTCATTTCTCAAAACCCAAGCCGGAGCGATGGAACTCGCGAAAGAACTGGCAGTTGATCAATTTCGGAAAGGAATTAAGGCCATGGAGGATACTCCCTCCCCCATCGAAATTTAGAAAAATTCTCAGGCAAAATCTATAAATCGGATCGATTTGAAATTTTTTGTGAGTGTTCAGTGGCACAAAACGGAGCGTCGGACGATTTCACAATTTAGAAATTTTGCAAAAAAATTTTTTTGTCGAGTCAAAAAATGTTCAAAATTTCGAAATTCTAAAATCGTCAGTCCTTCCGGTCTATATCACCAAATACTCACACCAAATTTCAAACCGATCTGGTTTATAGATTTTACTGGAGAATTTTTTTAAGCTTCGATTTACGGATGTAATACATCGCCTTAAACCTATTTATCAAGCACATTTTTTCTTCGACGGCGAGCCAGATATGAAAAAATGATGTACACAGGCTCGCGAAATTGAACTTTTTGCGGTCATACTGAAACGGAAAACGATAATTCGAAAATTTGCTTACCGATAGTACAACAAAGTAAATTTAAAAATAACACAAACCCCAATAAATTTTGCAATCATTGTCGTAAAACAAATCACACAATAAACGAATGCTTCGCACTCATGAAAATAAATAACGAAAAACGAATGAAATCCAAAATGAACAAATCTGTAATTATTGTAAAAAGAAAGGTCATTCGATCAAAGATTGCCGAAAAGAGAATATACAATAACAGCAAGAAAGCAGAACAAATAAAAGCAGATACAGCGCAGGGAAACGAGAAACCGACCCCTCGACAGGGCGCTGCGACGGGGCAACACTCGCAAGAGCGCGAGGAGTAGATAAAATCCTCCCACAGAAAATGCTTCGAGCATAATGCAATCTCAACTTTACATCTATTGTAACGTGTTTGATTTCGTTATATTTAAATTTATATGGATTCGAGACTCGATCAGGGATCAAATTAATTTGTGGACACACGATAGATAATATGACCCAGTTTTATTCGGTATTTCTCCTTTACATAGCTTCCTTAGATCTACAAGTGTGTATGTGCATAGAAATTCAATGTTGGTTCGTGTATTGAATACATAGGATAATTAGAGCTTTAAATATTTGGCCTATTTTAAATTCGGGGAACGCTTGATTTAATTATTTCGTTGTCTCGCTTGTTTGTTTACGTTCTTCTTCTACCGCCTCCGCACGCGCTTGGATTGCCTTGTGTTTTCCTTCTCTTTCCCTCTCTGTAGCGGTGTTCGTCTTGTCGATGTGTGTCTTTGCTCTCATACACTGGCTTATTTCTTTTCTCTCTTCCCCTTCTCCGAAAAGACCGTTTTCCTTACGCTTTCCCTTTCCTTACTGTGCGTCCAGTACTCGGGAACAGCGACCAGTACTTGCGATACTCTCCACCTCCACCTAAGCAATCTTACTTTCCTTACGTCCTTCCTTTCCTTACTATGCGTTCAGTATTCGGAAGTGACGTTCAGTAGTCGCAATTTGCTTGTAACACTGTGTGTTCTCTGCCGGTTGAATCTCCAGTCATCTCGTTTTCCTCACGTCCTTGTTTTCTTACTGCCAAGGCCAGAATCACACGGGTGCTCGTACTAATGAAATTCCTTAGGATATTCCTTGGGCTCTCCTGGGTACATTCGCCTTTATTTCGGTTTGTTCACTTCCTCGACACCCTTCTTACTACCAGGGCCAGTTGGGTGTCTCGGTCGCTACTTCCACCTTTACAAAGCGCGTATGTACTCGGTAACACGGCGTGTTCTTTTCAACTGGCTCGTTTTCGCATCAATTTGCATGAAGTCACGCTTGTTAATGCTGTGAAACAAGTGCCTCTACCCTTGCAGACCCCCGGTATTTATACCTGATTTTTAATGTTTAAACTTCCCCTTCCATCCCTTTTTCGTGAGACATTTCGTATGTGTTTGTCTTAAATGTTAAATGAAATTATTGTTTTCGATTAAATTCCCTCAGTGTGTGTCCGTGTTTTGTTTTCGCAGAATTTCGTTAGTGTGTCTATCTATGTATTTTCGTTATGTTAGTTCGTCTGTGTCGTTACATCTTATGCTTTGGTGGTCGTCCGTTTGGTGGGGAGAGGCATCGTAATCGGTTATGTCTCACTATTAATGACAATTCTCCAATAATATTGGTATGCTTGAAAGGTCTTACAAAAACAGGAACTTTATTTTTAGCAAATTAAGGATCTCAATTAAATCTAATAAAAATAAATCATTTAAAATGTCCCGATGACATTAATAATTAAATAATGTAGGTACTACATGCAATTTCAAATCATGATAAACAAATAACTCTTGAAGAAACAACAATCGAAGTAAATAACAAGTCGGAAATATTTCACGTAATTTCAGATAATTTTCCAATAGAATTTGACGCAATACTTAGTAATGAATTATTGGGAAAAAATAAGGGTAGAATCGACTAGTTAGCAAAGTACGTACGTCTGAACGATATAGGTTATCCATTTACAAACACAGAATCACTTCTTTTGCGGGTCAGACAGAAAACTATCATGTTTTTTCGGGTAAGTAACGCGTTAAAGACGGGTTTCGTACCGCGCATACCCTTAGGTCATGACATCTTCGCATGTGAAGCTTGGGTTACGAATACTAACGGCAAAGCCTACTTGTGTGCCATCAACACTTCCGATAAAGACGTTAAGATAAATGTTCCTGTAATTTCACTATATCCATTCGATATGAGCATAGACGAGAACGATCAGACGAACGATAATTCCGCAAATTCCGCTGCGACTCACTGTATCCCAATGTGATGCTGCTGTTGCTACTGACGATCACATTCTTGCACACACGCGCACACACGCACGGTCGGACACAGGCACATACAAATAAAGTAACACAATCACACATTTTTTATTATTTATTAATATTTTATTTTATTCTCTTCTTCACACATGCTGATGCGCTCGACGTCACGTTGATTTTTTGCTACAATGAAAAAAAAAAAAATTTCACATAACTTTATTCCACTTTCTTTGCACTCATCTTCACGCTAAACTTACGATTTTTTCGCTTGGGTGGATGTTTCCGCCACTCTTCGCCGACGGAGACGTTCGGCACCTTGGCGAGCGTGTTCCGCCAACGCCCACGCTCCGCCTCTTTCGCTATCAGAGCCGCTTCATAGCGGGAACAGTTGTAAAATTCCCGCACCATGCGCTCCCCGCTGGGTCCGTCCGACTCCTCAACATCGAAAAAATCGTCGGGGACATCGTCCCATGCCAAATAATCGAAGCAATCACCTTCTTCAGATAAAAAAATAGTTTAATCACACGAGCACATACTATTTTATTTTTACTATTGTATCCCGGGCACGCACTTACTCGACGACATTTTTGAATATTTTTATTCGCACTGATCAGCGTCCCAAACTATAATGAAGCTCATTAGCGAAGTCTCGCATCGCATCAACCTCGATGCGTTGAGGGAGAGCGGTATCCCCACCATCCCCACCAGTTTGTCGAGCAGCATCCTGATGACGCTGCAGACAGATGAGATTATCTCAAAGAAGAAGCGCATCGCACTTTTATACACATTACTTTTGTTGTGACCTGGAATGTAGCATTTCCTAACAATATTCCGTGACCAAAAATACCCTCAACCTGCTTCTCACAATGGAACAGGACAACTGTGTTGCCCAAATAATTGCAACAACGCCTTATCAGCAATTGCAATAATAGAACAGGGCCAAGAGGCCAATGTTAAGCAACACTACCACAAGTAGTCGCAATATCGATTCTTCAGCAAGTTGCAGAAGCAGAGAAGCAGGTCACCGTCACGATTAAATATCGCGACGCATCGAAGAATCGAGACAGTCTTGATCTGGGCAAGGACGGGTTTGGTCCCACGGCAAAAGAATTGTTGTCGTCGGATTCCTCACGACTCGTTTTTTCCCTGTAAAATAGAAACAAAAATATTAATAGGGTAATCAGACAAGTCAAACAAACTCGCCAATTAATATATAAACTCATACAATACTCACCGATGACGAAGCAGGGATTAATTGCCCCTCGACAGAGGCCTGCGAGTCGCTGCGGAGGGATATTTTCGTCTCCGACACCTGTAAATATAACAAGTCAATATTTTTATTAGTTATAAGCTAATACTAAGTATAAATAAGAAGAAACTCACCCTGTGATACTCACCGTCCAAGGGGAAACTGAAAAACCCCTCCGTAGCTTCTCCGGCACCAGGATCCTCTGCGCTGCGAAGCCTCCGGAGGCGAAGGCCTCAACTGCGTAACCTGAAAAAACCAAAAAGAGAAATTACCCCAAAGGAGCATTAATAAAATACATATTAGCCTTAACAGGCTTACAACTTCCGTAAGTTGCAAATCTGTGGCAAATAATGCGAGCTGTGATAAAGCACAAAACAAAACGAAAAAACATAGGAACGATAAAATAACGCAATAAGTGGCGTTAGAAAAGGTAACGCGCGAATTACTTTCCTACATGCGAACAACGTGAAATAACGCACGTAATTAAAAAGCGTAAATGAAAAATCACTCACCGGTCAAACCTCGACACTACATTTCGAGGTTAATCCTTTCGTTACCTTGGACGAGATATCTCGCGACCCAATACTGGCCGATTAACGCTTTTGACGAGATATCTCACGATCCGGTGGTAGCGGATTAACGCTTTTGACGATAATCAAGCTATGTAGCACCAATATTTTGACATTCTAGATGAATATATGTTATAACTAATTCTATTCGTATTATAGCTAAAAAGAAGAAATAAATATAGTTTTTATTAATTTAATGAAATTATTTTTATTTTTTATCGCGAGGTATCTCGTCAAAAGCGTTGATCGGCCAGTACCGGCTAGCGAGATATCTCGTCAAAAGCGTTGATCAGCTAAAATCGGCTCGCGAGATATCTCGTCAAAAGCGTTGTTTTTCACTTTTCACTTTAGAAGGGCGCTATTTGGCCAAAAATCAATATATCGCAAAAATCCTACGTACTTCTATAGCAATTACTATATATAATCGGGAAATTCATTTGCTCATTATTATTTTAAAAATTACAGGAGCTGTTAGTCCGGCCGTGGACCCCGAAAAAAAAGACGTCGTCGCAAAAACGCTGCACAGCCGCCATTTTGTAATAAATCGCTTCAAAAAAATTATTGTAAGCAGTCACTGATATAGATAATAAAATCACGTTTCTGTTATCTCGATTTATTTTGTAGTTTTTCTGAAAAAAAATCCCCAAAAAGCCTAAGGCCTTAATGGACTTACAGTTTGATAACGATGAAGACGGCAGAACGAAATCGGTCAGTCGAAAGGGTGGAAATCTTCGTTGACCTTGCAGTTCCTTGAAATAACTTCAATAATTTCTAATTCTTCTTTGACTGATCTGAGGGGTCTGAGAGGTTGGGGTGGGGGTGCTGGGGCCCGTGTGAGAGAGAGGTCGAAGGTTGGAGAGAGATAGAATGAGGTGCCAGGTAGGTGGCTGGAGTGAGAGAGAGTGCAAGAGAGATGGAATGACAATGTCAAGAATGGGGATGGTCTAAGCAACACCAGCATGCGAGTGACACGTCTCAGAGGCCACTTGGATGGTAGATATCGCTCGTCGGAAAGCAGGACGAGGGATCCTGCGCCGATGTCATGGAAGGAGGTGCTCCATTTAGATATCGTCTGATGAGTTTTGAGACAAGAGGCGGACCAGTGGGACCTAAACCGTTGAAGCCGTTGTTGTATATTTTGTAACAATGAGAGACGATTTGACGGTATGTGAAGCAGTGATGGCTCTGGTATCGTTGTCAGCGGTGCTCCTCGGATAAAGTGACCGGGAGTAAGCGCTACCAGATCGTCAGCCTCGAACGGCAGTTGTGAACGTGAACAGACGTGCACAGCAGTGGGACGAATTTCATTGTCAGCGAGTTGCTCATCCGAGGGAGTGTATGACGGCCACAGGTGAGATGATTCCACTAACCAATCGGGACAAGACCACCAAAGCTGATGAGCGATGAGTCGTGATGGGGTCAGCCCTCGAGAGGCACAGTCCGCGGGATTGTGTTTTCCCGAGACAAATTTCCAGGTCGCAGCAGGCGTGGTTTCTTGGATTTCTTGAACGCAATTCTTCACGAACTCCTTCCAGCGCATTGCATCACTGTTAATCCATGCGAGAGATACGGCAGAGTCTGTCCAAAAGATAGTAGGAACGTGAAGAAGCTGGAAAGTTTTCTGAACACGAGAGACGAACTTGGACAGAAGCAGCGCAGCTGACAGTTCCAATCTTGGGATTATGAGGCGATGCAGTGGCGCGACTCGAGTTTTGGAGCACACAAGAGTCACCTTGGCTGATTTCCCAGGTGAGGTTATCTTGAGATATACCGCAGCAGCCATTGCAGCCTGGGATGCATCGGAGAAGCCGTGAATTTCGACTTCAGTATTGTCGGAGCGTAGATTTAGCCACCGAGCAATTGAGAGGTCTGCGAGTTGAGAGAGTTCACCGCGGAAGGTTGCCCAGCGGTGAATAATCTGAGGCGATAGTTTGTCATCCGATCCGACCTTTTCCTGCCATAAGTCTTGCATTAGAATTTTAGCACGGACTATGACTGGCGACAGTAGGCCAAGTGGGTCATACAGCTGCGCAGTTTTGGACAAGCTGATACGTTTCGTGATTGCTGTTTGAAGGTAAGTAGTATTGGTGAACTTTAGCAGATCAAGTGCGCATTGCCAGGCAAGTCCAAGAATCTTGGAGGTTGATTCATCGAATTCGTGGGCTTGAGCGTTTGGGATTCAGTTGGGTGGAGCTTGACAAAGTCAGGATGATTGCTCTTCCACTTGGAGAGTGGGAAACAACCGCGAAGGCACATTTCCTCCACCTGGATCGTAGTGGCGTTGAGGGAGTGGATGTCATCGGCACCACCGCTTGTCATCAACGTAGCTGCCTTGTTTGAAGGGTTCAGCTGCTAACGGGAAATCGCGACCTTCGTCCTGAAAAAGTTGTTGCAGTGCACGGCCAGAGAGGTAGGGAGCAGGCTTAGTGCCGTATGTCACGGTTGTTAGCTCAAATTCCGTGACATTGGCGTCCTCGTCGGTCCAGAGTATCCGCTGGTACTTGCGATCATCGGAATGTACGACGACTTGCCAAAACATTTTCACCACATCAGTGGTGAAGATGAATTGATGACGTCTGACGTAAAGTAGTACGTCGAAAATGTCATTCTGCGTCTTTGGACCTGTATGTAGCAGGTCGTTGATTGAGTGTCCAGACGTAGTCTTGCTGGAGCCGTTGAACACTACTCGTATTTTGTCATTGCGCATTACACCATGATGTGGCAAGTAATAGCCGTGAGCTGATGCTTGTGACGTTGAAGCTTTCTCCATATGACTCATAGACTCGTACTCAGTAAGAAACTCCTGGTACAGTCGTTGAAATCCAGATTGCTGCGAGAGACGATTTTGTAGGCGAGATAGACAGCGTTGCGCAATGCCTCTTAGTGTCCAAGCGGTGGAGCATTTGACTTAAAGGGCAAGTGAACTATGTATCGACCATCACTGTCGCGAGAGTGAGTGGCGATGAAGTGGGCTTCACACTCTGCCTCTTCCGCGGTGAGAGACTCCTGATGAGTCGATGGAACTTCCTCGCATTCCCAAAATTTTGAAATGAGCATATGAAGCTGCGAGTTGGAGATGAGGTGTCCTTGATGAGCGGGCGATGAGTTGGAGAACGAACTGACCGGTCCGAGAACGGACCATCCGAAGATTGTTTGTATGGCGATAGGCTGACCCGGTTTTCCGATTCTTACTCCAGGCTTAATGATGGAGCCATGAGAGTCAGCGCCGATGAGAATGTCAATTTGGCCTGGCGTTAGGTGATCAGGATCAGCTAGTTCCAAATCGGTGATGTGAGGCCAGGCTTGACGGGTGATGTGGACTGGAGGAAGTTCGACAGTGAGAGATGTTAGCGCGTGCGCATGTAAATTTATCTGGTCGTCAGAATGAGTAGAGCGTAGCGTTATGTCAACAGCACCCTTGGTTGATCCAGACGAGACACTGCCTACTCCAATGATTGGAATGCGGGAATTAGATAGTGTGAGTCCGAGCTGGCGAGTAAGCTGTTGCGAGATGAGTGAGAGTTCTGACCCTGGGTCAATCAACAGGCGTACTGAGTGTGAGAGTTGCTTCGGCGAGATGAGTATGGCTTGTGCAGTGGCTAACAACACCAGAGGTCGTGATGATGATGCTGCATTGCACGATGAGTGAGATTGTTGCGTAGAGATGAGAGATACGGCGATTGACGAGTACGCGGTAGAGTTCTGTTGGCTGGCTGATGTGGTTCCGGGTAGTCAGGATGACGTACTCAAACCCGACTGCTGTGAGGCGCTAGTTTGAGAGCTCATCGGTGCGTTTGTCGTAGGTTTTGGAACGATGAGAAGCGCCGAGTCGTGCAGCATGGAGTGATGAGCAGCTTGCGGTGACGGCAGCGCTTCTTACTACGGCAATTTTCTACTTGATGTGTCCCAAGACAGTTCAGGCACAACGAGGCACAATGAGATTTTGAAAAGATGGGCATGAAACTATGAAATGAGCTTCACCACAGTGTGAGCAGGGGCTTTGCGATTTTGCAGAGACTCCGGAGATCTGTCCAGGTGATGAGTTTACTGAGGGAGTTTGCCCCGCGGCCGTAGATACTGCGCTGGCTACGTGGACATGCGCAGAAGTAGGTTTAAACCCGTGAGTGGGTTTGCTAACACTTGAGGCCCTTTTATTTGTCTTAGGATCACGTGGTTTGACTGGAAGACGTCCTTCCATGGCTTCAAGGGCTCGTGAGCGTGCGAGGAGAAAGCTTTTGATGCGGTCGTAGGTTGGAAAGTCTGTAGCCACTCCGAGGGTAATTTCCCAGTCTTCTCGTGTCTGAGGATCAAGTTTCTGAGTGATGAAGTGGACGATGAGGTGATCCCAGTGATCGACCGGCGATCCGAGGGTCCTCAGCGCATTCATGACCTCAGCGGTGGTATTGATGACGTTGTTGACTTCCTTGGCGGCTCGGGACGCCATCTTAGGTATGCTGAACAATTTGTTCAGCTGCGCCGTGATTAATACGCGTTTGTTCTCATATCTAGTAGTCAGAGTTTGCCATGCGATCGCGAACGCATCTTCAGTGATCTCGACGTTGGCAACGAGCGAATAAGCAGTACCATGTAAGCTCTGTAGTAAGTAGTGCATCTTGTCTACTTCGCAGACGCCGTCTTTGTTGACAACGAAGGCGAACTTGTTCTTGAACGACTGCCATTCAAGGAGTTCTCCATTGAATTTAGGAGGCTGAATCGTGGGTAACGATGGGCGAGAAGCCGATGGTTCATGCATAGTACAGTTGTGAGGCGAGGTTAGAGCGGGACGAGGTTCTATCTCGGCAATACGACGCTTCAGCGCAGATTTAACCACCACATAGCGGTTAATCGCGTTGGTGTATCGACCCTCTTTGAAGTAGCTGTGCGTAATGTCAATACCTTTGGAGCCAGTGAGTTTGTCGTTGGCGTCGGCAATTTTATTCCACGTTGACTCAAGCACTTCCAGCTTGATTTCGCAGTCAACTGGTTGGATGAGATTGTACTCGCCGTTATCGACTTCGGTGACCATTGAGTTGAGAGCACCCAAGTGAGTCTCAAACACCAACAGGTACTTGGCGGATATTGTAAATACTCTGAAAGATATTGAAGGGGAATTAATGCGAGAAAACGATATTAGTTGGCGATAACGAAAGGTATAAAAGGAGCGAACTGACAATTTTAGCTAATCCTCTGCGTGGCGTATGCGCTGAAGTGATGCACAATGATTTTTTCTAGGAAATCAGTCCGTATCAGTGCTTTGCAGTAGACCGCACACTAATGACACAGGTAGATTTTCGCACTAAGAGTCCCAATCTGCCTTTCCATCAACGCCGTACCTGCTTAGGGTACTCAGCAATGCGTTGGAGTTGCCATGCGCGCACAGAGTTCCCGGAGAGTCACCACACTCACGAGATACAGCGAGAAAAGAAAATAAAGTTAGACGAGGCTACCCAGGATCCGGCTCGAAGGACCAATAATGTGCACGTTTTGCTTTGCGTATCGAGAAATGCTGGGATCTGGGTATAGATTAGGTTCGTAGCGGCCATGCGGCGTTGGAGATTATTCGCAGATATCACCATTTAGAGAATTGTATTTCGATAAATATAGTCACTGTTTTACAGCGTATTCGCATATATGAGTAAAATACACGGTTTTAGTGCGATTTTCCGATTGCGAGTTATTGCGTGATTCTGGGAATGTGAGCAGATCCCACGTGGCACCAGCGATCCGGCTTCAACCCGCTCAACTCGCGCGCTAAGCTAGCGAAAAACGTAGGCTTCCTAGCTGCCTGCCCCCACACGCTACTCCGTAGAAGTTGGGTCGAGATGGTAGGTAAGGGAGGAGATCTTCTACGCCGTCGATCTATGCGGCGGTTGTGGAGGAAGCGAAGGAGATTTGAACAGAGTGCGAGAGAGGGATGCAGGAGAGATGGAATTATATGTGACCTAGGCTACAGATCAGAATTGTCCCTCTCTTTCTCTTTTTTTCGGACTTATTGTGACACACCTGTGTACTAATTGTTCGTTTTCTATTGTTTGGAATATTTTAAGAGTCGCTTCCGAAGATAGGGATAAGACAGTCGAGGTGACTGACATTTTGTTGCCCCCCCTCTTATTGAGAATTATTATTGTGCATTTAACTTGTTAAGACAGGTTTTTCCAACAGGAAATCCATTGTGATCGTTAGTTAACTCCACGACGTCGAGATGAATGCAGTACACCCCTCTAAGAATCTTTGGGACTCGACGGAAAGCGAGTTGGATTCTATTCCAAAGGCTATGCTGTTAAGATATTGGTGGCGAGATATTCACATTGTATGGGATCGTTTACCGATACGCTATCGAATGGATAATGAAGTTAGGTCCTATCTTCCATGCTATGAGCATTATAATAGGCCGGAAATGCGAGACCATATTCATGGTACCTCACCATATCGTCGAAATTGTGACAAGTTTTCCTCAACATTGAACAGAGAAAGAATGTGATGCATTTTGAAGATAGAAATAGAGTAGGGTGTGAAATTATAAAACCTTAGGAGGCAAAGAATTTCATAACATAACGAGACAGACGAGCAGCCGCGAAGACGACAAGTTTGAAAGTAAAATTCATCGATATTTTGCTCCGAGTTAAAAGTAACCATCGAGACTTTCATCCGAAAGAAAATCATCTTGACATCACTCCGTGAAAAATCCCTCGAAGACGACTGAAATGGATTTTTCGAGTATCAACAAAGTGGCCATCAAAGTGGATTTTCTCCAATCCTTTGACATGGACGATGCGAGCGCGTTGCAACAAGGTTCGGATTATTGTTCCAGCGGCATCATATGGTATATCACCAGTGTCCCACTTTATTCCGTGAAAGTTACGTTCCAGCCAGAGATTCGTTGTTTTGAACTTTGCTGGTATACTGTTCCATACACATGGGGATTTTATGAAGAATGTCAGGGGCTCGAGATTACCAGCCACTTCCAAGATTGATATTTCTTTGAGGGGAAAATCGTCGTCAAAACGCTTGAAACCTTGTAGATCGACGATGAATTCCATTTCGACTGAGACGCACTCGAATTATCATTGAGATCTTATACTAAATTTCTCACTCCTCCACTGATTGGGTTGTACCCAACTATTCGATCATGGAGTATTAAACAGTATGTCGATGTCTGAGGCGGAATATTATTTTTCAATTCAAATTCGATGCGAACATCCACTGGTCCGGACTTAAGCGAGTCGTTCTGTTTTGAACTATCGATCACAACTAGCGGAGCATGCTTCAAAAAATCGGATTTACTCAGGCATGGTTCTGCCTCTTTACTGTAGTAGGTACTTTGGAAATTCGTGTACATCTGATAGAGCGGAGCGTATTGATTTTGATCAATATTCATCGAATTTACTGGCATTTTTATCCTTCTTATTTTTTCGATCAGTCTGGAAAACGAGAATGACATATCAAGGTTTCTCCAACTGAGTTGATGTTTTTACAGACCATACATGCTTAGAGATGGCGGAAAATAATGAATATTCATACAGCTCCCATGTACGGAAGCTCATGGGAATTGCCGCATCTTTAGCCATAAATTTTAAAAGCTGAATTTTCCGTTCATCTGACACTGTCACGTATGGCACGAACCATTCGATTTTTAGCAGTACAAGTTTAAAATTCTCGTTAACTGTGTGCAAAACAGCATTATCATCAGTTTTCGATCTTGATAGAATTAACTCATGCTTGGCATTCACCACGACTTAACGGTAATCTTCCGCGAAACCAAGCAGCATACTCAATGGTTTACATATACCAAAGTTACCCGCCTCGTCGACAATTTGCTTTGTTTCTTCAGTGTCGAGCCAGCCAGTATTCGCAAGCATGGAACTTTTTTTTGGACTCGGAGATGAATAACCTTTCATCAAACTTGTGAGACCGACATCCTTGTTTCTGTCAATTTCTACCGAATTCAGCTCATAGCGCACCTCTTCAAACAAGTGACAAATGGCATTATTGACGAGACTCGTAGCAGTTGTTGGACTACCATTACTTTTCACCAATTTTCCCGATATATGTAGTGAGCTCTGGCTGGGCAGTATACATTGATCTTGATTCCTTACGGAAATACGTATTTCATCACTGTTATTAAATGATGTGGATCCATATGGCTCATGAGCATGAATCTCGCAATGTGTTATAGATTTATCAAAAACGATGGGTGTGTTAATGTTCACTATTTCCTCCTCCATTTTTTCTCTTTTTATACGGCAGATGCAAGCAACGTAGATGATAAATAATCTTTTATACGCTTTTTCCATGAATCTTCACACCCAAATTCCTCAAAAATTGAATGTTCTGAGGTGTTGGCGCTTTGCGTATGAATTGACGACTGGCTGTCCATGTCGACTTAGCATTATTTTTAATGTTTCTGTTAAAAACGATCCTCATTTTTTATATGCAAATGAATGGTGATGACTTCAACACGGAAGTTAACCAAATCACCGTCCTGGTCAACGATTCTAAGCTGAATGCTATCTATAACTCTGCTGGTGATTGGCAGATAAATAACATGTGATGGCACTTTGATGATTTTATATCCAGGCGGTACCGTAGGGAAAAATGTATGAATTGTGTGCACCTTTCGCTCATTGACGTATGCACCACTTGTAATGCTACACTCGACACGCAAGGCGTTTACTTTGAGAATGGCCACTGGAAGGACGGACTTGTGTTTTTTATTTGCTTCCAGCTTTCGTTGCGTGAATCCCAGCAAACGTCCAATTGAATAATTGGGCGTGAAATTCATTTCACAATCACATTCAATTTCACTGCACAAAGTATTATAATTCGGTTTGATGGAAATATTATTATTTGACAACTCGGATTGTACATATGCTTCAATATCCTCTATTTCATAACTACCAAAAGGTATGGTCAATATGTCATTTCTCACATAAAACTTGTTATTTCCAACATCTTTATTGGGTATATAATTAAATGTTAATAATTCTACAAGACCGAGGGTATAGTTTTTATGCGGTGAAAGCTCTATTGCTGGAAAATATTGTGCATCGAGTATGGAAGATGTTCCAGATATTGTCAATGTAAAACTATCATCCATGATGGTGAATTGACAACTGACTCTGTTGTATCATTGTATCCTACATATATAGCGTATACTTATTATTACGATGTAACTGATTAGAGGAATTTTAGACACAAATGACTTCATTCAATACCATCAAAATCTTGATATCTGTTATAATAATAATTAACGCTACCAACATCGAAATATTCCAGAAGATCAGGCGGTGGTTGAAGATTGCCAAAACTATCAAAGTAAATGACTTTCTTGCCAGACTTTTTGTATGCAACCCAGTGTGAACCAGGTCCAACATATTTGTCTAAATTTACAATGGCCGATTCGCATTTGAGTGGCTTATTTGACGGTAGTCTGTCGCGCATGTATACTCCACGGAAGGGCGGAATCCTCATAATTTTTCCATATTTTAGAAAATCGACATCGGTAAGTGGTTGATGAGGTAGCGTCACTTCACTTTTTTTGGTGGCGGCGTGATGTAAAGACCAAGCACCCGCTTGTATGGTGTTAAATGCAATCCCTTGCCCAATGCTATGGCCTCAATCGTTCGATTATGTCGCTTATTCTCGTCCAACTCTCTTTTAGCAGCTTGAGCAGCACCAATAGCTTTAGCTATACTAGCCACACCACCAGTCAATGCGCCAGCGGCGCTGGGGCCAGCAAAAATTGGTATGACAAATGGTAAGATATCTCCAATCTTCTTTGGAACAGGCAGAACGCGTGGTGTATGTAATTGACGTTTATATATAATTGCTCTCTTGACAATCGCTCAAGCACTCTTTAGAGCACTTTTAATAACAATCATTGGATCATTTCCGCGAGTTATCGTTTTCTTCGCAGCATTCATAATGTTTTTCCAGCCAACACTCTGATGTCATATACCAAATTTTCTCTTAGTTTTCTTAATGTTTGCCACATCCCAGGGACTTGTTTTCTCAACAATACTAGCGTCTTTAGCGAGAACTCGCTGCCAAGCTTGTTCACTTAGCACTTTATCAGCCAGGTGTCGTGCTTCGAGATTGTTTGGATTTTGTGAATACGCAATGTCGTGTTGCTTAGATGCTATATCCAGGGGATTTGTACCTGGATCGCCTCGTGCGAGACGCTTGCCCAATCTTATGACAGGTCCACAATATTCATAACCAGGCAAATGTAGTTCAATGGGGAGTTTGTTAATTAAACCATTGACTACTCCTTGTCCACGCTTGCGCATGCTCGCACAAAGTCTCGTACTCGACTAATGAATAGATATTGTAAAACACAATTTTATAGCATAATCGCGTTAGTTGCGATGAAGATGGGTTCGAGAGCAGGACAGTATTATAGCTAGGCGGGTTCTGGACCACTTGTCGGCGAGGGGGCTGCGGGGCGCGCGCGGGCGGCGGTAGCGGCAAGGGGGGGGGGATCTGAGAGGTAGGAGTGGTGGGGGTGCTGGGGCCCGTGTGAGAGAGAGAGGGCGGAGGTTGGAGAGAGATGGAGTGAGGTGCCAGGTAGATGACTGGAGTGAGAGAGGGTGCAAGAGAGATGGAATGACAATGTCAAGAATGGGTCTAGGCAACACACCAGAATTGTCTTTCTCTCTCTCTTTTATTCGGAGCTATTGTTGTAGATGGCTGGAGTGAGAAAGGGTGCAAGAGAGATGGAATGACAATGTCAAGAATGAGGATGATCTAGGCAACACACCAGAATTGTCTGTCTCTCTTTCTATTTATTTGGAGCCATTGTCATACACCGGTATATTAATTGTTTATATTTTATTGTTTGGAAGATTTCAACAACCGTTTCCTCTCTCTCTCCCACTTAACCACAATTCATAGCATGCGTTTGAGAATGAGGGCAAAGGTAGAAGAGAGAGAGAGAGATGGAGTGCAGCCCCAAGTGGATGGTTAGACTTTTTTTTTATTCCGAGCTATTGTCATAGATGGCTGGAATGAGAGAGGGTGGAAAGTAAGAGAGATGGAATGACAATGTCAAGAATGGGGATGGTCTAGGCAACACACCAGCATTGTCCCTCTCTCTTTCTTTTTATTAGGAGCCGTATAATTAAAAATTTGGGCTGACTTCTTTTCGGAGAGGGCAACGTTCTGGGCCCACGATGTCATGGAGTTAATTTGTGTCCCCGTAGAGACAAAGAGCATTATATTCCCGCTTCTACATAGAATTCAAATATTTTTCCTCGAAGGCAGTTTAGAAAGTTCGATGATGAGAGTTGCGTCCGGTTACATTTACCCGTACTTATTTTCCTTTTTTCATACTGAATTTGTCTGACATACAAATTCATATTGGTGGCATTAATAGAAGACAATGCTTGAAATAGTATTAAGACGATACATATTTTTTTTATTTTTTCTTACAATGAGAAGGATGTTAATGCTTGAATTCCTATGCTCTTTGAAAACTCGATGCGTTCTTTTATTTTTTCAATATATCAATGAATGGGGATATTGAATGAATGACTTAGCTAGAAAGAGACAAGAGATGGGAGAAGTCGAGCAAAAGAACGAGATGGACAATACTATCAACGACACACACATCAAGGAGCTCACCGATGAAGAAGTCAAAATTTGGTATCCGGGGAAACCGTGGACCCTATAACTCCAGTATAAATCGAAACGTGCCACACCGAGCATCAAATAAAATCGAACAAATTATAACGACGAAAACGGCTACACACAAAAAGAAAGACGATTGGAAAACGGAACAGAACGACGACAACGGCAAAACATCCACGGAAAAAACGACAACGACCGAGGCACAACAAAGGATAAAAACAACAATCACGGCACATCCAAGGACCATGGCAAACCAATACATTCATACGAAGACAACGTTTAAAAACTACCCAGTGCAGCAGCTGAGAAATTCGCGATTCACCACGCGGATCATGGCGTTTTTTGACCCAGGGCACTTCTATGCTCAGATCCTGAACTCCCAAAGCCGAAACATGCTGAAAGTGTGCAAACGCGCAAACCGACAATACCCCGGGGTATACCCTGTCATCGAAGAGGAAGTCTTCCCAGGGAAGAGCCTCCTGTGCTTCGAGGGAGGAGAATTTTTTCGCATCACCGTTACACAAGTGCAACACGACCAAGTGACGGCCTGGTTTGGAGATTGGGGAAGAATAGCCAAGATTCACATAAACACGTGCTACACAGCGCCAGAAAACCTCTTTTCCGTCCCCTATATTGCCATCGCATGTGGGCTAAAAGGCACACAGCCACTACTGGGCCAGGATTGGGACATCGACGTGACCGAAGCCATTATGGAAGAAATCAGTGAAAGGCCATATCACCTCGAACTAATAACGGCTACAACAAATTCAGATGGTTGCTGGGTGGATATTGTCTTCGTACCCGGCATTTCGTTGGCGAGCCAACTCAAACGGAAAGAATTCGCAATCAAAGGCCCAGACCCAGCCGATCCCGAATGGGAAAACGAAGGAGGGAATTGGGGGTGTCAGTCGTGGCACAATACGAAGGTTGAGATATTCACATCAACAACTCCAACGACCAGCCAAGTCAGCACCGAAAACAACCAAGACAGGGTAGAGGAGTACCAGGACGACGATAATGACTACGACGACAACGACTACGACGACGAAGAAGACGCGTCGACTATCCAGAATGAAGAGGTCGACGAAGATGCGACCGTCAATGGTCGTCATCATACAGTCATCATACTGGAGGATGAAGACGAAGAAGAAAGTGACGATAACAAATCGACGTCGTCGATGTAAATTAAAAAAATTAAATTAAATTTTAAAAAAACTGAAAAAAATTGAAAAAAATTAAAAAAGAAATTTTTTAAATAAAAAAAAGAAATATTTGCGTAAATGTTTTCCTCTATAACTATTATTTTCAATATACAGAGCGAAACATGCACACAACACGAAACAAAGACACTGGGCTAGCGAAAAAACACACGAGAGCGAGAGATGAAGTGAAACATATACAGGGTGATTCGGTATAGGTAGTGCATCCGGCAGCTATGTATTCCAGGCGATATTCTCAACAAAATGACTTGGGCGTTTTTACAAATACTAAATAGCTTTTAAATAAAAAGAAATAGAATTTCGGAATTCTCGACCAATCAGAGTTGCTGTTTCATACATGATCGGAGTCGCCTCAGGACCGGGTAATCAAGGCTCCGATTCGAAAAATTCGAAAGAGTGACAGAGTTCAGGCAGAATTTCGTTTCACGAGCCCGAAAGTCTTTTGTTTCAACCGAAGTTTGCTGTCCCTCTCGATCGGATGATGTATCATACGACTGGTCGGCGTTTGTCATTTATGCACTGAATTATGCTACGTAGTCTATTAATGTCGAAAACATTTTTATTATGCAAGCATAGATTATTGATGATTTCGTGTGAGATTGAAAGATTACAGGATGCAACAAAAGGTCGAAATAAAATAAATAATAATAATAATAGTACTAAGAATAAAAAAAAAAAAATAATAATAAGAATAAAAAATAACAAAAATAAAAAAAGTATAGTCCATGCTTCAATGATTACATTGAGGCACATAAGTTCAGCGATTGATTGAATGGCCTTTGATAAAATTTGCATGAATGATAAAAAATATCATTCCGCCTATACTGCACTATTATTATTCCGCGGAATTGTCTTTTTTGCCGTCTCACGAATTCCCGGCAACAATACAGCATTTGGAATAATGCAGTATGCGAGCGATAGTGCGAAGACGTTTCAATCGTTTTTTTTTCGTTCACGATTGAAGGAAGAGAGTCAATAGTGCTCGATTCTCATGTGGCACAGCTTCCACAAAAAAGTTTTTTCGTGCGTCTGAAGCTTCTGGCTTCTTCTCACATGTGCTTTTATGTGTACTGAAACTCTGCAGTACTCGGTAAAAAACGTTAGATAATTGTGGGCGATTAAAAGAAGACAGTCAACAATGCTCAATTCTCATGTGGCAAAGCTTCCACAAAAAAGTTTTTTCGTGTATCTAACGCTTCCAGCTTTTTCTCAGATGTATGTTCATGTCTACTGGAACTCTGCAGTGCTCGGAAAAAAGATAATAGACCATAGGTGCTCGACAGATGAAAGCTAACGATGCTCGATTCTCATGTAGCAAAGCTTCCACGAAAAAAAAGAACTATTTCACGAGTCTCATGATTCGTCCGAATTCTCACATGTGTTCGTATCACTGTGGGACTCTTCTATTACTTCAAAAATAATACACTAAAATACATCGGTAAAGTCCGATTCCAATTCTCTCGCATCCTTGCAGGTTGTTTGTCGAGCGACAAAAAAATGTGTAGAGATGAAGTTGATGAAGATAGGCACAGACTCAGAAGACTTGCAGTTGTTATCGGCGAGCGCTGCGGGGAAGAAGAAACATAGAAACGGGGAGAGTCTTTTGTCAAACATAGAAAGAGAGAGATCAGACGTTTTCCCGAAATATATCAATTTTACCGAAAAGACGAAGTTCTCGATCAGTTATCCTTGCCAATGATCCCAAATAAGATTCATTCTTCCACCTAGGGGAAACTATAATTTGGGGGCTCGTCCGGGATCGAGCGAGGAAAAATAAAAAAGGTATCGAGACGCAAAACGGTGGTAAACGACAACGACGTAACCGCGACCCTCGTTCGCAAAGAAAGACGACGTCGATGAATTCTAATGCGGACGAGTGGCGGTCTCTGACTGTAGTAGGGATCAAAGATATTCTGAGGAAAAAAGGCCTCAGCACGACCGGAAATAAAAACGAGTTGATCGTAAGATTAGTTTCGAACGATCCAAACGGCGACTGGCGAAATATGGCCAGTAAATACACGGGGCAAGAGTTATTAGAAGACGAAGGCATGATTGACCAAGGAAGCCGAAATGACGCCAGTGATGGGATGACGCTATCGCCACCGGACAACGAAGAACGAAACACGAGATATCAGCATGAGATTGATATGTATCGTCGCGAGAAAGAGTTAGCCGAGAGAGAGCTCGCGCTAGCTCGACGTGAAATCGACTTGCTACGAAAGGGTGGAGACGCTTTTCCGACGGATAATCAGCCCGAGACGCCAAGAGCAACGGAGAGGGCAAATGTGAGAGTAACATCACCTCCTGTTTTACCGACGCAAGTGAAAGTGACGACTATTGCCGACTTACTAAATTATTTCGACGGTAATTCGGACACTTTTGAGACATGGGAGAAGCAGATAGGTTTTCTCCGAGCGACGTATGCTCTCGACGATAATTTAACGAAAATTATGATTGGCACGAGACTAAAAGGAAAGGCATCGGAATGGTTCCATTCGAAACCCGACTATATCACGATGACGCCAGACCAGCTTCTCGAGGGTTTGCGAGGTATGTTTTACCGTCGACCGAATAGAATTGCGCTAAGACGGCGATTCGAAGAACGAACGTGGAGGAAAAATGAAACATTCTATGATTACGTCCACGAAAAGACGATAATGGCGAATCGCATAGCGATGGATGAAGACGAGAGCATGGGATACATAATCGACGGAATTCCTGATCCTAGTCTGCGCGATCTAGCACGAATCCACGGATTCGCTAATCGGGACGAGATCCTTCAAGCGTTCGAGGAGATCACGCTTCGAGACAGAAGCCACACCACGACGACGACGAGCTCGAAAATCGACGACAAGGGTAGCGGCAGCGTGAGGCGTAGGAGCGACACTAGAGACTCTAAGAACGACGACAGTGAGAGAAAGGATGTGAGCGAAAAAAAAGAGTTTGGTCCGACAAAGCGTTGTTTTAATTGCGGTATGAAGGATCACGTGAGTGTAAAATGTCCAACGAAGGCCCAGGGGATGAAATGTTTCAAATGCAATCAACACGGCCACATTTCGCGTAACTGTCAAAGGAAGGACGAAACGAAAGAGGCATGTGCGCTGGCCCAGCCAGGGCGACCTAAACGGGTAAAAGAAGTTCTCATTAATGACATTGCGGTGCGAGCTATTATAGATTCGGGCAGCGATATTACGGTCATGCGCGTGGATATTTATACAAAAGTCGGTTCCCCGCGACTTGATAATGAAATAACACCGTTCCGCGGTGTAGGTACACAAGAAAATTTAACGATGGGAAAAGTTTGGACTAAGCTCACGGTTGATGGAAACTCGTACGTGACACCCGTTAGTGTTATCGCGAACGATCTTATGCGAAATGATTTATTGATTGGAAAAGAGTTTCTCGATACAATTGATTTGCGTATTAGAGGAGGAGAGGCTACGATTAAGCCGTTGAACAAAGACGACTGCAATTACGCGGAAATATGTCAGTTGAACGTGATTTCCGAGGAAGACACCAAGAATATTGATTTATCTAACGTCCGGAGCGAGCAAAAGGAAGCAGTCCAGATTTTGGTCGAAAATTATGAACCAAGGCAGACGCGCGAAGTGAGCATTACGATGAAACTTATTTTGAAAGACGAAATTCCAGTATATCAGAGGGCGAGACGGCTCGGGATGGCCGAGAGAGATGACGTAAATGCGCAAATAGACGAGTGGCTGGAGAGCGGAATAGTACGACCATCTGTTTCTGAATACGCCAGCCCAATTGTGCTCGTAAAAAAAAAGGATGGAACAAACAGACTCTGCGTTGATTTTCGGGAGGTCAACAAAAAGATTGTTAAAGACCGATACCCTCTCCCCTTAATAGAAGACCAGTTGGACGCGCTACAAGATGCAAAGGTGTTTAGTACGCTTGATCTCAAGAACGGGTTTTTCCACGTGCGGATGGAGGAGTCTAGCGTTAAATATACAGCGTTCATAGTCCCCGACGGACATTACGAATTTCTGAGAGTACCGTTCGGTCTTTGCAACTCGCCGGCGATTTTCCAAAAATTCATAAATGCCATTTTCAGAGATCTTATCCGCGATGGCGCGGTATTAACTTACATGGACGATTTGATAGTGCCATCAGCCGATTACGAAACAGGATTGGGAAATCTCGAGCGTGTGCTGGACGCAGCTAGTCAGAGCGGTCTAGTGATTAACTGGAAAAAATGCAATTTATTACAAACAAGAGTCGAGTATTTAGGTCACGTCATCGAAAACGGATGCGTTAGGCCATCAGAGCGCAAGACCAAGGCTGTAAAAGATTTTCCGACGCCAACAAACGTTCGACAGGTTCAGTCGTTTTTAGGTTTGACGGGGTACTTCCGTAAATTCATTCCGGGATATTCTATCATGGCGCGACCATTGTCGAATTTACTGAGAACCGATACGAAATTCCAGTTTGCAACGAAAGAAAGGGATGCGTACGATCGTCTGAAGAGTGCGTTAGCTGATAAACCAGTACTGAGTCTTTACAAGATCGGACTGGAGACTGAACTACACACCGATGCCTCGATGTTCGGGTATGGCGCAATACTGATGCAGCGCAATGCTGATGATGGTGCCATGCACCCAGTGTACTACGCGAGCGGCAAGACAACCCCGGCAGAGGAGAAGTACACGAGCTACGAGCTTGAGGTTCTAGCGATCGTTAAATCGTTGAAAAAGTTTAGGGTGTATCTGCTTGGAATGGCGTTTAAAATAGTGACAGACTGTCGTGCGTTTACATTAACAATGGCAAAACGGGATTTATGCGTGCGCGTAGCCAGGTGGGCGCTCCTACTGGAAGAGTTCCATTACGAGATAGAACATAGACCGGGAAAAAATATGGCTCACGTAGACGCTTTAAGCAGAAACCCACTACCAACGTGTCTGCTCATTGATGAAAGCGAAGATAGGCTAACGATTCGGCTTAAAAAGGCACAGAACGACGATGACAACGTAAAAAGAATTATTCGACTAATTAAAGAAGGAAAAACGGACGGTTACGTTGTGCGGGGCGGCTTGCTATTTAAGATAGCTGACGACGATTATCGGCTGGTAGTCCCGAAGACAATGCACTCCCAAGTAATTAGAAGAGCCCATGCTAAAGGGCATTTCTCAGTCGCGAAGACAGAGGCAGTCCTGGGGCGGGAGTATTATATTCCGAATTCACGTGCAAAGATCGAAAAAATCGTTCGAAATTGTATCGATTGCATACTTGCCGAGAAAAAGCAGGGAAAACAGGAAGGTTGGCTGTCTCCGATTGATAAAGGCGAAGCTCCACTGGACACCTTTCACGTCGATCATCTTGGTCCGCTAGCGACGACCAAGAAAAATTATAAGCATATATTCCTGGTAGTTGACGGTTTTAGCAAATTTACATGGATTTATGCAACAAAGTCGACGGGAACAGCTGAAGTGCTAGACCGTCTCAAAAAGCAGTCAGCTGTTTTCGGGAACCCGCGAAGAATTATTTCCGATCGGGGTACAGCTTTTACGTCGGGAGATTTCAGAGAGTATTGTCGACACGAAAATATCCAGCATGTGTTGATAACGACCGGAGTGCCAAGGGCCAACGGACAAGTAGAGCGGGTCAACAGAGTAATTATCCCACTGCTAACGAAACTGGCGGCACCTACGCCCAGCGAGTGGCATCGATATCTAAGTATTACCCAGCAATATTTAAACACGACAAAGCATCGAAGCATCGCTACGACGCCATTCTGCCTGTTGTTTGGGACGCAGGCGAGGTTGCGCGATGACGATAATATAAGGGAATTACTCGAAAAGGAATGGGCTACCGTATTCCAAGAGAGTCGGGACGAACTCCGAGACCGTGCGAGGCAAAATATCGCCAAGATTCAAGAGGAAAATCGTCGAGGTTTCAATAAAAAACGGAAGAAGGCCAAAAGTTATCGGGAAGGAGATTAGTCGCAGTAAAGCGGATGCAGCAATCTCCTGGGTCAAAGTTCGCTGCGAAATATTTGGGGCCCTATGAGGTCACGAGGGTCCTGCGTAACGATCGTTATCTGGTTCAGAAAGTTGGTGAACACGAGGGGCCACATCGAACGTCAACAGCAGCAGAGTTCATGAAGTTATGGTCAAATGAAGATAGTGACATCGATTTCGAAGACCTCGAGGTGAAAGAGCGCAAGTTGGACAGCCGCAGCAACGAAATTGGATCAGGCGACACACGAGGACGTGTGTCATCGCAGGAGGGCTGAGTGTAGAGATGAAGTTCATGAAGATAGGCACAGACTCAGAAGACTTGCAGTTGTTATCGGCGAGCGCTGCGGGGAAGAAGAAACATAGAAACGGGGAGAGTCTTTTGTCAAACATAGAAAGAGAGAGATCAGACGTTTTTCCGAAATATATCAATTTTACCAAAAAGACGAAGTTCTCGATCAGTTATCCTTGCCAATGATCCCAAATAAGATTCATTCTTCCACCTAGGGGAAACTATAATTGGAAACTATAAATGTTTCGCACATCTGATGGTTCGTAGGACTTCTGACATGGGTTGTTCATCACTGTGAAAGTCTTCTATTACTTAAAAAAAAAAAAATGAAAATCGATCGGAAAATCCGATCCAAACGCCATCGTATTCTTGCAGGTGGTTTATCGAGCGAAAAAAGAAATAATAATCCCGCTCATCTCATGTTTCGTCCGAATTCTCACATGTGTTCGTATCACTGTGGGACTCTTCTATTACTTCAAAAATAATACACGAAAATACATCGGTAAAGTCCGATTCCAATTCTCTCGCATCCTTGCAGGTTGTTTGTCGAGCGAAAAAGAAAAAATTTCGCACATCTGATGGTTCGTAGGACTTCTGACATGGGTTGTTTATCACTGTAAAAGTCTTCTATTACTTAAAAAAAAAAATAAAATGAAAATCGATCGGAAAATCCGATCCAAACGCCTTCGCATTCTTGCAGGTTGTTTATCGAGCGAAAAAATAAATAATAATTCCGCTCATCTCATGTTTCGTTCGAATTCTCACATGTGTTCGTATCACTGTGGGGCTCTTCTATTACTTGCCTCTGATCTCCTCCATCACACATATTTTCGGCCATCGATCATTTGGCATTTTCATTAGTTCCTTCAAGTACCCTGCTGCCCTTTTCCACAGGTCTATGCTTATTCCTCTGCACCCTGCTTCCATTTTCCATAGATAGCTAGGTGTGTTCCTTTGTATCCCCATCGCTATCTTAACATATCTCGCTTGTAATCGCTCTATCTCCTCGCTCCTCCTCCACTCCCATATCTCCACTCCATACAGCATTCCGCTCCTCACTGTAGCATGCATCAGGTGCAACCTTTTTTTTAGACTGCCTATTTTCGCTCTCTTGCAGATACCCCACGCAGCATTCATTGCCTTCCTTGCTTTGCCCGCCACTAATTTTATATGTTTTTCGAACGTGTTCCCTGTTGAAAATCACACTCCTAGGTATTTGTAATTTTTGACTAGCTCCAATTCTCTGCCTTTATACATCCATTCCTTTTCCTTTTTTCGCCGCCACCTTTCTGGAATATTAGTACTTTTGTCTTATTGATATTAATTGTAAGTTTATTCTTTTTCCGCAAATTTCAGTGTAAAGATTTTCTCTGCCCCTACTACCGATCCTCCCACATTTTTTCTTTCTCGTTCCTCATCCAGATCCTCGATGTATGTATTAAAGGTTAACGGGCTGAGGGGGCACTCCTGTCTCACCTCTCTTATTGTCCTAAATTTCTCTGTCATTCCTTCATTCGTTATGATCTCATTAATTGTATCCCTGTATATTTGCTCAATTATTGCCATTAGTCTCTCCTTTACTCCCGCTTTCCTTAATTTTCCCAACATTATCTCCCTATTTAGTGGGTCGAATGCTGCTTTGAAATCTACGAACCCTGTATACAATTTTCCACCTTTCCTTTTCAGCTTGTTGTTAATGACTGTGTTTAGCACAAAGACGTGGTCTCGCGTTCTGCGCCCGCTCCTAAACCCTGCTTGGCTCTCCTTCAATATCCCTTTCCCCTCTAACCAACACTTTAGTCTTTCTGCTACCAATGTGGTCAATATCTTATACCCTACATCCAGCAGTGTAACTCCTGATTGTTCGCCGAAGGTGATATTTGACCGACTTGACGGCCGCTTCCCATTTCCCGCCCATGTGAGGAGCTCCCGGAGGGTTGAAAACCCAACGCGTGCCGTCGTTAGCCAATATCTGAGCAGCAGCTTCCGATTCCCGAGTCCCGCCCGTGAAGAGTCTGCGCAGTTCCGCTGCGGCCCCTTGAAAGTTCGTCCCGTTGTCACTATAGAGAGTGTGACAAATGCCCCGTCTCCCGATGAGACGTCGGAATGCTGCGATGAATGCCTCAGAAGTTAAATCTGAAACGACTTCGAGGTGTACTGCTGAGGTTGAGAAGCATACAAAGATGCATAACCAGCCCTTGTGAGATCGTGAGCCCCGGCCCCGCCCGATCTTGAGAGAGATTGGCCCGGCGTAATCTACTCCCGTGTAGAGAAATGCTCGTGAAGGTGTTGCCCGTGTGAGTGGTAACTGTCCCATGAGTTGTTGAGCCGTTATCCCGCGTTGACGTGCGCATTTCACGCACCTGAGAATGAATGAACGTACTGGTGCCCGCTCGCCGAGAATCCAATAATGAGAGCGCAGATATGCCAATGTAGATTGAGTCCCGCCGTGTAATGCCCGCTGGTGAGCATCTGCGATGAGAAGTCGTGTGAGAGCCGAATCCCGAGGTAGAATGACGGCGTGTTTGCTCTCAGGTTGTAAGGCTGAGTGCTTAAGTCGCCCTCCCACTCTCAGAACCCCGTGTGCATCGATAAATCCCGTCAATCGCGTGAATGGATGCGATTTTGGAAGAGCCTGTCCCGATGAGAGAAGTGTGAGCTCCCTTGAGAAATGTGTACCCTGTGTGGCTTTAGCCCCAAAAAGCCGTGAGTGTTCCAGGTCACCCGGGGAGATTTGTGAGCCCGGTCTCCCTTGGTTTTGTCTTCGAAGTGTCGTAAATACTTTGAAGCAGAGTGAGGTTATTCTCAACAGCCGAGTGAGAGATGAGTAGCGATGAATGATGTCCCATAGGACCTGTGAGGTTGAGCCTGTTGAGACAGTGAGTGTAAGACCTGGTCGCTCCTCTAGCGACGCTGTGAGATCCGCACCGATGATGTGAGAAGGCCAATGGAGTTGAGATTTCGTTAACCAGTGAGGCCCGTCCCCCCAAAGTGAATGTCGCTCGAGCTGAGAAACGGTTAACCCTCGTGATGCACAATCCGCAGGATTGTCCCGCCCGGGGATGAGTTTCCATTGTCCACTAGGAAGGAGCTCTTAAGCCGATGAGACCCGATTCCGAACGAAATCTTTCCACCGAGATGGATGACTCGTTACCCAAGTGAGCGTGACGGATGAATCCGTCCAGAGAAAAACCTTTGAGTCAGTGAGATCGAGAGTATCTTGTACATACCGAACGAGCTTTACCAAGAGAAGAGCCGCTGATAGTTCCAGACGTGGAATAGTGAGACGTTTAATAGGCGCAACTTTTGTTTTTGAGCAAACCATTGTAACCCGTGTTGCTAATCCCGGTTCCGTTACCCGTAGATAAACAACAGCACCCATTGCGAGTTGTGAAGCGTCCGCGAACCCGTGTAACTCCACTATCGCGGAGGGAGTGAGATTGATCCATCTTGGGACGGAAATGTTCCCAAGATTCGTTAATTCCCGACGAAATGCGATCCAAGTGTCGCGTATGCGCGCTGAGACTTCGTCATCCCAGCCGAGTTTCTCCAGCCACAGATTTTGCAGGAGAATTTTCGCCGGAATCACGACAGGTGCGAGAAAACCCAATGGATCGAAAAGCTGAGCAATCTCTGACAGAATGACTCGCTTCGTGATCGTATCCCCCGATGAGAATGGAAGAGTCGTGAATTTGAACACGTCCGTGGCGGGGACCCATGTGAGCCCGAGTACCTTTGTCTCGCAATCATGAAATGAGTGAGACGATTCCGAGCTGATGCTAGCCCCAATGGAGGTGAGAAGCTCCGGATGATTACATTGCCACTTCGCGAGTGGAAACCCGCCCGCCATGCAAATCCCGGTGAGTTGGTGCGCCTGAGAGATGAGATCCGTGAGATCGTCCGCGCCCCCGTAAATATCATCCACGTATCGCCCCATTGTAAGAGGAGCGACAGCTTCAGGGAATTTACTGCCCTCGTCCTCGAGAAGCTGCAACAAAACGCGAACCGCGAGGAACGGAGCCGACCTCGTGCCGTAAGTTACGGTTGTGAGCCGAAATGCGATGATGTTCCCATGTTGATCGATCCACAATATACGTTGTAAGTCCCAGTCATCCCGATGAACCCGAATTTGACGAAACATCTTCGTGATATCCGTTGCGAAGACGTAACGATGTCGCCGTACCCATAAGAGAACGTCTGAAATGTCCCGTTGCAGTTTTGCACCAGTATGCAAAATGTCATTGAGTGATACTCCCGTTCCCGTAGCGCTTGATCCGTTAAAAACAACTCTCAATTTCGTTGTAGTGCTCGATTCTTTCAACACCCCGTGGTGAGGCAAATAATAAACCCGTGAGTCGTGAGTAAGCGCGTGTGAGACCCGTTCCATGTGAGAATGTTCCTCATATTCCCGCAGAAACTCCGAATACAGCTTCTGATATGAGGCATCCCGTGATAGTCGTCGCAAAAGCCTTTGCAGGCCCTGGGCTGCCCTCCCGTACGAATCCCCGAGTTGATTCGTAGACGACATTATCGGTAATCGAACGATGTACCGTCCCGTTGAGTCCCGCGCGTGAGTCCGGACAAAATGAGCCTCACAATCCTGCTCCTCAGGCGTAAATTGAAGCGCAGGAGGACTTGGAGCCTCTTCTTGTTCCCAAAACCGAGTGAGAAGCGCCTGAACGTCTTCGAAATCGTGATCGACCGAAGCATGCTGTATTAAACCCGAGAATGATGCCCGATTCCCAATTGGACCGAGTACTAACCACCCGAAAATTGAGTTTTGAGCCATAGGAGTCCCGTTTACTCCTTTCCGAATTTCTGGACGAATGAATTGAGCGTATGAATCTGCTCCCAAAATGAAATCAATTGCCCGTGGTGAGAGAAAATCTGGATCTGCAAGCTGCAGTCCGTCCAAGTGAGCCCAATGTAACCCAGTTAGTGAGAAGGAAGGGAGGATAGGCATTAGCTTAGGTAAAACGAACACATTGACATTTATTATTGAGTGAGAGTTTATTGGCTGAAGAGCGCAGCTCACTGCGCCCCGAGTCATCCCAGAGTGAGTCCCGCCGATCCCGATGATTGGAATGACCGTGTTGTCCCGCTGCAGTCTGAGCTGTCTCGCCAGCTTCTCCGAGATGAAGCTGAGTTCCGACCCGTTGTCGATTAGCATT
Organism: Heteropelma amictum; assembly: GCA_959613375.1. Classification (NCBI taxonomy): domain Eukaryota; kingdom Metazoa; phylum Arthropoda; class Insecta; order Hymenoptera; family Ichneumonidae; genus Heteropelma; species Heteropelma amictum. The sequence goes on from OY390729.1 coordinate 1,599,860, forward strand.
CGTACCCGATGAGTTGCCCCGAATGCTAATTTGAGATCTGCCAATCCCGTAGCAGCAGCGTTGAGAATCCCGAAAGTGAGGATGAGCTAGAACCCGAACAAGCTAATGCCCCCGTGTCTTATTGAGTAGAGCCCGATGGTCGAGGAGTAGCCGATGAGCTCGCTGTTCCCGCAGAGGACGGCGCGTTGGTGCGTGGAGTCGGCCCCGAAGATGATTGGTCCCCGTATTTCGACCACCCGGTGTGTATCATCGTGTGATGCTTACGATCACACTCCTTGCACCGCGTCGTCCCCTGGCATGCCGCTACGCTGTGCTTCCCAAGGCAATTGAAGCACAGACGTTGACGCATGACTTCGTCCCGTCGTGCCTCGCTGGTGAGCTGCCTAAAGCTTGGGCACGCCACAATGTAGTGAGCGCCCTTGCAATAGGAACACGCATACCCGGTGGTGACTGAGGATGATCCCGATGTTGAAGGTCCCGCGTGAGACGGCCCAGATGAGACTGCGTGTACCCGTGAGACGTAAGTCCCGGATGATGAGTCTTTTCCCGTTGCCTTCGCTTGAGACCGTGTTGCCTCGACGTTCTCGAGAGCCCGTGCTCGACTGGTGAGGAAAACCCGAAGATCCGAGAGTGACGGAGGTTCGTCAGATCGACCCGCCTTGAGTTCCCAAGCTTCCCGCAGGTGAGAGTCGAGCCTTCTCGAGACGACGTGGACGATGACCCAGTCCCACTGGCGCACCGGGGCTCCCAGTGCCTCGAGTGCGTTGTACGCCGCCTTGAGTGAGTGAAGGAGAGAATGTAAATCCTTCGATGAGCGTGGTGAGACCGTTTCCGTACTCAACAACGTGTCGAGATGAGATGATACGAGAGCCCGTTTATTGTTATAACGCTCGAGGAGCGTATTCCATCCCGTGGTGAGAGAATCCCCGCTGATAGGCAAGCTCAAGATGAGCTTCGATGCCTCTCCCGTAACCGCGGTGAGAAGATAGTGCATCTTCTCAACGTCGGTGATCTGAGAATTTTCCCGAACGAGAGCGGTGAACATGTCCCGGAATGGCACCCATTGAGAATATTCTCCCGTGAATTTCGGCAATGAGATTTCCGGAAGCGGATGCCGAAGTCCCGTGGTGTCCGAACTACCCGATTGAGCCGATCCCGTGGTTGATAGAGCGGTGTTGAGAGTAGCCCGAAGTTTGCCCACCCGTTGGCAAATTGCCATTCGCAGAGAAAAGGCCTTCGAGTACTGGTCAGCCTCCGCGTATTCTTGGACGAGAGTATCGTCCGAGAGATGTTCGATGAGCGTATCGTGAACCGAAGCAAACATCTGCCACACATCCAAGGCAGATTGCTTCGCTTCATCGATTTCTTCCCGAGAGAGTGCTGCCGAAGTTTCCCGCGTGAGGTCGTTGAGCAAATCCCGCATGAGAGAAATCCGAGCCTCCTGAGTGGCCACCTTGAGACGAGCAGAACCCGCACTGCGCCCGTGAGATGAGGAGGTGGTGTCCCGAGTGGCAGGAGACCGAACCCGCGGAATTGCGCCCGTTCCCGATGGAGACTTGTCCCGACGTGAGTCCGATTTCGTCGGTTCCCGTGCCGAATCCGCGACCACGGCTTCGCGCTTTGGTTTCACGCTCGCCCGTGATTCCGGAACGGCCAAACTCTCCGGTTCGATCGGTTTGACCGGAGCGGCTGCGTCGTCATCGCCGTCCGCCATCTCGGCGTGCAATCACTCGCGAGACAAATCCCGAAACCCGATTGCGAAGCACCGAAAAGCCGAACGAGAGAAGCACGGAGAGATGTTCGCGTGAGGAACCGAGAAAATGTCCGAAAGAGGAAAAACCGAAATAAGCCCGAACGTGAAAATCACCAAAAATATGTGTGAGCAATAAATCGAAAAATGATCGAATGAGAAACCCGAAAAATGTCCGAAAATCCGATGAGTTCACACCGTTGAGTCCCGATCAAAATCACTGATGATAATGTCCGCACGAAAAAGAACTTCCCGTTAAATTTCGTGAAGCACTCGCGAAATTTGACCCGTCAATCCCGTGAGATAATTCCCGCAAACCGAATAGTCTGAGAACAACCGCACGAAAAATGAGTCCCGAATTTGCGCGTGATTATTCGTAGTACGAGCGAGAGCGCGAACGCGCACGACACTCGCCTGCGCTTGACCCGAGATACGCTGAGCCTGTCAAATGTATCTGAGAGAGAACGCACGATCCGCACTGCCCGAGTCCCGAGAGAAAATGACCGAGAGCCAATGAGAGCGTCCCCGGCTGAGAGCGAGAGAGCGCGCACTAGTCGCGTTCACTGCGTGAGAGACGCTTCGTAGCGTTAACTGGGAGTGAGAGAGCGCGCACGCTGTTCACTGCCCGAGAGACGAACGAGAATGTCCGAGAACAATGAAAACCCCCCGAATGAGTGTGAGAGAGCGCGCACTAGACGCGTATCGCCTGAGAGACGCTTCGCATGCGTTGTACCAGAGTGAGAGAGCGCGCACTATACTGGTGAGACAAAGCCGTTGAGGCTTTTCGACATGAGAAAATGCGTCGTAGCGTCCGTATTGAAAACCCGTAACTCACCCGAAAATTGCACCAAGTCCCGATTCGTCCAGAAATGAGCGTGAGCGATGATCCCGAACTTTCCACACACTTTTCACTGCACGTTTAACTTGAGAAAAGCTTGAAGTTGAGAAAAACCCCCCCACCAGATCCGGCTCGAAGGACCAAAAATGTTTGTGAAGGGATCTGGTGTAGGTGGAGAGGAGAGGGCCCAACTTCAACGATTTTAATAAACAATATATTCTACCAAGTCAACGATACAGAAAAGAAGTGTACAGTAAAAACCGTGAGAGCGTTGCCCGAAAACTGGTGAGAATTGTCACCCGTTTGAGACGTGCCCGCGTATTACCCGACAATGGCCGACGCCGGTAACGCGACGCGGCCCGACGCGTGGTCGAATCGACCGAGATTTCGGCGATCCGCCCGATGAGCGTTACTTTATCCCGCCCGACGAGTGAGGTAAACTATCCCGAATACTTCCGTGAGATTATTTCCCGTTTTCGAATGATTAGCCCGCACAGAGAATTCCCAATTCCCAGAGAAATGTCCCGTACGCAAAATCCACGTGAGACAATGCGTGTGGTCCGTGTAATCGATGCGGAAAGAATGAGGAAGAGGAAGGGAAAAGCCGAGCGATCACGCGATCGATGAGAGGAAATGCCCCGAAAAGTGGCGCCGTCGGCGGCTGCCATGAGTAATTGCTCGGCGTGACTCGCTCGTCTATTTCCCGCGATAATTACGAATAATTCAGGAATCACGAAAACCTCGTAATTCCTGAACACTCCCCCTTTCTCCAAAACTCATCTAAAATTCCTACTAATTCTATCACGCCTTTCTTTGGCATACCTTTAAAAAACTCCGCGGGAATCCCATCTTCTCCTGCTGCTTTGCATTTTGTCATTTTTTTAGCACCTTCAATATCTCCTGAAGTCCGATGGCTCTATTGTAGGAACGCAAAACAATGTGTGTGAGTCGTATATGCGCGTGAGCGCTCGCAGCGACGCAGTACGCGTCTCAAGCACGGGAGGCGTTGGTGACGGGGACAGTTGACGAGTGAAAAAAGGAGGGCTTGGGTCGGACAGAAAGAAACGTCGTACATTATACTTTTTAGTTCTTTCATATTAGTTTGCGCGTTTAATAAAGTTCATTTGTACTCTGCAGTTTGATCTGTCTCTCCATCTCGTTATAAAATAAAACTCGAACCTATACCATACATTGAAAAACCCGACAAACTTGGGGGCTCGTCCGGGATCGAGCAGAGAGAAAAAACTAGCCGGTTAAGCATACGTGGTGTGAGAATGAGAAAAAGCGCGAATAAGACGGGTTCGCGAGATAAGTGCGCAAGTTGATTGAAAGAAGGAAGTTGAGAAGCTGAAACGCTGAAAAAAAAGACGAAAAGACGCCAAGCTCGGCGTGTACAGGTCGAAACGTGTATCCTAACGCTGAAAGAGGAAATCGAGCGAGGACAGATAGAGAGCGACGACGCTGAGGCCGTCTCTGTTCTCGAACATTCGACAGTGTGCTTATGTGTGTGAAATGACAAAGTAACGAATGTTCTAGAAGTCGGGAATACGCCTCCTGTTGTTGGAAGGGGGGTGTGCGAGAATAGTAACGCTGAAGACTATTCCTGAGAATTCGACGAAGTTTTGTTTTGAAAGTTGATGTGCGAAGAGAGGGACTAACGAAATGTCCCGTGCGGCGAAGCTGACAATAGAGGCGTTGAAGGAGATGCTGGCATCATTGAATTTACCGACGACCTTGCAGAACGAGCTTGCAGAACGTTAACTGTTGTTAGTGCGACGAGAACTCGAGATGGCACGAAACAAACAGGCGAGCGGGGGGACGCGAAGCGCAGATCGTGGCGCGAGTCAAACGGCGACGTCGACCGACAACGTACTTCAAGCCTCGACGTGCATAAATGTGATAAAAGTAGCCGATCTCTTGTCGCCGTTTAGTGGAAACGCCGACGTGTACGAAATCTGGGAAAAACAAGTAAGATTTCTGAAAGAGATGTACAAGCTAGAAGAAGATGCGATGAAGATCCTGATTGGAATGAGCTTGAAAGAAAAGGCACTGAAGTGGTTTCACTCGAGGCCCAAACATATCTTGATGGTCACCGATCAGCTGTTGAGCGCGTTAAGAGCGATGTTTTGTCATCGAATCGATAAAATCGCGATACGACGGCGATTTGAGGAGCGAATCTGGAAAAAAGGCGAGAGTTTCAGCGAGTACGTTCACGACAAGGTAATATTGGCCAACCGAATATCACTGCCGGAGGACGAGACGCTTCAGTACATCGTCGAGGGTATTTCTGACCCGAATTTACGCGACGCAGCGCGGATCCATGGTTTCACAACGGAGGAGTTTTTGTTGCAGGCGTTCGAGGCGATTTCGCTGCGAGGACCAAGTGAAATAACGAGGCAAGGCGGAAAAAGTGACAAAAGCGGTGCGAAGCGTACCGGTGAAAGTGAAGTGAAAAGCGATAACTCGAGCAAAGCGAGCGACGCAAAAAGTGTTGACAAGAGAGAGCGAGCGAGCGTGAAACACTGTTATAACTGCGGAGCGAGTGATCACGTGAATGCGAAGTTTCCGTCAAAAGACCTTGGTCGAAAATGTTTCAAGTGTGGCAAACATGGGCATATCGCGTCGGGTTGTTCCGAAAAAAGAGACGTAATAAGAAGTACTAATGTAGCCGATGTATGCGCGACGTATGGTAAAACAGCGGAGCGTGTAAGTGTGAATGGGTGCGACGTTGATGCGATTATCGACACGGCGAGCGATATCTCAACTGCACGGGCTGATCAGTATGTAAAGTTTGGACGACCGGGCATTGCAAAAACCGAGATGGCGTTCAAAGGTGTGGGTAATGTGAGGAATGTAACGAGTACGAGATTCGCCTGTATGTTGTCGCGAATAATTTGTTGAATCATGACTTGCTAATGGGCACTGATTTTCTAGACGGTGTGAAGCTCGTTCGAGAGCGGGGTGTGTACGAAATTATGCCGAACAGCGAGCGTGAGAGAGACGATGAGAGAGTGCCCGAGATTTTGAGAATCGAGGCAATCGAAGAGCGCGGAAAGGACGAGATTCAAGTATCCGAGGTTTGCGAACCAAAGAACCGCGAGAAAATCCAGAGTATGATGGACAAGTACAAGCCGAAAAAGTGTCGCGAAGTCGGAGTAAAGATGACGATCGTGTTAAAAGACGAAGAACCGATCTATCAGAGACCGCGACGATTGAGCGAAGCCGAAAAGCGAGAGGTGAATGCGCAAATTCCAGAGTGGATGGATGAGGGCATTGTCCGTGAATCTCATTCAGATTTTTGTAGTCCGATTGTGATTGTAAAAAAGAAAGACGGCTCAAATGGATTGTGCGTGGATTATCGATTGATAAACCGAAAGATTGTAAAAGATCGTTATCCGTTGCCGTTGATTGAAGATCAACTCAACCTGTTGCAAGGCGCGAAAGTTTTCTCGACACTCGATTTACGAAATGGATACTTCCACGTGGAAGTAGATGAAGCGAGCAGAAAGTACACTTCGTTTATTGTGCCAGACGGGCAGTATGAATTTTGCTGAGTACCGTTTGGTCCTTGTAACTCTCCCTCGACTTTCCAGAAGTTCATTAACGTAGTTTTTCGCGAGTTGATTAACGAGCGCGTTATTTTGACGTACATGAACGATCTTATCGTTCCATCCGAAGGCGAGCAAAGTGGGATAGAAAATCTCGAGCGTTTTTTCAAGGTCGCAAGCGAAGCGAGGTTAATGTTCAAGTGGTCGAAGAGTAATTTTCTCAAGCGCGAAGTCGAACTTCTTGGTCCCGTTGTAGAACACGGTAGAGTACGACCGTCCGAGAATAAAACAGAAGCTGTCATGTCTTCTTCTTCTGTCGTAAAACAGAAGCTTGTGTGCTGGAACCCTCCATTACACAATACTTAATAAACTATTCAGGCCGTTCAACTGCAGAGGCCGTTCAACTGCCTTAGGTAGCCAAAATAAGTAGGCAATATTGAGCAATTATATTGCATTGTTCAATATTGCAAAAGGCTTATACAAATTGCTAAAATAAAGTAGGCAATATTGGGCAATGACACTGTCAGCGTGATTGCATTGCCCAATATTGCAAAAACCGACACAAATTATTTATCGGAGCAGCCAAAAGATCCACCGGGGATCAAGCAGTCCGAGTTTGGGCATCGACGAGTTTGGTCCGAAAGCGAAACCACCTTGTATCAACCATTTTAGACCAACCTAGTCGAATAAATCTAAGTTATTTTTGGTAAAGATTGAGTTGGAGTTTCATTCGTTTGGCGAAATGCGAAATGCCACAACACGTCAATGCCCCGGTATGGGTCGATGTTAGTGCAAAAAAGTTGTGACGATGGTGAATGGTATCCGAATTATTTCGCGAGCGGAAAAACAAGTGCGGCAGAAGAGAAATACTGTAGCTATGAGCTAGAAGTTTTAGCGATCGTGAGGTCTCTCAAGAAGTTCAGAGTATATCTAATAGGTATTCCGTTCAAAGTTATAACCGATCCGATCAAAGTTATAACTATTGGATACCAGAGATGCGCCAGAAGATCGAGAGAGTCGTTCACAGCTGTCTGGAGTGCATCATCCGGAGAGGAAGGAAGGTAAACAAGAGGGTTACCTGCATTCTATCGCAAAAGGGACAACGCCACTCGGTACGCTGCATATCGATCATCTTGGACCCCTGGCTTCGACGAAAAAGAGCTACAAGCATATTTTCGCAACCCGATCAACGACAGCAGCTGAGGCGATCGACAGACTAAAGAAGCAGGCAGCAATTTTTGGCAATCCACGGCGAATAGTCTCAGATCGTGGTACGGCGTTCACGGCGAAGGAGTTCGAAGAATATTGCCGACAAGAGAATATTGAACAAATTCTCACGACGACGGGGATTCCGAGGGCCAATGGCGAAGTCGAGCGCGTAAACCGTACGCTGATTCCCCTGATAACGAAGTTGACAGCGCCGAAGAGTGGGGAGTGGTACAAACATTTGAGTACCGCGCAGCAGTACTTGAACACGGCGTTCCATCGAAGTATAGGGACGACACCGTTCCAAGTAATGTTTAGGACGCGGCCACGACTTAAATACAGCGAATCGTTGCGCGAATTAATCGAACAAGATTTCGTGACGACTTTTCAAGAAGAGCGGGACGAGATTCGAGAACACGCGAAAGATTGTCTCCAGCGGATGCAAGAAGAGAATAGACGAGGGTACAATCGAAAGCGCAAAAAAGTGAGAGCGTATCGCGAGGGGGATATCATCGCGATAAAAAGGACGCAGGACCAGGACTAAAGTTTGCGGCGAAATGTCTCGGACCCTATGCGATATCGATGGTGTTGCGCATCGACCGATAACTCGTGCCGAAGGTGGGAGAGCACGAAGGCCCATGACTACATGAAGCAATGGTCAAAATACGACGACACCGACGAAGAAGATGCTCCAGAAAACCTACATTCGGGGGTGAATGACGGAAGCAGGACGGCCGAGTGTAGGAATGCAAAACAATGTGTGTTAGTCGTATATGTGCGTGAGCGCTCGCAGCAACGTAGTACGCGTCTCGAGCACGGGAGGCGCTGGTGACGAGGACAGTTGACGAGTGAAAAAAGGAGGACTTGGATCGGACTGGAAGAAACGTCGTACATTATACTTTTTAGTTCTTTCATATTCGTTTGCGCGTTTAATAAAGTTCATCTGTACTCTGCAGTTTGATCTGTCTCTCCATTCCGTTATAAAATAAAACTCGAACCTATACCATAAATTGAAAAACCCGACACTATTAACTATTTTTTCCAATTTCCAATATCCCTTCTTCTTCTTCACTACTTAATTGCCTTTCCCTATTCTCTTCTCTTGCCCTTGTGCTAGAAACTTTTTAAAGTGCGCCACTCACTAATAGGTTAACAGTGCGGGTCCTACCCCGGGTCCCTTAAGGGGGGTACGGGGCGCGGGGAAGCGAGCGCGGGTGGGTATGCGGCCTGAGGGCTAGAGTGATGGGTCAGTGTTGGAGGGGATGGAACGTGCGCTGAATGGAATAGTGGGGGGTCTGGGAGCAGACTGTTGGAAAGAGATGGAGCGAGTAGATGGTGAGATAAAGTGCTATGCACCTGCATCTAAATTTTTTCGTGGATGTTTTTTATGATTCTTTGGCGAGTTTTCCCAAATGATCACGAAACAAACATAATTCATTGCCTGAGTTTCCAAGAATTGTGTGTGCGACAATAGGGAAGATTTTATGCTGATCCATATACAGAAAACAAAACAGTCGTCAAAAGTTACATAAGTTCTATGGGCAAATGACATATCAAAAATCATGATAGATTTTCTCTCTGTCTCTACTAAGCATTTGCATCCTAACGTTTTGAGTATGGGAGTTGGAAAGAGATGGAGCAAAAAAAGTTGCAGAGTTGGAGAGAGTGAGAGTAGGGATAAAGAGACAGACCCCATATTTTCTCCCTCTCTACCATGCTCCTGCATCTCAATGTTTTACGGATGGTAGTTCAAGAGAGATGGAGAGAAGAAAGCGTTCAAGCGTTCGAGAAAAATAGGTAGAGTGGGGATATAACATTAAAAATTATACAGAAAAACTTACCATATGATTGAAGAAATGCTATGTTCGCCCATTTTTTTCTTCACTTTTTTTTTCATAAATGTCTCAAACCACTTATATTAATATATGTTTTTATTAAATATACACTTATTACTTATTTCACACACTCACACGCACGCACGCACGCACGCACGCAAACACACGTCATAGACTATTTTGAATTCGGTACACGAATTTGACACATTCTCATCGGTATAATTGTATGCAGAGGCATCTGGCACTCTGTACACCAACGATGGCGAATCCTGTCATATTTCGCAGTCTTATGACGACTGACTGCTTCAAACCATTTAAATGCATCACTGATTTCATTAAAACACGGTGCACAAAACCGTTTATCACCTCCAGCGTAATAATAAAACATGACCGCATAAACTTTTCTGTTGTCGGGATCACCCTGCAACTCAGCACGATGCATTATTTTAGTAAGCCGCGTAGTATAGGACCGTGCCTCATCGCTCTCATAATCGGAGTCTGCTGGCGCAATTTCGTCACCGGAGTCTTCACTTATGCTGTCAAACTCTTCAACGTCCATCATTTGATTTTCTTCAACCATTTTACACTTGCGGATGTTTCGTGCTCAACGTTCGTTTCACAACTATGCAGAAATTTTTCCAAGGTCTTACAATTTTGTCGTTTTGCCCTCCCCATTTTTGTCTCTTGCGAAAGTTGAGGAACGTTTTCTTGAGCAAAAAAAAAGGGCTTGAGGCATGCAAGGCCCACTTCCATTTTCTTTAGTACACCATGCAGGAATGGGAAAGTCATAAAATTTCTTTTTCAAACCTGATTTTGATGGTGGTGCAAGATAAAGACGCTTTCCCATAGATGTTGGAGTCATCCACGTTGACTTCACAATCGGATGTAGAAAAAAATTGTCTTTGAGTTTTGAGGAAAAATCAGATTTTTCACTGTTTTTTTTTCATGGAGAAAGCAGCAAAATTTATTCTATTGTAGTTTGGGACACGTCCTTTAGAGAATGTTATCTTGAAAAAAAATGGGTTCTAGAGTTGATGGACAGTAACTAAGAATGTAGAGATGCTTTATGGAAAAAGGACCAATCTCCAAGTCTAAGGAAACAGTTGTTCTCCACGGTATTCTGGAATCTATACATAAAAACTAACCATTTTCAGTCCAGCGGTTGACTTGTCGACATCGTGAGGACCCTTTTTTTTGTGTCGGAATTTTTTTTTCCGTTCACTTACTACACGAACGATTGCGCTACGAAGGTTTCTTTTGCCTTAAAAGTGTTGTATCGAATTTTTTTTGTCCTCCATAAATATGGAAAATCTTCCGACAGTGCAAAATTTGTGTGAGCAGCTAGTGCGAATAAATTCGACAGAGGAATATCTTTCATGGGAATGGGAATGTGATGCTCTTATTGAGTCTCTGGAAGATGAGGCAAGAATTAAACGACCTCGATTATCTACAGGGAATCAACAATCACTCATTGCTCAAATAGCTCGTCTCGAAGGATTGAAAAGATCTACACTTGGGAAATTTACACATACGGGTGCAGGAGTCGATGATAAACTTTTATGGCGTGAAATTGATTCAGTGTTTGAAGGCCGCATACCGACCGGATGTGTGCTGAATAAAAACGATATTGATCCGCGGCAATTTTTGGAGGATGCCAGTTCATTGGTATGTTCACACATGAAAGACATTATAGAAAATCATCAAAGCGTCAAAGTGAACACAATTCTCAACGGTGAATTCGTAACAGGTAATAAACGACTGAATAAAAGTGTCAATACGCGAAATAAGGAACTGTTTAATACATCAGACTTGAACGAGTGGTACAGGTTATGCGTGGTTGAGCCCACTTTAACAGCACTCGAGGATTTTCAAGATCGTGACAGTGGGTGGTCATTGGTGAAAACTTGCAACTTAATGATAAATGTAAATAAATATAATCCAATGCGCGCTGGATGTCACGTCAAAATTCCTCGAAAAATTGCGTTGAGAAAAGCTGTCGTGAATGTGCAATCGATGGACAATGTGTGCTTTGCATGGGCAGTGGTTGCTGCACTGTACCCCGCTTACTACCTGCCATATATGTGAAAAACCATTTCAGCCTCTTGAAGTACGCGTACGCGATCATTGTCATCTGACTAAATTACAAGCAATCATTTTTTATTCTAATAGTTTTTCATAACTTATTAGGCTATGATGCACATTTCATTATCAAGGATATTGCTCCAGCGTTTGAAGGGAAAACTAACGTACTACCAATAACAAAGGAAAAATATATTTCCTTTACGAAAACAGTTCACACCTCGAATGATTTCCGACATCAGATTAAATTGCGCTTCATTGATTCACATAAATTTGTAAATACCAGTCTTGATAAATTATCATCATTTTTAACGATTGATAAGCTAAAAATTTTAAAATCGCAATTTGATAACTTACCAGCCAATGACTTTGCATTGTTAACTCGAAAAGGTGTCTTTCCATATGAGTATATCGATAGTATTAGCAAGTTGGACGACACCTGCCTTCCTCCACTAGAATTTTTCTATAGTTCATTGACTGGTAGCATGATAAGCGAGAGTGAGTTTGCTCACGCTGAAAACGTCTGGCAACGGTTTACCATTCAAACGTTTGCGGAATATAGTGATTTGTATCTGAAAACGGATGTCTTGTTATTAGCAGACGTTTTTGAGAACTTTCGTGATACCTGCATAAAAAGTTATGGACTTGACCCCGCGTACTACTATACACTTCCAGGATATACATGGGATGCTATGTTAAGACATACAAATATCAAATTTGAGTTATTGACTGACATTGACATGGTTTTATTTGTGGAACGTGGTATACGCGGTGGTTTAAGTCAATGCTCCAGCAGGTATGCACAGGCTAATAACAAGTACATGGAAACATTTGATCCATCGAAAAAGTCATCATACTTTATGTACTTTGATGTGAATAATTTGTATGCATGGGCAATGTGTCAACCATTGCCATACTCAAGTTTTCACTGGGTCAAGAATGTTTCTAACTTTGATGTAATGACAATTTCGCTAGATTCCCCCACGGGCTATATTCTTGAAGTTGACATTGATTATCCACAACATTTACATGATTCTCACATGGATTTACCGTTTTGTCCAATACATGAAAAACCCCCCACCAAGCGTCAAACCAAACTACTTGCGACTCTATGTGGGAAAAAGCGTTACGTAATACATTATCGTAACTTGCAGCAATGTATACGACATGGTCTTCGAGTAACAAAAATTCACAGAATATGAAAATTTAAACAATCTTCTTGGTTGAAATCATACATTGAATTGAATACGCAGTTTCGTACAAATGCAAATAATGATTTTGAAAAAACTTTATTTAAATTAATGAATAATGCAATCTTTGGCAAAACGATGGAAGATATGAGAAATAATGTAGACGTTAGACTTTTAACAGATTGGGATGGTCGTTATGGGGCAGAGGCAATGATTTCGAAACCCAATTTCCATAGCTGTAGTGTTTTTTCGGAAAATCTCGTGGCTATCGAACTACGTAAGTTCGAAGTGAAATTCAACAAACCAATATATGTCGGTATGAGTATACTTGACATATCGAAGACGTGTTTCTATGAATTTCATCATGAGTTCATGACTCTTCTATATGGGAATAAGACAAAAGTTATGTACACCAACACTGACAGTCTCATATATTACATCGAGTGTGAGGATGCATATGAGGACATGAAATGTAACATACGTAGATTCGATACCAGCGATTATTCGGTGGATAACTTGTATGGTATACCGAAAGTCAACAAGAAAGTACCAGGTCTCATGAAAGATGAGAATAATGGTGCAATAATGACCGAGTTTGTCGGACTGAGAGCAAAAATGTATGCCCTACGTGTTGATAATAAAAAAGATGTAAAAAAGATCAAGGGTGTCAAAAGTAATGTCGTTACACGAACAATAACGTTTGATGACTATGTGCAATGTTTGAAGGAGGAAATTGAAATAACATGTCAACAGTCATGCATACGATCAAAATTACATGAAGTGTATACGATTAGAGAGACAAAAATTGCTCTTAGTCCACATGACGACAAGCGGTATATCATACCTGAAACTACAAACACTTTGCTATGGGGACATTACAGGATACCTTTGTAATTATTTTTATGAAAAAATTATAACATTTCATATGTAAAAATAGACGTTGTGACGCCTTTTTCGGGGAAAGACGAAACAATACCGGGAATGAGCAAACAAAAAAAAATAAGAAAAATAACTGAAACGAGTAAAAAGAAAAAACGAGATATATTCTATATTATAAAAAAAAAGAAAGAGAAAACAACGGTTTGGGCGCCAGCGAGTTTATCGCCGAACTCGCAACGATTTCGAGGAACAAAAAAAAAAGCAAAAAAAGAAAATGTACTATAAACTACGCGACGGGGAGACGGGGGGAAAGGGGGGGATCTCAGGGGCTAGGTTCCCGAACGCTATGACGCCTCTTACTCTTGACCGCCGAGTCTACCAATGTGAAAAGGAAAAAAACGTAATAATTACTAAAAGAGAAAATACGAAAAAAAATCAAGGCTCTCGGACGCGAAATAACGACGGGGGGTGGGAAGGCAGGGAATGGCAAGGTCACGAAGGGGCGAGGGGGAGAATAGGGAACGCAGGGGAAATCCGGGAGCGCAGGGAAAGCACCACGCACACGCAAGGGGGAACGCAGGGAAATCGGCAAAGAAAAAAAAACGTGGGCCTCGGGGCCACTCGCAACGCAATAACAGACTAATAATTTCGGACCGATAAAGAGAGAATAGAAAAAACTCACGCGGGGTTATCCTCGGTCCGCCTCGCTTTCCTCACACTCTCAATAACAATTTCCTTCACTTTCTTCACAAATCCTCTACCTCATTCACTCTCTCACTCACTCTCAAAGAACCAAAAAGGGCACGCAAAAAGAAAAAAACTAAACGCAAGAAAAAAAAACAAAAATGACTTTACGCTCGGTCCAACGCCTCGCTCGCAAGTGCCGAATTTCTTGCGGCTTCCGGGTTCTTCGCGCAATTAGGGAAAGTGGGAGAGATTTTTGGGGGGCTAATACTCAGGATGGGAGAAATCTCTAATAGGTAATACTTGGGACGGGAGAGGGATGGCAGCACGGTGACTCTGCGTCGATCGTAGATCCTCCAAAGGTGCGCCGCGGGAACGAGATGTCGTGGGATATTCCGACCCCGGGGGTCGATGCATAAATCTGGGTCTGCCACGGTGTTGCCGGCCGGTGATGGTGGCACGGCTCGGTTGCCCCGGGTTCGATATGTCCACGGAGGATGGGCCTTCTCCTCCGTGTTCTGACGGGGTTCAGCGACGATCGCTGGGGCGGGGAAGCAAGGTCCTCCGCCGATACTTTGATGCACCCCCGGGGCGGAGACGACGAGATAGGGTCCGCTTCGGCGATGATCTGCTCAAGGGCTGCGGTCCACCGCTGATGCTGCGCTTTGGGGGGGGGGGCGAGAACGACGCTTTTGGTGCTGTTTTGGGCGCATTAACGGCGATATTATTACGAAACTTAAACGTAACTAAAACTACTCACATTTTTTGAATTCGCGACATTTTTGGACGACTTAAGCTATTACGGGGATCTCAAGGGGGAAAATCGCGAGGGAAGGGAATGGGGGGACGTGCGTGGTGGACTTACGAGGGGCAGGTCGGGGCGACCTGTGACGCAACGTCACAACGTATATATACTTTGTTCAGTAATATTGTATAAGTGTATAAAATAATTTGTAAATAATTTTTGTATATGATTGTGAATAATGATTTTTCTTGTATAATGAATAAAAAAAGAAATATTGAATGAAATGGACTATATTTTGGAAAAAATCTCAACCTTTGTTTTTGAATCCTTAATTATATCTTTATAGCTTTCTCGAAGAAGAAGAAGAAGAAGAAGAAGAAGAAGAAGAAGGATATTACAATACCCGTTGCCATGGATTAGTGGAAGGAAAAGAATGAGAGAGAACAAGTTGATTTTTTTCTTTTTATTGATCGTTTATCCAACTATTGTGCGTGTTGTCAAAACCTAACCATTTAACAAGTAGTCGATTGCCACGTCTCATTAAAACTTTTTTAATCAAATAAATATCTGGATATTTGACACTTGATAATTCCTGTTCATAGAATCCTCCAGCTATAGGCTCATCTCGATGATCTTTCAGATGATACATCACAGAAGTGGTTTTCCTTACTTTGAATATCGTAAATATCTCAGTCGTCCAGTTTGGTGTATAACCTTTCTCAAAGACATTCTTGAATTTGCTAATCCGTACTTTGTCGCCAATTCTGAATTTTGGCAGCATTTTTTTCGCTCTATTCGCCTCTTTGTCATAAATATCGGGGAATATTTGTTTTTCATTTGTAGTATTAACGTCCGTCGGTTTTAATTTGATAGTACGATGTATCGTATTATTGTATTCAGCTATCAAAGTGTCGAGAAGATCAACCCACTTGTAATTGCCACGAAGATTAAATTTAATCCACATTTTGTTTTGAATGTACGATTAAAACGTTCACAAATAGATGCTTTTAAATTACTATACGTCGATACAGGTGAATATTGAAACGTTTCATCATTGATTTAAAATCTGCATTGTAAAATTCTTTTCCCTGATCTACATGTAAATTTTTCGGGACGCGTCCTTTAGCAAGTATGGACTTCATTGCAATTGTTGTATGTTTGCCAGATGTGCTTTTAATGGGTACGGCCCAAGCAAACTTTGAAAATGTATCGATGACGGTGAGTAGAAACTTGTAGTTGAAGTTTTGTCGCGCATAAGATGACATATCTACCAGGTCAGCTTGCCAGGTCTCATCCATCCATCGATATCAACACGTCGACGAGGGTAATTCCTTCGAGCTGGTTTATGTAGCTCATGAACTAGAACCTCCTTTGTTTTCTCGTCCATCATCATTCTCCAGGGCGTTTAGTCGTTCTTCCAAAAGGCCAATTATTTTGGAATTTTGCACAATTAGTTCTTGCACCGCTTTAAAATCTATTTGAATCTGTTTAAACTGCTCTTTCACGCGTGATTCTAGACTGACGATCATTAATTTATCATTTTCACTTCTATTTCTTTCGAATGCTCTCAGTCTCTCATCCTGATGAACAATGAGCTGAGCATTACGAGACGAGAGATCTTCAAGTACTTCATCACTATCAATTTGATGTTTCATATGAGTCTCGAGATTTTTTTCAAGAGCCTGAATCATTATAGCATTATTATCGATATCATTGCGCAGGGATGATGTAACATTGTATACAAGACGAACTTCTTGTTCTATAGCAATTTGCATAACTTTTACAGATGCTGCATCGTTTTTTTCAACTGGATCAGCGATATTGCACAATCGTTTATTATTCATGTCATAACGACCATCGAGCGTCAATTTGAATCCTTGACCGGGAGAACCACGACTCCCAGAAATACTACTTCTAATTGCACTTCTTCTCGCCGACTGTCGTCCAAACACGTCAACACTCATCTTGCAAATGTACAAAGTCACTATGATGATGATGTTGATAAATGATTTCAGACGTGATCAAACCACCACAACCGCCGTATTTCGAATGCATGAAATTGTTTCGATGATGATGTTAATAAATGATTTTAGCTTCACGTAATTCCTCAATAATTGCGATAATTTCATTCGAATGTGAGAGATTTCCAGCGGACTGTGATGCTATAAGTAGGCGTAAACGATCCACCAGTTCATTAGGATCATCCCAATAAACGTAATCAAATTTCATATTTTTCTCAGCAGTTTTGTACATGCCATGTCCACTATGAAAAGATTCTGTTTTTGCAATATAGGTCTTGTATTTGAAGCTAGTATCTTTTCGTATCGCACCACTTGCTTCATAATATTTTTTATGTGCATTCGTCGAGATCACGATATTCCCATAATGTTTCAAATCGTCTTTCGTAAGGGTATCAGCATCGGGCTTCTTTTTAAATAATTGCTCTACCAAACCAATGGTTTTCGGATATTTTTCGTCCTTTACACAAATCACATGAGTATTAAACACTATAGGAGAATCACCAATCATTATTTCCTTACTTGCAAGCTGACGTACACCATACGAAACATCCAAAAACGCTTGTCTGTTTGTTTGCAACAATACGAGATATTCATTTATTAAATCATCTACATTGCTATCCATATCATTTTCAGTATTAACATCATTATGATGAATTGATTTTTCACCAATATCATTGTTATCATCATCAAAATTATCATGGTCATTGACAGCATCTTCATACATTGATTTGAAAGAGGCGTCTCCCAGTGCAAAGTCATTCTCCATTTTTTTCTTCCCATAATCATCAGTTGCTTCCTCTTCTTTTTCTTCGGTCTCTGCATCGGCTTTCTCTTCTTTTTTAATTCTTTCATCTACAGTCTCATCTTCAATTTCATCCTGCAGCATATCTCTGTTTGATATCAGCTTCTCCAATGGTGCTACTATTGGTTTGAAGACTTCACGTCTTGTACGTTTAATATCATCTTTGTCCGTTTTTAGCATTCTATGTTTTAGTCTGATTACATTACTTACTTTAACAAGTTGATGTAAGACATTCTTTTCCTTCAACCACTGTGCGTGCTTCATCTTGGGTCGCATACGATACTGGCTCTCTTTACATGGAACATGATTATTTAATGCTGAGAAAAACATCAAAACCTTTCCTATATCGACCATCAGTAATATCGCTATCCTTGTCAATTGTAATAAATCCATACTTGTCAGAATTCCAACACTCCGAGCACAAATTCTTGAATGTTGTATATGTCATATCTGTATTTACATGATCATTATACACATGCTTAAGGTTCATTTCATCCTGTTTGAACAATACCACGAAATTTGCATTATCACGTATGAGATGTTTAGGAATACGTGCATAGGTTTGACACAGGTAGAAACTGTCGACCATCTCGTGTCGTCCCATGGCAAAGAAAGACCTCGTATTATCCTGTTTTTACAAGCCACATCGTCGAAAATCATTATGGAATGGGACCGTGCATCACTTGGCGACACCACCTGTTCATGTTCATTAAATATATGATATTGAACCTCACTCACTGGTTCGAGAAGACGCTCCAGCAACTTATATTTTGGCTGTCCCAATGATTTAGAATAAAGATAAATGTTTTCAAATCTCAGCCCATTGGGATGTATTATGAGAGTGAGCAATGCGTTTGTCTTGCCACAATTTGATGGACGACAGAATATAGCACGAATGGTATTAGGCAATAATTCACCATGACGTTGTCTTTTTTCCCTCCCATCACCACGCGTAAATTCATCGAAATTCATAAGAGGCAGTTGGCCTACTCTCGACGCCTTCTTCATCGTAACTAACATCCTTACTGTATAAGATCCTCTTTATATACTATTTATCCATTCGTCGAGTACTAGACTTTGTGCGAGCATGAGCAAACGCGGAAAAGGTCTGATCAACAATTTAATTAATAGACTTCCGATTGAGCTACATTTGCCCGGTTATCAATACTGTGGGCCTGGCACAAAACTGGGTAAACGTCTAGCACGCAGTGATCCCGGAATTAATCCTCTGGATAAAGCTTGCAAGGAACATGACATTGCATTTTCGAAAAATCCCAACAATCTCGAAGCAAGACATCTAGCCGATAAAATATTAAGTGAACAAGCTTGGCAGAGAGTCAACGCTAAAGACGCAAGTATCGGTGAGAAAACAAGTGCCTGGGCCGTGACAAACATTAAGAAGACCAAAAGAAAAATTGGTATGGGGCATGAGAAAGTAGTCTGGAAAAACATTGTCAATACTGCGAAGAAAACAAAGGTTCGCAGCAATGATCCAATGAAAATGATTAAAAGTGCTCTTAAAGGTGCAAGAACAATTGTCAAAAGATCAATTATCACGAAACGTAAATTACGTACACCTCGTGTTTTGCCTGTACTAAGAAGATTGCAGGTTTTTTGCCATTTCTCATACCGATTTTTGCTAGACTCAGTGCCGCTGGCGCATTGACTGGTGGTGTAGCTAGTATAGCTAAAGCTGTTGGAGCCGCTCAAGCTGCCAAAAGAGAGTTGGATGAGACTAAGCGACATAATCGAACGATTGAGGCTATAGCATTGGGCAAGGGATTGCATTTGAAACCATATAGGCGAAGGCTTGGTCTTTATATCACGCCATCAAAAAACGTGAAGTGACGCTACCTCATCAACCACTGTCCGACATAGATTTACTGAAATATGCAAAGATCATGAAAATTCCACATTTTCGCGGAGTGTATATGTGGGATAAACTACTATCAAGTGGAACTCTCAAATGTGAATCAGCCATTGTGAATCTAGACAAATATGTTGGACCTGGCACACACTGGGACGCATGCAAAAAGTCGGGCGAGAAAGTAATTTATTTTGATAGTTTCGGTGATATTCAACCACCACCAGAACTTTTGAAATATTTCGATGTTAGTAGCGTTAGATACAATTATAATAGATATCAAGATTATGATGGTATTGAATGTGGTCATTGGTGTCTGAAATTTCTCTGTAAGCAGTTAGATCGTAAAAATAAGTACGCTCTATATGTATATGTGGGATACAGTGATACTATGCGATCAGTTGTCAATTTGCCATCACGGATGATAGTTTTACACTGATAATATCTGGAACATCTTCGATACTTGATGCCCAATATTTTCCACCAATCGAATTATCACCGGGTAAAAACTATACTCTCGGTCTGGTTGAATTATTGACCTTTCATTCCATACCAAATATAGATGATGGAAATAAAAAGTTTTATGTGCGAAATATCGTATTAACAATACCTACTGGTACTTATGAAATAGAGGATATTGAGGCGTATGTGCAATCCGAACTGTTGGATAAGAAAATTTCCATCAAACCCAATAATAATACTTTGTGCAGTGAAATTGAATGTGATTGCGAAATAAATTTCATTCCCGATGATTCGATTGGACGTTTGTTAGGATTTACAAAACGTAAACTGGAAGCGAATAAAAAACACAAGTCTGATCTTCCAGTCGCCATTCTCAAAGTAAACGCCCTGCGCGTCGAGTGTAGCATTACGAGTGGTGAATACGTTAATGAGCAAAGGGTACATACAATCCATGAATTTTTTTCTACTGTACCGCCTGGTTATAAAATTGTCGAAGTGCCATCGCATATTATTCATCTGCCAATCACAAGCCGAATAATAGATAATATACAGCTTCGAATTGTGGATCAGGACGGTGATTTGGTAAATTTCCACGGTGAAGTCATCACTATTCGTTTGCATATAAAAAAAATGGGAATCGTTTTTAACAGGAGTAATAAAAATCCAAATAAGTCAACATGGACAGCCAGTCGGAAATCGACGCGCAAAGCGCCAACACCTATAAACATTCAATTTTTGAAGAATTTGGGGCTGAAAGTGCGGGGAAAAGGTGTCTAAGAGATTATTCGATCTACATTGTCTGCATCTGCTGTATACGAGAAAATGGAGGAAGAGATAGTGAATATTAACACGCCCATCGTGTTTGGTGATTCTATAACACACTGCGAGATTCATGCTCATCAGCCATATGGATCAACATCATTCAATAATAGCGATGAGATACGTATTTCCGTGCGAAATCAAGATTAATGCATACTTCCCAGCCAGAGCTCGTTACATATATCGGGAAAACTGACGGAAAATAATGGTGAACCGACAACTGCTACAAGCCTAGTCAACAATGCTATTTGTCATTTGTTTGAAGAGGTGCGTTATGAGCTCAATGATGTAGAAATTGATCGAAACAAAAACGTTGGTTTTACAAGTCTATTGAAGGGTTATTCTTCGTTGAGTCCGAATAAAAGCTCCATGCTTGAGAATACAGGCTGGCTCGATATTGAAGAAACGAAGCAAATTGTAGATGTGTCAGGTAACTTTGACATATGTATACCACTGAGCATGCTACTTGGTTTTGCTGAAGATTATCGAAAAGTTGTGGTAAATGCTAAACATAAATCAATTATGTCGAGATCAAAAACTGATGATAATGCGATTGTACACACGGCCAGTGAAGACTTCAAACTTGTTTTGCAAAAAATAGAATGGCTTGTGCCATATGTAACAGTGTCGGATCAACGAAAAATTCAGCTTTTGAAATTTATTGCTAAGGATGTGCCAATTCCTATGAGTTTTCGTACATGGGAATTGTATGAATATCCATTACTTCCCGCCACTTCAAAACATGTATGGTCTGTGAAAACATCGACTCAGCTGGAGAAACCACGATACGTCATTCTCGGCTTTCAGACCAATCGAAAAAATAAGAAAGACAAAAATGCTAGTAAATTCGATCATTGTAACCTGACAGACATAAAATTATATGTAAACTCTCAATGTTATCCATATGGGAATTTAAATCTGAATATTGATCGAAATCAGTATGCATTGCTCTATCAGATGTATGTCAACTTCCAATGTACGTATTATAGTAAAGAGCCAGAACCGTGGCTAAGCAAATCTGAATTTTTGAAGTATATGCTCCGTTAGTTGTAATTGATTGTGCGAAGCAAAATGATTCTCTGAAATCTGGACCAGTGGATGTTCGCATTGAATTTGAAATGAAAAATAATATTCCACCTCAGACATCGGCATACTGTTTGATTCTGCATGATCAAATCTTTGAGTACAATCCAATCAGTGGTGGAGTAAGAAAATTAGTATAAGATCTGAATAACAAGTGGAATGCGGCTCATTGGTTGAGAAGAGAAAAAATGACGAATCTCTCTGCTGACATTATCGACTTGGAGAATTTGATTGTTTGAATGTATATCAAGCGACATGGAATCGAGCGATTTTCGAATGAAGGAATATACAGGGTGACATGTTAAGGGTGGCCACCCCCTTTTATTTTGCCCCCCGTAAAGATAATCGGACGGGTCGCGGGTGATTTTTGAAGGAAATTTTCTGAACTTTTCGATAACAAATACGGCGTTCATCGGAAAATGATAGGTTTTGCAGGACAAAAGTGGCCACGACGAAAATAATGTGAAAACACATTTTTTTCTGATAGGAATAAAGTAGACTTTATTCCGAATACGGGACACACGCGAAAATTTTGTTTTGCGTATCGCATCATTAAGAAAAGTTATGTCAAAATTAGGTGTTATAATACCAATTTAAACTTATCTGAACGAAACGATGGAATCGAATGAACAGGGCTGTAGTGTTTTGTCTCAAAGTCGGTTTGTCTTTTGCGCTCAAGTTCACTCTCCCAATGTTAATTTTGTATCTGTCAGTGTGAAATGCCAAAAAGGTTATTTAAGAAATGTCAGGTTATTGAAAAATATGCCGTCAACGAGCAGACGACGCAGCAAATCACTCTCGTACCGCTCGTTCAATTCCCTTGTTTCGTTCAGTCAAATTCAAATTTATTCGATAACGCGCATTTTTGATATCACTTTTCTCAATGATGCAATACTCAAAAAAAATTTTTCGCGTATGTCCCGTATTCGGAATAAAGTCTACTTTATTCCTATCAGAAAAAAATATGTTTTCAAATTATTTTCGTAGTGGCCACTTTTGTGCTGCAAAACCTATCATTTTCCGATGAACGCCGTATTTTTTATCGGAAAGTTCAGAAAATTTCCTTCAAAAATCACCCGCGACCCATCCGATTATCTTTACGGGGGGCGAAATAAAAGGGGGTGGCCACCCTTAACATGTCACCCTGTATACACAGTTTTTTTTTAAATATACATCTTTTTGTTTTTATTTACATACTTCCTCCTCCTCCTCCTATTCATCCTTCATAATAATAATACATCGATTACATGTGAAATAAAAAATTATATTTCTTTGAATTCGATGCTGTTGAATCTTCCTCCAAAGTAATTCATATAGAGTTTTCCGCTGAGAGCTGAAGCCAAGATGCTCTCAAACATTGTGAGATCCGTGTCGAAGGCTTTTGCGATTCTAGCTGGCAGGAATATGGAAAATTCCCGAGCAATATCAGCGACATACTTCCTTCCAAATTTAGTTTGAACCGCTCTCAGGTTCGATATAAGATAATCAGCTTGGACTGGTAGATCAATCAATTTTTTCGTTGGCAGAAACTCAGTCATAAGACTCACTTTGTTGATATTTGAAAGATCCATTTCAGTAGTGTTCGAAACTTTTTGTTGTACTTCTCACGCGATCGTTGCAAGATGAGTTTATGAGAGTGCCCACGTAACTTTTTAGTAAAATTTGTAGGAGGAAAAAGAAGGCTGATTTTTGTTCCTCTCAAAGTTTCTACATTGTATTTGCTTGCGTCGCTCGTCATGTCGTAATGTCATAGGGGTTCCTCGCATCGCCAGGTTTTATATTTTCATACCCCACTCTGTTTAAAAAAAAATACATTAAGCGGTGTTTCTATTCATCATGGCTAAGCAACATTTATAACACGCTCGACACGCTGGTGGGGTTCCATCAATGTGATCCGCGGTTTCAGGCGTATAGTAATGTTTATAGCATGGAAGATACGACCTTATTTCACTGTCCATTCAATAGCGTTCGGGTAAACGATGCCACACTCTATGAATCTCACGCCACCAATACTTCAACAGCATAGCCTTTGGAATAGAATCTGACTCGCTCTCTGTCATGTACCGCACGTTTTTAACAGGATGAATTGCATACATCTTGACGTCAGGATATCAACTAACAGTCACCACAAATTTCTTACCATAAAATTCGTCTCAACACGTCTAAAATGCATTCCATGCATTTTTACGACTGTTTTGTTTTCTGTGTATGAACCAGCATGAAATTTCCCCCCCATTATCTTACACACAATTCTTATAATCTCAGGCAATAAATTATGCTGGCTTTATGACTATTTGGGAAAACTCGCCAAAGAGTCATAAAAAAACATCCAGAATAAATTTAGATGCAGGTGCATAGCACTTTATCTCGCCATCTACTCGCTCTATCTCTTTCCAAAAGCTTGCTCCCAGACCCCCCACTATTCCATTCAGTGCATGTTCCATCCTCTCCAACACTAACCCATCACTCTAGCCCTCAGACCGCATACCCGCCCGCGCTCGCTTCCCCGCGCCCCGTACCCCCCTCAGAGGACCCGGGGTAGGACCCGCACTGTTAACCTACTCTCGCTCTTCCTTTGTTACCTGCTTGCCCAAATTTAACCTTCTGGGCTTGAAAGGTCTAATTATCTCCCACATTTCTGTCACGCTTTTGCATTTCTCCACTTTTTCCCATTTTTCCTTCCAAAATTCCATGTTTTTTTCTTTTCTAACTTTTTTCAAGTTCTTCCTCTCCTCTGTCAGTTTCTGTCTGTCCTGCTCCCTTCCACTATTTATATAAATTTTCAGTCGCCACCACTCTACTTTTCTCTGTTCTCTTACTGCCTTTCACAGCTTGCCCTGCTTTCCAGCGTTGTTCCTTGCACTTTTCGTCATTCGAATTTCCTCTGCTGCTTTTTTAATAATCTCTATCAACCTCTATCTATCTATCTATCAACCCTCAAGAATATCTACCAATTCCTATATAATAGTATAAATTTATATCAATTTTTTTATTAATTAATAATTTTAATAAATTAAAAAAAAATTAATATAAAAAAAATTGGTAAATTAACTGTTAATATTTCTTATTAATATTAATTATAAAAAATTGAAAAAATATTATTAATACAATTTTCATCTTTTAACTAAACTTAAAAAATTTTAAAAATAATTACCATATAATCGAACTATTAAAACTAATAAAGAAATACCCAAATCACCCTCACAAACTATAATCATTAAAAAATAAATTATTATATATAAATTTACTTCTACTTCAATTATAATAGAAATTATATTTTAAAAAACTATAAATATTAAAAATTTTAGCCTAATTTATACTATTACGCGAAATTATTATTGTTCGTCTCACGAAATTCGTGGCGACAATGCAGCGACGTTCGTGTCACTTCTTCCCCGCTGATTTTCATTAAATATTTTTTCGTAACCAACAAAGGATTTCCACTGTGGTGAGAACACATGTGAGAATTCGGACGAATCATCGGATGGGAGAAAATTTTTTTTCTCCCGATAAACAACCTGCCAGAATGCGAGGGAGTTTGATTCGGATTTTCCGATCGATTTTCATGTATTACTTTATTTAAAGTAATAGAAGAACCTTACTGTAACGTGAGCACAAGAGAGAATTCGCGCGTACCATAAGATAAGCGACATTTTTTTTTTTCGTCGGATAAGCAGCCTTCAACAATGCGGTGACGTTTCCATCGATTTTTCGCAACCGATTTTCGTCAAGGATTCTTTTTTGAGTTAATGTAGAGTTTTATAATGATGAGAACACGTGTAAGAAGGCTATGTGAAACAGCAACACTGACGCGCATGCGGCAAATATAGCAAGACAGAAAATGTTATTTGCGCATGCGGAAGTGGTTCAGTTTAACACCGTTTGGATCACTTCGAACCGTAAAGAACAGAGCCCGGGAGTGAGGCTGGAATCTTCTACAAGCTTTTTACTGAAAAACTTATACGAAACCAGGAAGAATGATTAAATCCCGAAAAAATAATCGCAAGCCCGTAATGCAGCGAAAAACTTTATACAGCTATGAGCTGTAATTTCTGTTTTTTTTAACTCTTTGAATGAATCAGACATGTCAATTACAGCACCAGGAATGAGGCTAGAATCTCACAAGCTTTTTACTGAAAAATTTATACCAAACCGGAAAAAATGATAAAATCCCTGAGAAATAGTCGCAAGCCCGTCATACAGCTACAAGCTGTATTTCCAGTTTTTTGGGTCTTTGAGTGGAATAGGCATGTCGATTACAGCATCGGGAGTGAGGCTGGATACCTAATTATAATTATAATCTATAATTCTTCGAAGAGTTGGCATTTTCTAATCGAGATATTTTGATATTAGCAGATGGATAGGAGAAGACACTTTGTTGGCTGCCATCCGACTTTCGCTCTCGTTGTGGAAAATATCAATTTATTCGCGAGAGACAAATTTATTCAAGATGATAGGGAATTATCAATTTTCGTGATCCGCACTATCATCTCGGGAACCTGGGTTCACACTGTACCAGCAAGAGATGAACAAGGCATCAGGATGTTCCTCCGCGTCCATCGGCGGTGCATTCTATGCGCCCTCGAACGTAAGTAAAACTTTCATTGAGAATATAATAATTGTATGCGCCGTGGCGTTGTATAGCGCTATGTACAGGTATAGTACGATTCATCTCAAATCCAGTATTCAGTAAAGGACCTGAGTTGATTTGTTTCGATCCACAGTGGCAATTGACAACAAGCTTGAAACCAAGGCCACCTTTTCCAGCTTCTTGAAATTCCACTTTCTGTTTGCAATCTCGACAAATTAGAATTTCCGACAAACCAGTGAATACTGTGGAAAATTCGATGATGGTATAACAATGTATATGATTCACAATCACATTCCCACTCGTAGCAGTCGAAAGTTTTTTTGCGCTCGCACTTCCATCATCTTCACTGACGTAAAAAGATCTCTTATGTGGTCCACGTCGTTCGTTAAACTCACGAGAACCTTTCGGATACGCTGACATTTTAACAACACTCCGTAGGAAAACCGGAGCTGAACTAGCCAAACTCGACGCTCTGTTGAAATATCGTAAACGTTCGAGAAAGTCTTACCCCAGGTCAAACAAGATTATCTGCCGAAATTCCCCTCCCTGGTGGCAAGGGTATATTATAATTTAACAAAAATCGTTAAACAATTATCGAAAGTGATCAAAAATGACAGAGTACTCAAAAATCGTCAGAGAATCACAAACTGTCTTAAAATATGATAAATTATTTTAAAACCATGTTAACAAATTATAATAGAAAATGTTTCATAACTCCAAACCAATGAAAATTCATTTTCGGCAATAATTTGACATGTTTCGTCAGAATCTCATAAATAATGGTGACGTTTTATCATAAAGTGTAAGATAGTTTCTGTTATTTTCTGTATTTTTTATGAAGATATATATTTTCGGAATATGAAGGACGGTATCATGATATGTACGATCTTTTCTAATTTCATATGTCATGATATGTCGTATTCTGAAAACTTTTGCCTATCAAAATTGGAAATAAAAATGTCAGAATATGATAAATAAAGTGAGTATATCAACATTAATAACATTATATTGCATGATGTGCTAAGCTTCATGAAATCTTATGTCAACATTTGTAGGTTCATATTGCTATCTTGCTATCTTGCTATTATAATATACCATTTCCATCAGGAAGGAGAATTTCGGTAGATGTTCTTATTTGACCTGGGGTAAGACTTTCTCGAACGTTTACGATATTTCGACAGAGCGTCGAGTTTGGCTAGTTCAGCTCCGGTTTTGCGAGTGCAACCATGTCCGAAATTGCGCTACATTTTTATTTCTCAAACACGACTCTTCATTAATGAGGTTTTGAATCTCGGTTCCGGATAGCATCTTTCCAGATGCCAAACTTGATTCGAAGCGGGATAACACCGCTTCTTGCTGTTGAACGGTCCATCTTCTTCGTGTAACTGAAGCTAGGACGGTTTTTCCATAATGAAAGTTTCTTGTAACTAAAAAATATAAATTATGGTAAATACATGATATTTGAAATTTTTCTGTAATTTTATAATTGTTTATTTCTAAGGTTTACCGCTTCAATTATTTTTTTGACTGTTACCGTCAGGCTCAGATTCTCTGTCCTCTTCTTTTTCTTCGTACGATTCATTGTATCCTTGCGCAATTTTTAATATTTTCGACATTGCGTCAATATCGGCCTACAACACGGGTTTTCGATTAATTTCATGGTGGATTTCTTTTTTGTGCCCCATAAAGTTAGCAAGATCTGTGACCTGACCCTCCGAGAGATTAAGGTTTATACAACGCGTGGCTATATGCTTTCTCAATTTCATTCCTCGAAGAGCGCTCGGTATCTCGGCATGGCATTGCTCTGCATACTTCCGCATAAGGGTGCATGCACGCAAGTACCGATGGCGGTCATTGTGGCTTGAGGGTAACCCGAAAAGATATGGATTTTTTTCAGGAACTCCGGCATTTTTCCTGTGGTGCATCAGAAGTTTAAGACATTCAAAAATGTCTGAATGCACAAGCACGGGGACACCCCTGCCGAGTTTTCCGCGGATTTCAAAACGAACATATTTTTGGGCCAATTTCCTTCCTTCCTCGCTGAGTGTGGCGTAAGCTTCTTTATTGGCAATATTGTCGATGCCTTGATAGTTTTGAAAGTCTTCGATGTAGATTCTCTCGAGCTTACCTGGGCGCCGGCGATTAAAAATTTGAAGCGAGAGCAGAGTCGATTCCGCGAGTTTCGTCTAGGCATCGATGGACATTTTTTTTAAAAATACATTCAAGTATTTTGTCCGCTCCGTTTTAAAAAATTCGTCAAGTTTTTTCACATCCTCTATTGATGGGAGAATAATTTATTTTCGACGGTTGTTTTCGCCTGCGTTTATGTCACTGCTCGATTCACGCTTGTACCGTACGCACGTCTCTCTTTTTATATATTCGGACGGTAGAATATTTCCACAGTTCTGAAGCGTCAAAAACTCATGTCAGAGATCGTATAAAGGATTAGACTCGCGGAATTATGTTTTTTACCTATAGGAGCATTCTTCAACAATGCGGCAACGTTCGAGCTGCATTATTCATAATGCGTTTGATCGCATTTTTTTTACCATCCATGAGTTTCATCGTGTAAAGAACACATGTGAAAAATCGTCTGGACAACTTGACACGCAGAATTAAATTTTCTCAAAATAGCAGTATCGTACAACAATGCAGCAACGTTCGAGCTGGGACTTTCGGACTCCCTTCAATCTATATTTTTTTCTGACCATCCAGAGGTTTTACAGTGTCAAGAACACATGTGACAAGTCGTATAAACGATATAAATTGGAAAAGAAAATTTTCTCAGAATAACAGCACTCTTGCAACGTTCGAGCTGTGTTTTCCGGACTGCTACCAATTAAATATCTTTTTTCTAACCATCTACGAGTTGTGCATAGTCAAAAGCTCACTTGAAAAGTCGTATGAACTGTTGGAATCGCAAAATTATATTTTTTCCACCAGAGCGACGATCTTAAAGTTCACACCCCACGGCTCTGTTCTATTGTCTCGATTTCGAAACCTGTATTTTACCCAATTTTGTTTTTTTTTCTCAACGAATATTATCAGCAAACGAAATGTAAAAACTGGTTTGTGTTTAGAATTAAATAAGCTTTCTTATTAAAAAAACAAAAACAACTTTTTCTTTTCATTTTCCAATTTACATTTTCCGCTAGCGAAAACTATGTGTCCTCCATTAACCCTTCAACTCCACAAAGACACTTTTCAGAAGTCCTCCTTTCGACGTGATTATTTACCATGAAAATGTC
This sequence comes from Heteropelma amictum, assembly GCA_959613375.1. Taxonomy (NCBI): domain Eukaryota; kingdom Metazoa; phylum Arthropoda; class Insecta; order Hymenoptera; family Ichneumonidae; genus Heteropelma; species Heteropelma amictum. The sequence goes on from OY390729.1 coordinate 1,629,504, forward strand.
AGCGAAAAAATTTGTAAAGTACCTTGTAAACTATTTTCAAGGGTGCTCTTTCGAATGGCGCAACTCAAATTTCGATAACATTTTTTTTTATATCATATTTTTGCAAAATAAGTTGAAAAGACACGAATTTTTGAGTGACATTTTTTTTTCATTTTGCGTTTCAGAAGTCTTATCGGATTATTTGCGGGGCACAAAGTCCTCGATAGTTGTACTTTCGAAATATGCAAAAAAAAATTTTTTTGTCCGACGTTATACCGGCAAAAAAACAACAAATAGACTAACAAATTTTCTCTGTTTTGGAGCTTTCAAATATTGTGATCGGAACGAGTCTTTTGCGGTCACATCTAAATTGGCTCTCGTTTTCGGAGGTTAATTAATTTGTTTAAACAAATTATTCAAACGATCATTGTCACTATGTATGCTGCATATGGTTTTCGATGTTTTTCGGGTCGCTCGTCACGAATTTAGCATTATTTGTGCAAAATTAATTTGTTTAAACAAATTGTGACAAAATTTCAAAATCTTCCACGAGTGCAATCTACGGAAAACAATAGTGCAAAAAATGTGTGTCCAATTTCTATTTCGAAGATGATGCTGTAAGTTTACAGCACTTTACGGTGCGAAAATAATCCGATAAGACTTCCGACATTCAAAATGAAAAAGAAATGTCACTCAAAAATTCGTGTCTTTTCAACTTATTTTGCAAAAATATGATATAAAAAAAGTTATCGAAATTTATGTTGCGTCATTCGAAACAGCACCCTTGAAAATAGATGAGAAGTTACTTTAGGAAATTTTTCGCCGACATTTTCATGGGAAATAATGACGTCGAAAAGAGGACTACTGAAAAGTGTCTTTGTGACGTTAAAGGGTTAACGCAGTACTTTTTTCGAAAAAGAGCGACGCGCAGTGCGTTGTACAGCAAATTTCCGACCTGGTCGATGCGGCGAATGCAGAGCGAACTCCATCCCGCTCGTATAGTGGGAGGGCGCAGTAAGAGCTGTTAGCCGGCGGGTCGTCGTTTCACCAGGAATTACCGGGAAGGTCCTTTCCAATAGCTACTGTGACGTCCGTCGAAACTCCGTATTTCTTTTTTTTTCTCTCTTCGAGAAATTCTTTAGATAACGTTACAAGAGCACACAGAACATCTAGACTCTAATAAACATTTTCTATATATAAACTTCCCACGAGTCTTAAAAATAAACACACGTGTTCAAAAAAATACCAACGGACCGAAAGGGGAAACGCATGGGGACTAGAAAATGCATTCCCACGAAAGGGAGTGATATGAGATGCCGCAACCTTTCGAGAACCGCTTATCTCGCGACTAGTAGACGCCATAAGTAGATAGAGAACATGAATATTTTTAAGTACCGAAAATTCCAAGAAAAACAAAATCTTAAATATTTCCACAATCATAAAACTTTATGCAGCTACTCTTCAAACAAAACGAAACACTTTTCAAATACTCTCAACATTGAAATATTTTTCTTTTAACAGTAAAACATTTTAAACAGACAAATTAAATCTCAATGTTAAAATAAATGAATTAATAATTGATAAATAATAATGAGGAAACAAAATAACAATGGAGATAACAGATAATTCATTTGCAATAATTATAACAATTGAAACGGACGACACGAAAAGAAAAGATATGTAACGCTATTAAATAAGTTTGTCATTAAAAGACATATGAGGTAAACCACCAAGCAAATGCTAATACGTTTAAAATAACGATATACAATTTGACAAACATTGAATAATATTATAAATAAAATATTGTATTCGATAATACGCATAAGACGTAAGTTGTGGAGGGAAGATGGGCCTTCCCAAAGCAACATCTTCGTCCGTCAGGGAGGGGCGAAACCCACCTACGCGACAAAGATAGGATAACCTATGTGGAGGGGAATGTGCGCTCCCCAAGCATTAGGACCTTTAGTTTAAGAAAAGGGAAAATCAAGATGAAAATGGACCATCATTGGTTGAACCTTTCTACGACTTAAAATTTCGGAACGCCTATAAACCGAAATGATAAAAAGACGCGCAGAAGGAAAATCGAAGCAGAATAAGAGTAGAGGCAGAGTAAGAGAAGGGCAGAAGAGCCAGAAGAGCCAGCAAAGAGAACAAAGAGTCAGTTAAGAGCAGAGAAGAGTTTTCAAACAGTGAATAGTAAATCAGAAAGTTGCAGAGTCAAAAGAAAAGTACCGAGTCCAAATAATAAAGAAGAGAACGAAATCAAATAAACTCAAGGAAATAAGAAAAGATTAAAGTAATAGAAAAATTGAAATTAATAGAGGAAGTATTCAAAGTTTAAAGTTGAAACTGAAAAGTATTAAGTCAAAGACGAATTAAGAATCATTGAAGTTATTTCGAGGAACTGTGAGGTCAACGAAGATTTTCACCCTTTCGACTGACCGATTTCGTTCTGCCGTCTTCATCGTTATCAAACTGTAAGTCCATTATTTGTTTTATTTGTAATATCTTTAATTTGTTTTCTAAAATACAGACTCTTTGAGCCAGATTAAATCCAACACGACGTTTCCACATTTATTTGCACTCCTCAATTAAAGACTCCCATCCAGTCTATTGGCCGAGAGGCTAGGGCAAAAAGGGAACGACCATTTTTTCAAGGTTTCTTAACCTTGAGTGCGTCTTGACGTCACATTTCATTGTGGGCTCGTCAGACCGACGTCACACTACGCAACATCACACGGTGAGGAAAACAAATCACTTTCAAATGACAATTTGCATCATTGGACTTCAACGAAAATCCGGATGCTCTTGATTTTTTTCATTAAATTTTCCTGTATTGTCCTTATATTTTCGGTATTCCTCTACAAGCGTCATAATTTAGAAAGATTACTTTAAAATATTTGGCAAATTGTAGAGTATTTGACGATAAAAAGAAAACGAGATAGCGCTAGTGAAGCAGAAACAATGCAAGGAGGGAACGATTGAAAATTAAGAGCGCGTTCTGCGCGATTATTCGTTAAAAAAATTCTAAAAAATACAAAAAGGTGGGAAGACAGCGTTCCTTGGACGATCGTCTTTCTTAATGAACAATGATAAATTTCCATAATTAACTCATTTACCTGTGATGTAACTTCGAACCACTACAACGACCTAAAGCGCGATCATGAGAATCAACAATATTTATTAACTATTGTATTAACTCTTGTATTAACTGTTGTATTAACTATTGTATTAACTGTTGTATTAACTATTGTATTAACTATTGTATTAACTATTGTATTAACTATTGTATTAACTATTGTATTAACTATTGTATTAACTATTGTATTAACTATTGTATTAACTATTGTATTAACTATTGTATTAACTATTGTATTAACTATTGTATTAACTATTGTATTAACTATTGTATTAACTATTGTATTAACTATTGTATTAACTATTGTATTAACTATTGTATTAACTATTGTATTAACTATTGTATTAACTATTGTATTAACTATTGTATTAACTATTGTATTAACTATTGTATTAACTATTGTATTAACTATTGTATTAACTATTGTATTAACTATTGTATTAACTATTGTATTAAGTATTGTATTAACTATTGTATTAACTATTGTATTAACTATTGTATTAACTATATTATTAGTATATTATTAACTATGCATCACACAATTCGCATGATTGTAAATTGCAACTCTAAGAAAATACATTTTTTATTTAGATTTTTTGCAAATACATTAAATTACATTTCTACAAATAATTTGTTGCGGTTTTTGGAAAACCCAGTTGAAATAAAAAATCTTTATTGCAATTCATGGAAAAATGTTTGATGTGGAACCAACGCCGTAAAGCGCTGAGACCAAGCGAATTTAATCGGTGGAGAAGATGCGCTTTCTCTTGATGTAAGGTAGAGCGGGGCGAAGTTAGTCGTGCTCGTTTTATATAGATATTACTTTTTTTTTCACTATTGTAACGGCCCTATCCTATAACCATCATTTTCCCACACAACACCTTACACCTACAGCAACCCTGTTATCACTTCGTTCCCATACACATCAGCACCTCCAATTTCGCCACACAGCACCCCTGGGCTACGGTCCCATGGTCCAGAACAATGCAACTTGACCATCCCCTCCACTTCACACTTCCTCCACTTCATTAGCGCTAGTCCTAATCCTTAGTTCATCTCCGCCCGTTCAACCGTAAAGACCAATCAATAAACGCTCAACTCTTACTCTTATTTCCGATTATCATTCATTTATTCATTCCGTATTCGACCATCACAACTGGCGTCAGAAGTGAGATCTGAACTCCGCAATCTACAAAACTAACAAAAAGAAGTGAGAAAGAAACTTGTGTGAAAAAAAAAAAAAAAAAAAACAGTGTGGTGCAAGCGAGTGAGTGAGTGTGGTCCATCAACGCTGAAAGCCGAGAGGAAAAAAAAAAAGAAGGGAAATTGTAGCAGGAAGGAAACGACAAAAAAAAAAACAGGACAAAATGGGATTATTTACAATTATCTTGGCGCTTACGTAAGTACCACCCACATTTTTCTTGAAAATTCGTGCATGAACTCTCTTCATACTCTGTATTGCGAGCGTGCGTCGGTTCTACGACCATATGTATTCCTCACACACACATACACCCATTCACGTTTCTATAACCATTGCTCCCTCAAGCAACTCTCATCGTTCCCTCTCACTCTCGCCCGCGCGACAAGAAACTGCGTCACTCGAATCACTAGCGGACACGCCGCTACAGCGCGCCTCAAAAATAATTTTCGTACATGAGAACTGATTTCAACCGTTCTTCTCGAAAAATATCGAATCACAATTAGGCCAATACGACCACCTAGGCGCCGAATAGGACGCCAAAACACCTCCAACACATTTTATCGACACGTACTGGCAGACCAAGACAGCGAAAGCGACGAGACAGAAATGGCAAACCCCGCACCCCAGAACCCCGCAACATATAACGACCTGACAAAGGTAATTCCACAATTCGGTGACGGAAACATAACAATCGAAAGTTTCATTAGCAGGTGTAAACGCGTACAGCAAACCGCTCCTCACCCAAATCACAGATATTTAATAAACGCAATAATATTTAGGTTAACCGGCAGAGCATACGACCTAACAGATGGGAAAACATACGATACATTAGACGCGCTTCTCGCAGATCTGAAAAGGGCATACAAAAAACCGCTAGAATTATCAGACTTAGGACTCGAACTAAAATCAACGTCACAAAAATTCAACGAATCAGTCCTCGATTACGGACTTCGAGTAAAAGTCTTGCAGAATCAAATCATTGAAAGACTATCGGAAGTATACGCAGCGGCAGAAGACAGGGCGTACCTAGGGAAAAGAACGGCAGAAGAGAAAAAAGCTGTAATCCAAGCTTTCGTACGAGGCCTCTTAGATAGAATCGCGAATCTTCTACTCCACCGAAATTTAGAGACCCTAGACAACGCTATAGACGAAGCAACAAATATCGAACTGGAATTACAAAGGCGCGCAATGGTGAATCAAAGTCGATCACGTTTAACCGAACCCGGGGAAACGGTTACGGAAACAGCTAGAGTCCGATTCGCGGAAACAAATAGGGGTATAAATGAGAAATATTGCGAATTCCACCAACGGGGAGGCCATACAACATCAGAATGCATAACCTTAGCAAAAATGAGAGAGAAATGGAGACAAAATCGAGAGGAACCAAGACAATTCGGAAACCCCAGTAAGAATCAATTCGGTCAAAGAACACAAAACTATAACAATTACACCCCACAAAATTATAACAAGTACAATCCGCAAAATTATAACAATTATAACCCACGAAACCAATACACGCAAAACCAATACAACAACCACCGCGACAACCAACACAGAAACTCCCAAAACGGATATAGAAATAACTCTCGCGACCGATATCGCAACTCCTACGGCCAATATCCCGATAATTCCCGTGACGACCCTCGCAATAACCCTCGCGACCGATACCAAAACAACGCCCATGACCAACATCGAAATAATTCTCGCGATCGATACCGCGATAACTCTCGCGACCGCTATCGTACGAACTCACAGGATAGAAACGGTCACACGAGCCGCCGAGACAATTCAGGCACAAGGTCGGAAAATCGCGACAACCTTAACGATCTCGCGACAAAAAACGGGAGCGCAGCTCCGCGGAACAGCGCGACGCGGAGCCCCTCGACAGAACGCGCATCAACGTCGGCCCAGTAAAATTAAGTAACCCGGAAATCAGAAAAGCGACAATATGCCTAGGGCTCACCAAACGGCGAAAACCACCAACAGTCGCCATTAACTCACCCGATATAAACAAACGAAATTCTCGATTCCTAGCAGACACAGGCGCACAAATAAATTTGGCTAAAATATCTATCATACGGCATAAAAACAAAATCGACCCACAAATAATTTACGAACTTTCGGGAATCACAGAAGGCATACTATACACAACCGGCAAATGTACCATCCGAATCGAAAACATTAACGTCGAATTCCATGTCGTCGAGGACACTATCCGTATCCCATACGATGCAATTCTCGGAAATGCATTTTTCAAGGATACACCCGCTGATATATTATACACAAAATCCTGCATCACATTTTACGACTCCATAATACCATTCGAGACCCAGGAAGAAATTAACATCCCTGCCAGATCAAAAACTTTGATATCAATCCGAATAAAAGACACCGATTTATCTGAAGGCTTTATACCAAAGATCGAAACGAACAAAGGTCTGTTTCTCGGCAACGCTATCGTAACGAACCGTGGCGGAATAGCGTACATAGGGGCGATTAACACAACCAGCCATGACATCTCTTTCGCAATCCCGATTGTTGAACTGCAGCCGATCGAGCAAGTATCAAAAACACCTGTCGACATTGAAAGCGATTCACGCGATACTCAGGACGAGCACCGCGCAGCAATTTGCTTAGCAGTTACAGACGGAAACAAGGAAAGGTCCGAAACGGTAAAGTCACTCTTGCACCTAGATTATCTAGATGACACAGAGAAAGACAGTGTATACCAGCTTGTTTCGGAACATCCTCATCTGTTTAACCTGCCTAATGAACGACTTGGATACACGACTGTAGTGAAACACGAAATTAACACCACCGATGACAGACCCATTAACACCAAACAATATCGATTCCCTCAAGTGCACAAATCCGAAATAAATGAACAAGTACAGGACTTACTAAAAAAAGACATTATACAACCATCCCTGTCCCCATATAACTCTCCGGTTTGGATAGTCCCCAAAAAATCAGACGATTCAGGCAAAAAAAGGTGGCGTATGGTTATCGACTTTCGGAAACTCAACGGAAAAACCATCCCCGACGCATACCCGTTACCAAACATCATAGATATTCTCGACCAATTGGGCAAATCGCGATACTTCTCGGTTTTTGATCTCGCATCCGGTTTCCACCAAATTGAGATGCACCCTCGAGACAAACCGAAAACAGCATTCTCCACACCGGGTGGACATTACGAATTCAATCGAATGCCATTCGGATTGCGAAACGCACCGGCTACATTTCAGAGAGCAATGGATTCAATACTATCCGGACTCCAGGGTGCAGATCTTTTCGTTTATGTGGATGATATCGTTATTTACGCAACTGATCTCGAACAACACGAGAAAAAATTTAGGCGACTCGCGAAACGATTGACTGACGCACGTGTGACGCTGCAAACAAACAAATGTAAATTTCTCTGTAAAGAGGTACCATATTTGGGTCACGTCATTAGTGAAAAAGGGGTACAACCAAAACCAGATTTAGTCGAGGTGATCAAGAATTTTCCAACCCCAACGGACAAAAAGACAATCATACAATTCCACGCGTTAGCCAATTATTACCGAAGGTTCATCCAAAATTTCGCAAAAATATCCACTCCTTTGACGACACAATTAAAACAATCCGAAAAATTCAATTGGACAGCCGAGTGCCAAGAAGCTTTCGAAGCAATAAAAAATAAAATTATCAGCCAACCTATTTTACGATACCCAGATCATAACGAGCGATTTACATTAACAACCGACGCTTCTAACTATGCTATCGGTGCAGTTTTGAGTCAAAAACACGAAAATTTCGATCACCCAGTAGCATTTTACTCTCGTGCCCTCACGAACGCCGAAATTAAGTACGACACCACACATAAAGAACTGTTAGCAGTGGTAAAAGCGGTTGAACATTTTAGGCATTACCTCTACGGAAAGCATTTCACAATAGTAACAGACCATAGAGCACTCGTATACCTCACAACCAAACCTAACCCACCACAACAATAACAACGCTGGCAAGCCCTATTAAGTGATTACGAATACGACATCCACCATAAACCTGGAAAACTCAACGTCGTCGCGGACGCCATGTCAAGGAATCCATCAAAGATCCTACCGATTCGATTACGGAGCGAATCATCAACCAACGAACATCACGACACGAAAAAGGCGAAAACCACACACCAGCCGGATACGCGCGGAAGGTCAACATCGGACGAACAATCAGGAAATCCATCACCCAAGAAAAAACGCGTCACAACATACAGCAACTCGGAATCATCAGGCACCGACACCGAAAACGAAGATTCAGATAGGAGACCACGGAGAACGATGAAGGAAGGCACACACAAAAAAGTAAATCCATCTATCGACGATAACAACTGCGATACGGTAACGGAAGAGGAGGAACTCACGACAGACAAACGGAAAACGACTCGGCAACCAAACGAAAGTTCAACGATTGAAGGAACCATGAACCCGGCAGGCAATGAAAAAGGAAAACGAATGGAAACAAACAAAGAAGAAAACAAACTAAACAGATTAATCAACGAATACAACGCTAAACAGGAGCGGCCATCGAAAGCAAACGAAAATAAGCTAACAAAGCTAATCGACGAATATAATTTAAAACAAATGAAACAGAATGCAGGTGAAGAAAATAAATTGACAAAACTAATTAACGAATATAATATGAGGGAACAACGGAAACAGGAAGAATCGAACGAGCAAAGCAAAGAAGACGAACACGCATCAAGCGGGAAAGAAACCAACAACGGGAGAAGTGAGCCAAAGACACACGAGTCGGTCAACAGGCCAAATATGGGAGACAATACAGCCGAAGCATCGGAGATCAGGCCGACGTCCCAATTACATCCAACAGCGAACGAACAGGGTACCACAAAACATCCTGAAGTGGAACCGAACTTCCGCTCACCGGTGACGTCAGGCGACAAGGCGACCGAACCAAATTTCCGTTCGCCGCCACAACTCGATGACAATCAGACGAGTTATGACTCGACTCGCGAGATATCGGAGGAATCGCGAGAGCAGTCAACATGCCAGTACCAAACGAACAACGATACGCTGAAACCACCGATTCGCCCACCAGAATCGACCGACGAAGACAGCCCGGTACCAACACAAAAACGACGACCTGGCCGACCGAGGAAAAATGACGTGACAACGGACAAATCCCCTTCAGCGGTAACGAACAATTACGGTAATCTCGCAACCGAAACGCACGAAAACGAATCCGACGGAGATCCACCGTACGAGCCATCACAATACCACAGGAAACGCCCGGCATTACCAAAAGCGGCACTGCAAACAAGACGCATGACTCAGACCGAAGATGCCGAACGTCAGTCGTTCACCGAAGACACAGAAATATCGGACGAAGGTAACGCAACGACCTCGGAATGGGAAGAGCAATCTGAAGATCCGGAAACACCAACGATCGAGATAAACCACAGACAAATGACATCGAACAGCAACGTCATAATTAGCCGGAAAAGTATTCTCACACAAAAGGATAACATCGCTCATTTTCTCGCAGCGGATTGTATTACGAACGCAACAATATCGCAAATCCTCGTAGAGAAAAACATAATCAACTGCGAAGACCTTCGCAAGGAGAAACCAAAGGCTGGACACATATTTATAACGCGCCGTGAAACCAAACGGATATTCACCATGATATGCAAAGGGAAATGCACAGATAACACCGACTGGCATATGGTCCAGAAGTGCATCGGGACAGTCATCAAGATCCTGACAAGGGAAAAACTCGAATCATGCACACTGGCCAAAGACCCTGAGATTGTCGATCAATTTCTCTGGGACAACATCAAAACCTACATTAAACAAATCACGGTTGAGCCAAAAATACGAATAACGTTGTGCGAACGAATTATCATGGTACCACCGAAGTTACACCGACAACCCATAATGAAGGAAGCACACGAATCAACAATCGGAGGACATAAAGGCATCTCGAAAACTCGCAAACGCATATGTGCTCGATACTATTGGAAAAACATGAAGGCAGACGTCACGGAATTCATTAAAACCTGCCAAAAATGCCAAAAGTACAAACTCGTTCGCGTAAAAAACAGAGCACCTATGATAATAACAGACACTCCAACTCAGCCTTTCGAGAAAATCGCAATAGATATCGTCGGACCTCTTCCAAAAACAAAGGACGGTCACGAATACATCCTCACGATCATCGATCTATTCAGCAGATTCAGCGTCATGGTTCCACTTAAACAAACAACAGCTCGCGATGTATCTAAAGCACTAGCAATAAGCTTTATAACGACATTCGGTGCACCTCGTGCGATACTTTCCGACCAGGGTACGAACTTCATGTCAGATCTATTCGCATCTTTCGCAGAACTGTTCAAAATCAAACAGTACCGAACGATAACTTACCACCCACAGTCCAACGGAGCGTTAGAGCGAAGCCATCACAGTCTCGTCGAATACCTCAAACATTACATCGATATGGACAAAAACTGGCACGAACTAATCCCATTCGCGGCACTTTCTCACAACACGAGTGTCCACGAAAGCACAGGGTACACACCATACGAGTTAGTCTTCGGAAAACCAGCCTCACTACCATCCGAATTCCCACCTCCCGAAAAACTAGCGACATCCGACGACTATCTGCTAACACTTGTGACGTTGCGCCACATATCGCCCCGACCTGCCCTCGCAAGTCCACCACGCACGCCCCCCTCCACTCCCTTCCCCCCGCGTTATGTTCCCCTCGCGATCCCCGTATACGCGTCGTAGTATAAAACCGTCCGTTAATGTCGCGAAAGCCGAAGTAGGAGTCATAAGCAAGGCGAAATTGCGAAAACGCGAAGCGAAGTACGCTGGAGGGCTCGCCCTCGTTTCGCTCAATTCAATCTTTCCCCCCCGTTCCTATCCTCCCCCCCCCCCTTGCGCAGCATCAGCGGTGGACCTCAGCCACACCAGATCATTGCCGAAGCGGGCCTTATCTCGTCGACGCCACCCCGGGGGTGCATCAAGGTAGCGGCGGAGGATGGTGCTTCCCCGCACCAGTATCTCCCTACAGAAGTCGAAACGGAGGAGAAGGCCCATCCTCCGTGGACTTATCCAAAAATGGGGCAATCGGGTCATCATCCGTATCACCGGCCGGTAACAGCGAACAAACGGAGAGTATGCATCGACCCCCGGGGTCGGAATATCACACGACCCCTCGCTCCCGCGGCTCACCTCGAAGGATCTAGGATCGATGCAGAGTCACCGTGCTGCCATCCCTCCCTTTTCCTACGAACTAGCCCCCCGAAAATTTCTCCCACCTTCCCTCATTAACCCAGAACCCGACAAGCAAGTGACGAGCTCGTCACTTGCGAGCGGAACGTTAAGCGGCGACAATCGTTTTTTTCTTTGCGTAGCGAACCCCTGGTGTACTTTTTTGTTGTTTCGGCGTTATTTTTCTATTTTTTTTGCGATTTTGTGTGTGTGAGAGCGAGTGATAAATTGTGTGCGTGAGAGGGTGTGATAGATTGTGTGGGAGGAGTGTGGGAGAAATAGGACGTTTGTAAAAGAAACGAAGAGAACCGTACGGAAGAGAAGGGCGGGAAAGGAAGAGTGTGAAGAAAGAGACGTTGGAAAGGACGATAGAGAAAGAGAAGTTGGAAAGGACGATAGAGAGAGGAATTATTTGGAAAGGAATCCGAAAGAGACGTGACGAAAAGGACGAGTGTGAACGAGTGGAGAGAGGCGACAACTGTAAAGCGTGAGTTTGGTTTCCTTTTTTTCTTATCGGTCCGATCAATTTTTTTCGGTAATATTGCGTGCGAGCGGCCACGAGGCCCATTTTCTCGTATTTCCCCTGCGTTTCCCTGCGAAAAGTGCATGGTGTTTTCCCCCCTGCGTTCCCCATATATCCCCCCGCGCTCGTTTAGCCCACCCCCTCCGTACCCTTTTCCCCCCGTCGCTATTCCGCAATCGAGAGTCAATTTTTTTTATTACTAATTTTTTTCTTGATTTTCTTTTCGCGAGGATCACGTTTTCCTCATTCTTTTTTTTCTCTTTTTCTTTTCTTCGGACTCGGCGGTCAAGTGTAAGCGGCGTGTTAGCGTTCGGGAACCTCCCCCCTGAGATCCCATTCCCCAGCCCAGCGCGTATATTATCAACTGTGTTTTTTCATTGGAGTTGTTAACTTTATTTCTAATCGTTGCGAGTTCGCGCTAAACTCGCTGGTGCCCAAATAACGGACCTTTATATCCAAGAGTTTTTTTTATAAAGTATTCTTTCTCATTTTAATTTCCGTTTCTTTTGTATTCCCCCCTTTTGCCTCGTTCCCCGTATTGTCTCGCTTTCCCCCCGCGGAAAGCGTCACACACTACACAGAAATTTAAAAGAAATCCGACAATTGACACGCGAAAAGCAGTTAGCGGCAAAGGAACGCACGAAACGGTATTATGACAGGAAGACAAAATCTCAAAATTTCAAAAACCGGACAACGAGTATTTTTATTAAAAGAACCTCGGAAGGGAAAATTAGACCCCAGTTACATCGGGCCATACACCATTTTGGAAATACTCAGCAATAATAACATTAGACTTCAAATCGACAACGACAAAACAAAAGTAGTACACGTAGACAAAATCAAAACGGCACATATTGCAGATATCACACAGCCGCTATGAACAATGGCATTCTAGTGGAAAACTGACCATTCCCACGAAACCCCGTTTACATTGTACGAACACATGCGTCCCAATGCATCAGACCCCGTCAGTTACACATTTCGCATTCATCAAACCGGCATAATCTTTCACAGCGATTGCCGAGAATTTCGAAAATCACTTTAGCTTACATAACTTAGTAAATTGCAAACCGATGAATTCTTTGTATACAGCCTGTCCCATAATGGTCAACCGACCTCTGAGTGGTGGGTAGATGGGGTGATTTTGAACCGAAAAGTCCTCTTCCATTTTTTCCTCCGACGCCCCCCTGATTAGATATTAATTAATTAAGTTCAGCCAATAGGACGCGTCGAATAAGCGGACTATACGGCGAGTAGTGGTGTGCGTGCAAGCGTAGCAGCCTTGGGAGCGTGCGTGTAAAGCGCGGCGGAGGTCGATAGTGTGCGTGCGTTGGTGTGAGAGAGTGTGGAACGTCGAACGTTCGCGAAAACATGAATAGAGCGAGGTAGTGTTGGTGAGGGCGCACCATGTAAGGAGGAACGATAAAAATTGCGTTTGCAATCAGTTTTCGAATTAATCGTTAAATGCAATACAAAAAAATGTCGATGATTTTGAATAGCGACTGGACGAAAATACAATTTTAGATTAATTTTTTGCAATTACTATTTACGAAGCTTTTAAAATCATTTATTGCTGTTTTTGAAAAAAACATTTTGGGAAAAAATCTTCATTGCAATTCAGAGAAAAATGTTCATTCTTCAATTTGTATGAAAATCAAATGCTATTACCGATTGGATATTTTCGCTATACAATGAAATTGAACTTTTCGAACTGCTCATTGCAATCAGAACAAAAATATTGCGATTACATTCAATAAAAAAGTTCAATATTTCAAATCGTTTAGATTTCAAGAAAAAAGCATTATTAACACTGTTTAATAACAGCGGCATGAAGTTAAAAAAAAAGTTGATGATTCGAGCGTCGCGCGAGTATTGCATGCGGACACTACTCGGATGCGTGACCACTCGATTCCAGGGGAGGGGGGGGGGGGGGGATTAATAAAAAAGTCAATATTTCAAATCGTTTATGTTAATTTATGAAAAAAAACACTATTTTCACTGTATAATAACAGTGAGATGAAGTTAAAAAAAGTTGAGGATGACTCGAGCGTCGTGCGAGTATTGCTTGCGAACACTACTAGGATGGGTGAGCTCTCGAAAATTTGATAAAAAATTGTGAATTAAAAAATACATTTCTTCATGTTGTTCACGAGAAGTTATTGAAAAAAGTACTGATAAGTACTGTTTAAATGACAGTTGTATGCTATGAAAAAAATAAAATAAGAAAATTGTGATTTTCAGAAAGTACAGTAAGCATTTTCAAATATTATTTGAATGCAATTACAAAAAAATTGCGTCGAACGAATTTTATTTTGTATTATGACAATCAATATTCGTTTAGAGTTAAGATTAATTACAATCCGGCGTTAGTCGAATTGGTAGCGTCTCAAGTTGTCACCTGGGCGATTGAGACCTAATAATTTTTTTACTTTTTTGTTCTTTCACAACATACAAATGTCATTTAAAGAGTACTTATCAGTGCTTTTTTCAATAACTTCACGTGTACAACGTGAAGAATTGTATTTTTTAATTCGGAATTTTTATTTTTATTTTGGAGCGGTTACCCATCCGAGTAGTGTCCGCATGCAATACGATGAGCTCGCGCGACGCTCGAGTCACCATCAACGTTTTTTTAACTTTATGCCACTGTTATTAAACAGTGCAAATAGTGTTATTTTCCATAAATAAATATAAACGATTTGAAATATTTACTTTTTTTATTTATCCCCCCCCCCCCTGGAATCGGCGGTCACCCATCCGAGTAGTGTCCGCATGCAACACGATGAACTCGTGCGATGCCAGAATGATCATCAACTTTTTATTTAACTTCATGCCACTGTTATTAAACAAGTGTTAATAATGCTTTTTTTCTTAAAATCTAAATGATTTGAAATGTTGATTTTTTTATTGAATGTAATCGCAATATTTTTGTTCTAATTGCAATGAACAATCGAAAAGTTCAATTTCATTGTATTGCGCAAATATTCAATCGGAAATAACATTTGATTTTCATACAAATTGAAGAATCAACCATTTTCTCTAAATTGCAATAAAGATTATTACTAAAAATATTTTTTTTTTAAAACAGCAATAAATGATTTCAAAAGCTTCTTAAATCGTAAAAAATTAATCAAAAATTGTATTTTCGTCCAGTTGCTATTCAAAATCATCGACATTTTTTTTTATTGCCTTTAACAATTAATTCCAAAGTTTTTATCGTTCTTCCTTACATTGTTGTGCCCTCACTAACACTACCTCGCTCTATTCATGTTTTCGGGAACGTTCGATGTTCCACACTCTCTCACACCAACGCACGCACACTATCGACCTCCTTCGCGTTTTACACGCACGCTTCCAAGGCTGCTACGCTTGCACGCATACCACTACTCGCCGTGGAGCCTGCTTATTCGACGCGTCCTATTGGCTAAACTTAATTAATTAATATCTAATCAGGGGGGCATCGGAGGAAAAAATGGAAAAGGACTTTTCGGTCCAGAATCACCCCATCTACCCACCCCTCAGAGGTCGGTTGACCATTATGGGACAGGCTGTATATGCAAACAAATTAATCCAATACAACGAATAGTTAATGGGGCTGAATGCGAGATACAGCTATTGATTAACCCACATTTTCAAAATCTCGAAACTTGCGACATCAATTTGAAAACAGTAAAACAAACCTATTGGGTGAGAATCTACGATCCCGAAAACCCTAAAAATCCTAAAAGTACCGATCCCACTCCTATGGAAACGACAATATAACGACACTACGCTCGACAATGCATTAGCGCAATTGTTGACATTACTGGACACACAATCAGACAGGACACTACGAGACATACAAGAAACAGTAACACGAATAATAGACGACAAACTGACGAAACACGAGACAAAAAATATCAATAAGACAAACTCCGACGGAGTATGAATGCGGTATGAATGTAAATTAAAGACCTAGGGTAAACATTTACAATTATCTATTATTCCTACGACTTTTACTAATTATCATATAACACTTTATTACATTATTATATTTCCCTATGACATTCATTTTTTTTTCTTTTCTCTTCTCTACACATTAAAATTATATCAATCACATCAAACAACATATCGATCAACCAGACACGCACAGCCACATCCAACCACATCACAATAACGTCCACACTCCACTAACACGAAACTAACCAGAACTTAGACTGTTACAGAGAAACTTAAGGAACAATAATAAAGTAATGGAATAAAAAGGAACAACAATAACAAATAAAAGGAAACAATGACAGACTATAACAATCCCAAACTGGCAAATTAGCGACATGGAAAAAGGAAAACAATAAGCAATAATCCAGACGACTCACAGACAATTCGGAACACGGAAAAACAAAACAAATGAGACAATCAACGCTTCACTTTCACTACTATCACAACCAAACCCATCACGATTAACAGACCTCATCCCACTAACACAATACGTAATCAATTACAGTTAGTTTCAGAATCATCAGCTGCTGAATTAAAACCAACGGAAACATCCAGACGACAAGACATCAACAAGTAGCATGGAGACACCAATAGGATAACATTTTCCAGCACCAGTACCGTGACCGAATACATACACCAAGGTTCACACCTCAATCAACAGCAGGAAGAAGAACAAAGAAAATACACAAAAACAATTCAATAAATTATATCGAGTCATTTAAATAACTGAAATCAATGTAAAAATATTCGTATTATATAGAGTCAATACCAAAAATTTCTTGTTCAAAAAATGGTAAACGATGGAGACCATCGTCCTCAAAGAGGAGGAGTGTAACGGCCCTATCCTATAATTATCCCTTTCCCACACAACACCTTACACCTACAGCAACCCTGTTATCACTTCGTTCCCATACACATCAGCACCTCCAATTTCGCCACACAGCATCCCTGGGCCACGGTCCCACGGTCCAGAACAGTGCAACTTGACCATCCCCTCCACTTCACACTTCCTCCACTTCATTAGCGCTAGTCCTAATCCGTAGTTCATCTCCGCCCGTTCAACCGTAAAGACCAATCAATAAACGCTCAACTCTTACTCTTATTTCCGATTATCATTCATTTATTCATTCCGTATTCGACCATCACACTATGAGTGATCCCTGACTAATTAGAACCCACAAGTAGTATTGGTACCCGTCTGGGGCCCCCCACTCCTATCCCCACTCCTTCCCCCACCACTCGTCCACTCCCACTGCTAATATTGAGCAGGGTGATTTGAGAGTAGTGGGGTGAGGATGAGGGACGTGAGCCGGGCCTCGGACGGGTACCGTTACTTTTTGGCGTGTCAACAAATTTTTCGCGACTTACCGCTGATGATGATGCCGATGATGATGATGATGATGATAATGATGATGAACACACACACACACACACACAAACGCGCGCGCGCGCGCAAATAAAACACAAAAAGCTGAAAATTAATTTCGTATCTAAACGTATTTATTTTTTTTTAATTTTCGTAATTTTTAATTTATAAAAATTGATATCTGGATCCGTTGGATCTGGGCACTTGTTTTTATTTTTTCCTGCAACAGAAAAAATTTTTCACAATTGTAATTTTATTTCATATCACTTTTTTTTTCGCGCATTTTCGCACCACTCACATTTTTTTCGCCGCGCTACCAGCTTCCCAATCTTGACGCCGTCGTCGGGCGGCCTCCAGGGCCCGACGCCGTCGGAGCCGCTCGACACCCTGACGGGCGTGCTCCGCCAGGGCCTGCCGCTCCTCCTCCTCCTCTTTCAGCGCGGCCTCGTGCCGCGCACAGTTGTAATACTGGCGGACCACCCGCCGCCCATCCGCCCCGACGCTGACTTCTATGTCGTCATACTCATCCGGGACTTCGTCCCATGCAGCATAATCGAAGCCATCACCTTTTACAAAAATCAAATAATTAATCACGCGAAGACGCACCATTTTATTCGCTTTATTTTATCCCGCGCACACACTTACTCGCCGACATTATTGTAAAAAATTTTTAACTCGCGCGGTCAGCGTCCCAAACTATAATGAAGTTCATTAGCGAAGTCTTCACACCGCATCACCCGCGATGCGTAGGGGAGAGGGATATCTCCACCGCGTTTTTTGAGCAGCATCCTGATGACGCTGCAGATAGATGAGATTATCTCAAAGTCGAAGCGTATCTCACTTTTATATTTTATTTTTATTACTTTTTATATTTCATTATTTTTATTGCCCACGCGATGAATAATTTTAATTTACTTTCTTATATTTATTACTGATTATTACACCGATATCATCTTTAAAGTCTACAACTGAACGTGTTATTTATTCAATTATTAACGAGAGGGGTGTACGTTTTTATACATTCCCAAATTTTTTCGCGAAACACTGCCGCTATTTCAGATATAATTATGTTTGGAAGATACGGCTTAAATTCTAGAGAGTCTTTGTCCGAGGCGTTGAGCGCTCGTTTCACAATCATATCGACGTTTTCTTGTGATTCTAGAAATTTTATAATTGCAGCGCGATTCAATTTATTCACCGCACGAAGGCGCTCGTCTGTGTACGCTAATACGGTGGCCATACACAGATTCACAACAGAGCACTCGCGTTGTAATTGTTGCAAATGAACATCGATACATTTACTCGCTTCGACGAGATTTTCAAAAGTCGGGCGTTGTAAGATGATGTTCGGAGAATAATTTCGCCGACGCTGAGCGAGCGATGTTTCGCGCTTTTCGGCAGGGTTTTCCATAGTACAGCCGAAACAAACAGCGCGTCTCTGATAACACGTAGTAAAAAGAATAGAATGTCCTCCGCGCGATAAGCGTTTTCCATGCATATTCTCAGCTTCAGAGTCTCGAGCCGCGAAGTATCGGTTAATTTCCGGGTAATCGATTTTAAATTCCTCCCATTCTTCAACGCTAAACATTATACCGGTAAACAAGTTCGTTAATATTTTTATCACCGGTGTGAAAGTATTTTTATCCGGCGATAATTCAAAGCCACACATGATTATTTTTCCGAAAGATATATTTAAGCCGTATATGACACTCCGTAAAAGATGCGGCGATATACACTGCCGACTCTCTTCCGATTTTTGACCATGATTTTCCATTTTACCGGTGCTCTACGTTTCGCGATTTTAATCACACTGATTGAAAATAAACGATTTCGTTTGTTTTATAGCATTTTTCCCCCCACCACCGTAAATACGGCTCGGGAGAATCATGAGCGAGAATTGGAAATCCATTTTCTCTTTGAAGATTGCCGCTCGGAATATCAATTCCGGTATTTTGTCAGTCTTGATTCACACGCTCGAACACGCGCGCTAGTCACCGGGGTAATATCAAATTTCGCTTATTTCTACAGTTTCAGCAAATCGCTGCTTTGTTTTTTAGAAAGAGATGGTAAATACGTGAGAAACTCCTTATGATATCATATTCGGTGAGCTATTTATACATCTAAACAGCTACCTGTATGAAATGCGAGCGAATGCGAAGAATGGCGTCGCTGCCGTTGCTAAATAAAAGAGTACATAAATATGTGAAAAAATTTTATAGCGGAATATTCCAGAAGGAGATATTACCTTCTAAGGCAATTCTGCTGACGAATGAGGGAGAGACAAACTCTATTCTCCGATGAAATTATACACGCAAGCGCTATGTTTGTCTCGCTCTCCCCAAGCGTAAAACACCACTCGAAATTTATTAACAATTAACCCTCCGCGAATTCTAAATCAATCTTCTCTCTGAAGATCGTCACTCGGGATATCGATTTCCGTATTTCATCAGGCTTGATTAACCAACGCGAGCACACGCGCTGGTCACCCGAGCGATATCAAATTCCCCTTATTTTGACAGTTTCAGCAAAATATTTCTTTGTCAAGGTGTTGTCTCGAGAAAGAAAGAGAGAGAGAGAGAGCAGGTAAAGGTGTGAGAATCTTCTTATAATATCATATTCGTCGGGCAGTCTAAACGTCTGCATTCCCACAGTCAAACGAGAGAACATTATTGCGTCTTTCTTCATTCTCTGATGAAATTATGCATGCTCGCGTATCAAACTCGCTGTTGTCACGAGAAAGATGGTGAATATATAAGAATCTTTTTATTATGGAATATTCCGGAAGGATATCAGATTATACTCAGCGAGCTATGTACTCGACTAAATAACCGCTGGTATAAATAGCAATCGAATTCGTAGAGTAGACAAACGAGAGAGACTATCTTTTTATCAACCGATTAAGCAAATATAACTCTGCGATGAAAAATTAAATTATATATATCTCCTCCGCAGAGCATTATACGACAAAAGTCTGGGCGGAAAGAGCAAAAATTCATTATTCGCCTTTCGCATAATTTTTTCACACATTATGTTACAACCGCATTTTTTTTTTCATGCGTGATAATTCACCATACGAAGGCAGCGTTACCCTGGTAGTTCGTATCCTCGGCCTCTCCTCTTTACAGGGCTTTTCGTAGCATCAGACGGCACACGCTCTATCTCGCTCTTTCGCTCGCATGCACACACACACACACACACACACACATACAATAGATGCATAAACTCGTGCTATCAACACCTGACCCGCTATCGCGTTGGAGCATGCGTCGGCCATCATTATCGCGCCGTCTGTTTTGGGCCTCTATTCGTAACATTGCAGACGCTTGGCCCGCTATCACGTCGGAGTATGCGGCGGCCATTATTATCGGGCCTTCTGTTTTGGGCCTCCATTCGTAACATTGCAGAACGTTTGAGATCGCAGCGTTACATGTGTGTCGCTCTTTTCAACGCGAAATGTTCCTCGAAATTCATCATTTTTAAACTAATAACAATACATTTTTTTCATGCAGCGTTATCAACCATGCTTTAGTTATTTAGCTGAAGCATTTCAGATTCTTTAGATTATTCTACGTTTTTCGAACGGTTGAAATTCGCAATTCGGCAGAATAGTGATATACGACACTCGAATATATGATCAACTCTACCAATGGGTATTATTAGTCTCGTATATATCGCAGCGTTCTCCTTAAACGGACGCGGTGTTTTATTTTGTATACGTTAGGTGTCTACGAAGCAAAATCATTTCCTCAGCCATAAACACTGCATGTTTCGAAAATACCGACATCCCCCGATACAATTTATGCTGATAAATAACCACGCATCTTCGAGAGCATGTTAGTCTCGAGGCGACAAACGAACGACGCGATTGTTTCGTATATTCTATCATGGCGAGAATTATTCCCCGTTATCTTATTTCGAATTTGATAGAATATTTAATTCTATGTCATCCGTGGATCGGAGAAAGGTGGAATCGGGATAAGCGCATTAATATGCTATGGCATTTATCCATCCACACTGTGCTCCGCAAGATACGAAGTGCATTGTGCGAGTGTTCGAAAAAACAACTTATTTACGCTTATAATACGGGGTTGTTTCACTCGCAACCCCTAATTGATTCGGTTGTGCGTGTAATCCGTAGGCGTGGATGGGAAAATGATCCTGTTTTTCAAGGGATATTCGGAGAACGGCGTAAGTACGGCATAAAAAATTACTTTTCACGCTGCGCTGGTGGTGGTGGGAACATTTTTCTGATAAAAATCTCTGCGATTATCGACGTACAGTTCGACGGTATGAAGAAATGGGCGAAGACGAGGCTCGCTTTTACGATTTTAACGAGGAGGGTAAAACCGACAGCGAGGATCATTCGAGCGATGATGACACATTCATGGAGAATAAACGGCGTAAATGGTTGTCCACGAGAAATAACACCGCACCAGCCGTCGGCGCCATCCGAATAGAGGGACCTATGTATGTTCAAGATGACGCGCCGGCTGGGCCCTCGCGAGCGTGTGTCATTGCACCGTTGAACGATGCCTCCGCGGCGGAAGAAGAAGATTCTGATGGCTCGACCCTGCTCCTCTCGCCTCAACACGAGGAAGAAGATGATGATGATGATGACGATGATGAGGAGGAGGAGGAGGAGGAGCTCTCGGAAGCGGACTCTGGTAAATAATTCAGGCTTGTAATTATATGCGCGTGACATTGTACAGAGTGTCTGTAAAATAAGTTCGTAAAACAGGCTACTCTTCGGGCATTGATGTTATCGATGATAATATGCTAGGGGCGGAGGAGGAGCAAATGCGTAGCCGCTACCCCGGAGCTGTGGACGGCTTCGATTGGTAAAAACTTTCGTAGTTATTAAATTAATTATAATTTACTCCATCAGAACAGCAGTCTACGCTAAATTGATTAACTTATCAATTTTATAATGCTGTAATTTTGTTATAGAGTACCAAAAGGGCGGCGGCGGCGGCGGCGGCGGAAGAGCCGCGCATAGTCGAGACGCCGGCGATGTTTTACCGCCGGGTCATCGTTTCGAGATTGTAAGCGAGGGCTCACGCTATTTCCCGAGATTCAAAACTCGAGGTCGAGAAACGTTATTTCGAATCCAGCCACCACCGCCATCATCGAGCATCCATCATCTACCGTGGCTCGAAGGGGCTGTCCGTGATATTCTCACACACCTCACAGAGTCGTGCGAAGCCGGCGATTACGCGGGGATGACATTTACTTCCGGCTCTTTCGCGCATGGTCCCGTGTGGCTGTCGTTTCGACCAGTGCGCGATTACACACCGTCGGATATTTGGTCCTTGATTAATAGCGTTGCGCAGAGCTCGCGCGAATTTAGAATTGATAACGGTGTGTGTGAAATGAGAACGTGTGTTGTGAGTGGAATTGCCGGTAACGGCGGTATTCCGCTAACTCACGAGGCGATAGCGAAAAAATCTATTTTGCAAATAGATAATCGCGATAATTTCTGCTTGCCGCGCTCGATCGTTACAGCTCGAGTTTATGCAGAACGCGGGGAATTACGCTCGGGAGAACTTCACAAAAAATGGGAGAAAATTCGACACGGACAGCGTGAATATCAACGAGCCGAGGCGATGCAACTCGCTCGTAATGCCGGTGTGTGTATAACAGCTCGAGGGTGTGGAATGCGGGAAATTCGTCGGTTTCAGGAGTATCTCGCTCGCGAGGGTATAGCTATAGTTATATTTGAATTTCTCACGTTAGGAAAACGAGTCGATGCGTTTTATGACGGTCGAGAAATGGTAATTTCGGTTATGGGACGAATCACGCATACGCTTTATATTTTATATTACGAGCGCTCGCGACATTTCCAGCCGATATTGAATCTCGCCGGTGCTGTGGGTAGCCGTAGATTTTGCGTTAATTGTAACACCAAATACACTCGTGCTCACGAGCATCGGTGCTCAAAGCAATGCGCAAGATGTAAATCTACAAAGTGTACAGGCGATCGGAGCGTGATAAAAGCTTGCAAAGACTGTAATCGTTTTTTTTTTTGGTGAAGAGTGTTTTACTCTGCACAAAACACCCGAAGCCACTAGAGGTCGAGGGTGGGTGTGTAGACGTGATTTGAGCGTATGTCAGGCGCTGAAAATTTGTAGCAATTGCTCGCGCCTCGTGAAAACAGGAAAAAAACATCAGCACGTTTGCGGCATGGTGTTTTGCACAACGTGTAAATGCACTCGGCCAACGACGCATCATTGTTTCATTGCGCCGATCAAAAACACCCCTGTTTCTGTATCATCGAATGAAAATAGTAAAAAGAAATCATTACAATTTATATTTTATGATTTTGAAACGCAACAGCATTCGCGTTTACCCGGTGATAATTCGACGCGCGTTCACGAGCCGAATCTCTGTGTAGCGCAACGCGTGTGTTTGCAATGCGCTGATGACGATGACGATTGCATAATTGAAAACCCCTGCCGCGTTTGTGGAAAAAGAGAGTCCGTATTCTCCGACGATCCTGTCGGATCACTGGTGGAATTAGCTATCACATCTAAATTTGAAAAAATCATATGTATCGCTCATAACGCTCGGGGTTTTGACTCTCAATTTATCCTGCGATATTTAATCGAAAAAAAAAGAACGCAAATGCCAACGCTAATAATGACGGGGACGAAAATTATTTCAATGAGAATCGGTCATATCGTTTTTCTGGATAGCTTGAATTATTTGCCTATGTCGCTCGGCTCTCTGCCGAAAGCCTTCGGGTTTGAGCATACCGTGACCAAGGGAACGTTTCCGCATTTATTTAATACACCTGAAAATCAAAATTATGTCGGACCGTTACCACCGCTCGTTTTTTATTCGAACGATACGATGTTTGCCGGCGAGCGTGAGAAGTTCTTGACGTGGTACGAGGAAACACTGAACTCGGGCTACGTGTTTGATTTTGCCGAAGAATTCGTGAAATATTGCCGCACGGACGTGACGGTGTTGCGTCGTGCTTGTTTAGCTTTTAGAAATCTTTTTATTCGCTGCGGCAATGTTTGCCCATTTTCCGAAAGCTGCACAATCGCAGCGGCTTGCTCGTTGGTGTTTCGAAAAAATTTTTTACACGCGAATCGCATCGCGATATTACCACCGGGGGGATATCGCTGGGGGGATAATCAATCGCGCAAAGCCGTTTCATGGCTTGTATGGCTCGAGCGGGCACGATCACGAGTTATCGTTCACGCCGGTCGCGGTCGCGAATTTCGTTTACCCGAGGGATCGCTGGCGGTCGATGGTTATTACGAGGAGGAAGAATCAGGAGATCGTCGCGTTCTTCAATTTCACGGGTGTTTTTGGCACGGTTGTCCGCGGTGTTATCGCGTCAACAGGGATAAACGATTAAAATTCGGCGATACAATGGACGAGCGTTATGAACGAACACTAGCGATTTCCGGTAAAATTAAAGCATGGGGATACACGCTGGAGGAAATATGGGAGTGCGAGTTTGACAATTTTTTGAGAAACGATGTTGATTCGCGTACATATGTCGAAAATCACCCAATGGTGTTGAAGGAGCCGCTCGATCCGCGCCATGCTTTTTTCGGTGGGCGTACAGAAAATGTTGTGCTGAAGCACGATGTCGAGCCCGACGAACAAATTCGATACGTGGATGTTTGCTCGCTTTATCCGTGGGTTTGCAAGACGGGCAAATTCCCCATAGGGCACCCTCGAGCATATGTGGGGGAAGAATGTCGCGTCCTTATCGGGGCTGATAATGATCTGCAGCGTGTCGAAGGTCTCGTAAAATGCGTTGTGCTGGCACCTCGTCATCTATATCTTCCCGTTTTACCCTATCGTACCGGTGGGAAATTGTTGTTCGGGCTGTGTAGGATGTGCTGTGAAAAAATGAGCAATGACCCGTGCACCCACGAAGATATACACGAGCGAGCATTTCACGGCACCTGGGTGGTGGACGAATTGCAAAAAGCTGTGTCACTGGGCTACAGGATAATTCGAGTTGATGAAATTTGGCAATATGAAACTACGCGATATGACCCTTTAACGCGAAAAGGCGGTCTTTTCGCGGAATACAATGCGTTCCGATTGAAGTGGAACACTTTGATTTTTGTCGATCTCCGGCGCAAATCGATCGATTTCAAAAAACAAAAAAAACACTTTCTTGCAAATTTTATTTGCTTTCGAATGAGCCTAGTTCGAATCCGATCGGATTAGAATTGGCCGCGCACCAGGAGTCGAGGTAAAATCATGCAAATCGGGTTCCGCCGCTCAGCTCGAAATTTCGTATTTCCGGGAAGGGCGCTATGATTTGTCATACACCATTGGAAAGGGCATTTCACCCCGAGAAAAATGCGCACAAGCTGGAGTCTGTGCGATCATCCCAGAGGGAGATATAGCACCAGGAAGTGAAAACGGTTTATCGACGATAACTCGAGAACCGTCCGGCCGAATTCGCACAGCTTTCGCACGAGCTACTCTTTTTCCATCCCCCAGAACTACGTGAAGTCGTTTTTCCCGTGGATGCTCTCTCGGCCGAGAACCAGAGATCATCGCGGTGCACCGTCAGCTTCCGACGCCATTTTGAACATCAAAATATTCGCGCATTGCGACAATATCTATTCCATTGGATAGCTGATGATTTTCCCTTTAAAATGCACCCTTGAAAGTCCCAAAAATCTCAGTTTTAAGGCATGATATTTTCATTTGAAAATGCATGAAAATTTAACAGCTTTCGGTCTCAACGGGAGCGCGAGAGCGCGGACCGCAGGCGGCGCACAGCGCGTGAGGGGAATCGATCGAGGGCGCCCCCACCACATGCCCGCAGTCTCATTCCGCGAGCTCACGTATTATCGCAGGCTTTTTCAAAATTTCTTTTTGTACCGGCTTTTTTTTATATCTCAGTATTATTGTTAAATTAACAAAACTATTATTGTTAAATTAACAAAACTAATATTGTTATTAATTAATTTTTTTGTTATTAAATATTCTTCTAATAAAAGGTTGATGGAGTCCCGAAGTTGATCCTTTATCGGAAACATATCGCGAGATTGTTGTCATTTTATTAGTTTTTGCTTGAATTTGGCTGTTTTTTATGTATTTTCTCACTAATATTTCGAATTTTCGCGAAAAACTCGATGAGTTTTGCGATCGGCGGAATATTTGCGATGGAATAGTCTGTTGAATGATCGAAAATTCGAAAAAAAATGTTTCCTTTATTTTGGCTAATTTTTCAGAATCGTCGAAAAGCACAAATTTTGAAAAGGCTATAACTACGTTAAAAATCACGCCGCAAAGATTTGTCGGGAGTGTTTCGAGACACCCTCGAGGAGACTTAAAAAATTGTTAAAGTTTAATGTCGATAGCTCACTTCCTTCACCCTCAAAATCGATGTCAGAAATTGCCGAAAATTTCAATTTTAAATTGAAATTTCAATTCAAAAATAATTTTTAATGGTTCATATCGATGTATTTTTTCTCGCTGATTACGGAACACACCGGTATTTAATCGAAAACCCAATATTAAAGATTGAAAATTTGAAAAAAAAAATCTCGACTCGACATTAAACTTTGACAATTTTTTAAGTCTCCTCGAGGGTGTCTCGAAACACTCCCGACAAATCTTTGCGGCGTGATTTTTAACGTAGTTATAGCCTTTTCAAAATTTGTGCTTATCGACGATTGTGAAAAATTAGCCAAAATAAAGGAAACATTTTTTTTCGAATTTTCGATCATTCAACAGACTATTCCATCGCAAATA
>OY390729.1:1656904-1724404 GCA_959613375.1 Heteropelma amictum
CTGTTTTTTATGTATTTTCTCACTAATATTTCGAATTTTCGCGAAAAACTCGATGAGTTTTGCGATCGGCGGAATATTTGCGATGGAATAGTCTGTTGAATGATCGAAAATTCGAAAAAAAATGTTTCCTTTATTTTGGCTAATTTTTCAGAATCGTCGAAAAGCACAAATTTTGAAAAGGCTATAACTACGTTAAAAATCACGCCGCAAAGATTTGTCGGGAGTGTTTCGAGACACCCTCGAGGAGACTTAAAAAATTGTTAAAGTTTAATGTCGATAGCTCACTTCCTTCACCCTCAAAATCGATGTCAGAAATTGCCGAAAATTTCAATTTTAAATTGAAATTTCAATTCAAAAATAATTTTTAATGGTTCATATCGATGTATTTTTTCTCGCTGATTACGGAACACACCGGTATTTAATCGAAAACCCAATATTAAAGATTGAAAATTTGAAAAAAAAATCTCGACTCGACATTAAACTTTGACAATTTTTTAAGTCTCCTCGAGGGTGTCTCGAAACACTCCCGACAAATCTTTGCGGCGTGATTTTTAACGTAGTTATAGCCTTTTCAAAATTTGTGCTTATCGACGATTGTGAAAAATTAGCCAAAATAAAGGAAACATTTTTTTTCGAATTTTCGATCATTCAACAGACTATTCCATCGCAAATATTCCGCCGATCGCAAAACTCATCGAGTTTTTTGCGAAAATTCGAAATATTAGTGAGAAAATACATTAAAAAACAGCCAAATTCAAGCAAAAACTAATAAAATGACAACAATCTCGCGATATGTTTTCGATAAAGGATCAACTTCGGGACTCCATCAACCTTTTATTAGAAGAATATTTAATAACAAAAAAATTAATTAATAACAATATTAGTTTTGTTAATTTAACAATAATAGTTTTGTTAATTTAACAATAATACTGAGATATAAAAAAAAGCCGGTACAAAAAGAAATTTTGAAAAAGCCTGCGATAATACGTGAGCTCGCGGAATGAGACTGCGGGCATGTGGTGGGGGCGCCCTCGATCGATTCCCCTCACGCGCTGTGCGCCGCCTGCGGTCCGCGCTCTCGCGCTCCCGTTGAGACCGAAAGCTGTTAAATTTTCATGCATTTTCAAATGAAAATATCATGCCTTAAAACTGAGATTTTTGGGACTTTCAAGGGTGCATTTTAAAGGGAAAATCATCAGCTATCCAATGGAATAGATATTGTCGCAATGCGCGAACATTTTGATGTTCAAAATGGCGTCGGAAGCTGACGGTGCACCGCGATGATCTCTGGTTCTCGGCCGAGAGAGCATCCACGGGAAAAACGACTTCACGTAGTTCTGGGGGATGGAAAAAGAGTAGCTCGTGCGAAAGCTGTGCGAATTCGGCCGGACGGTTCTCGAGTTATCGTCGATAAACCGTTTTCACTTCCTGGTGCTATATCTCCCTCTGGGATGATCGCACAGACTCCAGCTTGTGCGCATTTTTCTCGGGGTGAAATGCCCTTTCCAATGGTGTATGACAAATCATAGCGCCCTTCCCGGAAATACGAAATTTCGAGCTGAGCGGCGGAACCCGATTTGCATGATTTTACCTCGACTCCTGGTGCGCGGCCAATTCTAATCCGATCGGATTCGAACTAGGCTCATTCGAAAGCAAATAAAATTTGCAAGAAAGTGTTTTTTTTTGTTTTTTGAAATCGATCGATTTGCGCCGGAGATCGACAAAAATCAAAGTGTTCCACTTCAATTGGAACGCATTGTATATCAATGCTTTTCTTAAGATCAAACAGGAGGCTAGCGGATTGCCCCCGAGTGTAAATAACGATTGCGAATCTGTAAAACGTTATATCGAGTCATACGCGACTGCCGAGGGTATACGGCTGGATCAGGACGCCATACAGAGTAATCCGGGGCTCAGATCGCTCGCGAAATTAGCATTAAACTCGTTCTGGGGAAAATTCGGTCAGCGTGAAAATTTACCGAGTACGATGATAGTGTCTACGCGCGCCGAGCTCATGAATTTACTAACAAGTCCGGAAATACAGGTGATTGGTGTATTACCCGTGAATCACCAAGTAATGTACGTGAATTACATCCACACCGGCGAGGCTATTCGACCATCGCCGACGTCTAACGTTGTGATCGCTGCTTACACAACGGCTCAGGCGCGCCTCAAATTGTACACGTATCTCGAGCGTCTAGGCCAGCGAATATTGTATTGCGATACTGATTCGTGTATTTACGTGAGTCGCGCTGGTACCGACGACTACGAACCACCGATCGGCGAATTTCTCGGCGATTTAACGGACGAGCTTTGCTCGTACGGTCGTGATTCGTACATCTCGTCGTTCATATCGGCGGGTCCAAAGTTTTACGCGTTTATCATACGTAAACCCGACGGTACGACGCACGAGGTGTGCAAAGTCAAAGGAATCACGTTAAATTTTGCGAACAGCCGCCACATCAATTATGATTCTATTCGCTCTTTTATTATTGGAGAGAGAACGGAACCGATTGTTTTAAAATTCGACGCTATACGACGCACTGAATATCACAGAGTCGTTACACGCCCGGAATCAAAGTCGTGCGTGCCTGTGAGCGTAAAGCGTCAACGCGACGGAGAATACCGCACACTCCCATACGGTTTTATGCATCGGAATGGATGAATGCTCGCGTGAATGCGTGTACACCGATGTACATATAGCCGTAAGTGTATAAATGTATAAATGTATAATAGCGTATTTCTTCATTTTCGCGATAAAGGATGAATAAAAACTTGATATTTGGCATATAATTTATTTCGCGCATGATTTATCCTTTTTCAGCTAGTGAAACGCGCTAATTAGCTTGCGGAATCGCGCGCTAATTAGCTTGCGGAATCGCGCGCTAATTAGCTTGTGAAATCGCGCGCAATAAGCGTGTCACGAGCGGAGCAAGCTTATCCCCGCGGACGCCGCCGCCGCCGCCGCCGTGGTAAGCTTATTTAATCGAACATCGCGATGATTCGTCATCATTCGCGAAGATGGACACGCGCTGGAAACATCCGTGGACCTCGATGATTTGCGGCCCAACGGGTTGCGGTAAAACGTTTTTCGTTAAAAAATTTTTCAAACACATACGGGAAATGGCCGATGTGCGATTCGAGCGCGTTTTATTTTATTATTCCGAGTGGCAGCCCGGCTACGTCGAGTACGGTGAAACGATTGAATTTCGCGAGGGGCTGCCTCAGCCGAGCGATTATTCGAACGATCAACGACCCAAACTCGTGATCATAGATGATCTCATGCGCGAATCTTCCAACAATACCGTAGTCGACCTATTCACCAAGGGCAGCCATCATAAAAATTTGAGCGTTATCTTTATCACGCAAAATCTCTTTCATCAGGGTCACGGTCAACGCGATATTTCCCTAAACGCGAATTACATCGTAATATTCAAAAATCCGCGAGATCGCGCCCAAATTCAGCATTTGGCGCGTCAGGTCTGCCCGGAGAATCCGCGATTTTTACAGGAAGTTTATTACGATGCTACGTCGGAACCGCATGGTTATCTGCTGCTCGATTTGAAACAATCGACACCCGACAATTGTCGATTTCGCGCCTGCGTATTTCCCGATGACCCCCACAATTACGTTTACGTACCGCGAAAACAGATAAAAATGCGCGATAACAGCAACGATGTACCAGTAATACGCTTGTGATGGCCGTGTGCGGTGCTCTCGGAGAAAAACAATTTGTCATTTTGAAAGCATTGTGCTGTCTGACGCGTAAGCAGCAACGCTGTATTTTACGTACGTGTGACTTTTCCGCGATTCGCTGTATATGCGAGTGCGCATTGAATATTTTGAGGGGTAACGTGAACCTCAGTAGCGGTGAGAAACAACGATTACGTCGTTACGCTGTTTTGCTGCGACGTTTAGCTGTGAAACGGGGCAATTGGGACGCTAAAAGACGCCTCGTCACGCATCACTGTCTGGATTTTCTCAAAACTCTCGTCACGCCTGCTTTGCGACATCTCAAAAATGGAGCACGCTAGAAAAATGGTCCTTGTGCCCCATGATAATATACATCGCCTCGGGGAGAAACAAACGGTGACGCCTGCGGTCGATGCGCCGTCAGCAGGCGGCTCTGTGCAAACCATAGGGACACCGATGTCTCGTTTGGATGCTGAAATGGGCGAAATTCTAAATGCCAATGCTTATCCAAGTGAGCGTGAAAAATGGGCCGCTTATCTCCAAGTTTTGCAGAGATATTTGCAGCTTGCACTGCATTCGCAGCAGCATCAGCAGCATCAGCAGCAACATGCTGCTGCTGATGACCCGGCAAAAAGTACGTCAGGACAATCACCCGTGCGAGAGGAACAATCATCATCATCATCTCCGGGCTCGAAATCGCGCTTGAACGATACGCTAATTATCGACAGCGTGCCAAAAAAGTTTCACCTTAAAGCGAAACTGATGATGCGAGCGCTGCTTAGAAATTCATCACCGTCGAATAAAATTTCCTGGGACAAGAATGGTGTTGTCTCTATCGCCAATAGGAAAATCCCGAATTCCAACATCATCGATCTCATCAATGATGCTATGAGGGCTAGAAAACGGACAAAACCGACCGGTAGAGCACAGTTTGCGGCACACCTTCGGAAGATACAGATGCCGCGCGAATTCATCGGAAATCCCGAGTTATTTCGCGAAATTACCGAAACTTCAACACCGCAAAAGCGCCTTATCGAGCCGGATCCCGACGATTTCGACGGCATAGAGAGTGGTAATACACCCCTCCCTAGTGACAGTAGCGCTAGCGCGGAGTCTCACGGCTCGGGATATCGCGACACAGCTGCCAATGACGAGTCGTCGGAAGATGACGAGGAGATAGTCAATAGCCCCGCTGGAGCTGCGCAACGAGGACGAGGAGGTCAACGAACACATCGAAAAAAACGCGCTGTTTGGGCAACGTTGAAATTATGAAAACTCTGGAAAAAATTTATCACGATCCGGCGCATCCTGCTTCTTTTTCGCGAGCGGAAAATTTAAAGCACGCAGCCGATAATCGCGTCAAAAAACAAAACATTTTACCATGGCTGGAATCTCAGGAAACGTACAACAGTCATCGCGTCGTGCGCCGTCGTTTTCCACGACGTACGTACAACGTCAATAACATGGATGATGTATGGGAAGCCGATTTGGCCGATGTTCGCTCAATCTCAGCGTACAATGACAATTTCACGTATTTGCTGGTTGTCGTCGATGTATTGAGCAAATATGCATGGGTCGAGCCGTTGCCCGATAAAACATGCGTGAGCGTAGCTCGCGCTTTTACCCGCATATTAGACAATAGTAACAATCGAACGCCGCATCAATTACAATCAGACCGCGGTCGCGAATTCACCGGAGCACCCTTTCAGCAGTTATTGCAGAAAAAAAATATTGAATTTCGAGCTGCTCGTAATCCAGATGTCAAAGCGGCCATAGTGGAGAGATTCAATCGAACGCTCAAAGAACGCATGTGGCGATATTTCACGCATACGCGAAACAAGCGCTATATCGATGTGCTGCAAAAACTCGTGAGTGCTTATAATCACGCACGTCATAGCGCTACACTATTACCACCGTACAAAGTTACTCTGGAAAACGCGTATATCGCGCGAGAAAATCTCTCTCGCCGATGCGCAGTAGCAGCAGCAGGCTGTAAACAAAAATTAAAAAAGCCTAAATACAGCGTGGGTGACGTAGTGCGTATCAGTAGCGCTAAAGCAGCCTTCGCGAAAGGATACGAGAGCGGCTGGAGTAAGGAATTATTCAAAATTCATCGAATATCCGCGTATCGACAGCCAATCGTGTACATACTGCGTGATCTGAAGAACGAGCCGATCGACGGTATTTTTTACTCTGAAGAATTATCGAGAGTTCGTCTACTGGCTGACTCGACGATCGTTGAAAAGAAAAAGAAGAAGAAGAACACCAAAAAACCTTGATATCCCCTCTCGCCGTCATGAGTTTGACTTCCAGAGGATTTTTCTATCTCGTGCTGCCGAGTAACAGCAGTATGAAATATTTTCCGGCGAATACCACCACCAAATTCACAACAAAATTACCGCGTCAATTAAATCTCGATGGAGAGTGGGCCGTAGCAGTTGCGGAAATTAGCTATCCCGCAACGATTTTTCACATTCAACGATCCGACAATACAGTGTCGCTCGAGCATGGTGATTATGACAAAATTCATATTAACAAGCTCACGAAACGTCGAACAGACTCTGATGCCGTACCGTACGGCACGTATCGCTCTATCGATACATTATTGGAAACAATAAATCGTTTACCGTGTATAGCTAAACATCTCGAGCTGAAACAAGCGCATCATGGCTGTGTCAAAGTTTCTCGAGTGTGCGATGATAATCGTTATCACAAATTGAGCGTTTCTCCCGGTATCGCGAAGCTGTTGGGTTTCGATGAGGAAAACCGCGAGCATATATGGCCGACTAATGCCACACCATACGTCGGTAGAAAACCGGCATCGTTAGCTCGCGCAATTCCCAACAACATGTTCGTTTATACCGATATTTGCGAATCGTATATTACCGGTGATACGCAAACTCCTCTATTATGCGTGGTACCCGTCGAGACGAACGGTGAGCTGGCATACGGTACGAATCGAATGAAATTTTTTCCCGCGCCTCGATACGTTCCGCTGATACGTAATCACATGAGCATGATCGAGATCGATATAAAAGACGAGTACGGTGAACCGATATCATTCGAAGAAGGAACGTTGACGGTGACACTGCAATTCAAACGTCTACACTGAACATGGAGTACTACGATGTTAATGAGGATTTACAGGCTGGGTTAGGCCGCCGCGGATACGGCGGAATAAGCCATGTTTATATCGGGACATCGAATCAGCGCGGTCACGGTATCGGCAGTTTCCTCGGGGGATTATTTCGGCGCGTATTACCATTGTTGCGTAAGGGTGC
This sequence comes from Heteropelma amictum, assembly GCA_959613375.1. Taxonomy (NCBI): domain Eukaryota; kingdom Metazoa; phylum Arthropoda; class Insecta; order Hymenoptera; family Ichneumonidae; genus Heteropelma; species Heteropelma amictum. Next base: position 1,663,879 of record OY390729.1, read on the forward strand.
AGGGGTCGTTGGTAAAGAAGCGCTCAGAACAGGCGCAAATATCGCCAGCGACATGATGAAGAGAAACGTTAGTCTGAAAGATGCTTTCCACGCGAGGGCGCGTGAATCGCGAGACAATTTGAAACGAAAAACCGCTGAGAAAATTGAAAAAATTATGTCTGGCTCGGGCTATAAAAAGAGAAAAATCGTGCGAAAGCGTCATTCGAGCAACGGCCGTGTGACGAAACGCGACGCTACGAAAAAGAAGAAGAGGAGCGGCGTGAAAAAAACGAAAAAAACACAGAAGAAGGAGAAGAAGAGCGGAAAAATTCATCGAACCGTTGCGGATATATTTGCATAGAAGAGGAAAATGGCATTTTTACACGCGCATTCGTGCGAGTGCTTAAAATCGGAGCTCGAGCTATTCTCATTACCACCGACGCAGACTACCATCGAGGGATCCAATTGGGTGCACTACAAACCCATCTCATCATTGACCGACGATTCCCCCATCGAATTCGTTATACCAGGCCAGGGTGATGAGTACATCGATCTCGCTCACACGATGCTCAATCTGCGCGTGCAAATAAAAAATCCCACGACGCCAATGACTTCCACCTCAAAGGATGCTTCCGTCAGCATGCCTTTCGTCGGCCCCATCAACAATCTTTTACATTCCATGTTCAATCAGGTGGACGTGTACTTGAATCAAAAACTTGTCTCGCCGCCGAATAATGCTTACGCGTATCGAGCATACATAGAAACACTGCTGAATTACGGGCCTGCTGCTAAAGAATCTCACCTCACTTCTGTATTGTGGTACGACGACACCCCCGGGAAAATGGACGATGCTCGCGGTGTAGAAAACGAGGGACTGAAAAAACGTTCAGAGTTTCTCACCATTGGGAAAACGCTCGATCTACTCGGTCATCTGCATTGCGATATCTTCAATCAGGAGCGTTTTCTTCTGAACGGCGTAGAAATGCGATTGCGTCTCGTACGCGCTAGAGATTCGTTTTGCCTCATGTCTACGATTGGTGGTAATTCGTGCGAAATAAACATCGTCGAAGCCTCGCTTCTCGTGAGACGAGCAAAAATCGCGCCTGGTGTCTTACTCTCACACGCTCGAGCGCTCGTCAAATCGACAGCAAAATATCCGCTCACGCGCGTCGAAGTCAAGGCAGTCTCGTTACACGCCGGTGTACACGGTGAAACCATCGACAACGTTGTTCTCGGGCAATTACCAAAACGCCTGATTATCGGATTTGTCGATAACAGAGCGTACAACGGCGATGTCGCGCTAAATCCCTTCAATTTTCAAAATTATAAAATCAATTATCTATCTCTGTATATGGACGGAGTACAAGTTCCCTCCAGAGCGTTACAGCCTGATTTTACAAAAAATAAACTCTACGCGGATGCTTATCACACGTTATTCTCGGGGACCGGTATTCACTTTCTCAACGAGGGTAATTCCATAAATCGCGAAAATTATCCCGAGGGGTATTGTCTGTTTGCATTTGACTTGACACCCGATCTTTCCGCAAATAGCAGCTCACATTGGAATTTAGTGAAACACGGCAGTGTGCGAATCGAAGTACGATTCGAAGAAGCGCTCAAATCAACGGTGAATTGTATCATTTATGCTGAGTATGACAATGTCCTTGAAATCGACGCCTCCCGCCAAGTAATCGTGGATTTCAGCGGCTAGTGCGGCTCAAAGACAAGCATATCGGATTACAGAGCGTTTTTTTCAATTTTTTTCCCGAGTTCGATGACTGATTTCAACGATAAAGGAAATCAGTTTGTCGCGCGCTGTGGAACGACGAAGACGTGAGAAAAAAATGGACATAATCGTTGAAATTCAGGCGATGCGCGATAAAGATCGCCGGTTTTTGCCGAAAGAAGTCTGCGTCGTTGCTCTTGATCACCCGTTTATGGCACATTGGATTGTTGCCCCGCCATACTCATTCAACGAACTACCGATACCCGTACGCGGTGAAAATAAATATCTCACTCTCAATCATCATGGATTAGAGTGGTGCGAGGGTGATGTGAGCTGCAAGCAGCTATACGCCAATTTACGCGAAATCGCGAAACATTCGCGTACCATTTGGACTCGGGGAAACGAAAAAGCGGATCTCCTCAGCCGAGTTCGAGTTTCGATTCTCTCCCGGAAACGTGCGTTCGCTGTCTTCGCCACAGCCTGGGAATCACGAAACCTTTTTCCCGATGCGCTGTGTCACAAGCCATCAGGCTGAAGCAACATCTTTGCGATATTACCTACAACACCGATCGCCCCGTAGAGGATAAAAGGACGAAGGAGGAGGAGGAGGATGATGAAAAGAAAGAGATATTTGGCGAGGATACCTGCGATGGCTGCGTACTATGCAGAAAAAGTGAATAAAATCACTTTGAATGTCGCAAATATATTGCAGCGCTAATGAAACGCCGTGTCAGTCGATCGCCGCGATCGAGAAGGGCATGAACACGCAGCAAATACGCGAGGCTCTGCACTTTTTACCGCTAGCCAGCAGCGGCGTATTCGCCGCCGATGAGATTCCACGCATCTGGGCAAAACCGACCGGAATAATAGCGAATACCGATGGACACACCAAGCCCGGTGAGCACCGGGTCTCGATGTACGTCGATCGAACCGGGGAGGGCTGGTACTTTGACAGCTACGGATTACCATCAATCATCCCCCATCACGTCGCGATGCTCCGAAGAAATTGCAAATTTTTCCACTACAATACCAAGCAACTACAAAGTGATTCGTCAGATGTGTGCGGACAGTTTTGCATTGTTTTTCTGCATTTTATGTCTTGCGGTTTTGGCATGGCTCGATTTAACAATCTCTTCAGCGATAACGTGCGAGAAAACGATCAAATAGTGCGCGAATACTATAACGCGTACAAATCTCAAAAAAATACGAAGAATAATTATAATAATAGTGATTACATGGAAGGGCGCGGTAGCTTCACTTCGCGCAGATTTCCCTGTACACAACGCTGCTGCACAAAACGATAAGGTAATGTCTGTACCATCGCCGACCTACATTCAACGGGAGATTGAGTTACAATCTCCCGACCCATATTCACGCGGCCTTACGCCGGCCTTAAGACGGCCTTGCCCGGATTCTATTTCATCTCCGCTCTTATCTACAGCTGGAGCTCATCTCGCCCAACCATTCTCTATATCTCGCGCTCAAACGCGCGTTATTATAATATGTAAACCTTCTATATTACTATAATTCATCATCAAAATCATGTAAGAAATAATCATTTGAATAAAAATCATGTTCATCACACAATTCAGTATTCCAAATTCCTCTTCAAAAATATGCTTAGTCGCCAAAATTTAAAAATGCTGACGCGCCAAAAAGTATCGGTACCCGTCCGAGGCCCGACTCACGTCCCCCATCCTCACCCCACTACTCGCAACACCCTGCTCAATATCAGCAGTGGGAGTGGACGAGTGGTGGGGGAAGGAGTGGGGATAGGAGTGGGGGGCCCCAGACGGGTACCAATACTACTCCCACACATAGTGCAAATATATGTTAATATGCAATCGACTAGAACCCCTTTGGGAACGTGAGCCGTGGTACTCCTTATTGTTTTGGCGGGAGTTCGATGAGTTGTAATTTATTTCGCGGGTTGGTGGGGGGTTTCATCGGTTTCTTGCGTTTTCGAGTTGGTACATCCTTTTCCGGAGTGACGTTTTTTAACGGTGCCTTTGATAGAACGGAAGACTTGGGCACACATTCTTCAAATTCCGGGAATGACCGGAGGGCTCTTTAGTAGTGCGGCGTGTGATTCTTCACAGAGAAGCTCGAGACTGGCGTCGTTGTAAAGAGGTAAATGCCATTCGACTGGACCTGAAGAGTTATAGACCGCTACCGGCGCAGTGTTTTTTTTTTATCGATTTCGGGTTTTTTACAGATCTTGATGGGGGATAGCGGGTTTACAGGAATAGGTTCGACCAAGTGGTTCACCGTCCGAAAAACTCGAGCATGGTTAAAGAGTCGTGGGTCATCCCGAAACGTCGTGACGATGACACGAGTATTCTTCGTTTCGCGTTAGAGCTGTCGTCTTTCGTGGCAGAGCCTGTGTGGACGGTGATTTTTTACCGGGAGGCATTAATTTGTAAGTGTGTAATTCCGGGAAACAATGAGCGATTCATTGTTTTACAAATTGTAAGAAATAAAATAAAATATCGGATAGGGTTATGTTTGTTATACACAATATCAATGTCATTAAATGGTTTTCTCTTTTTTTTTTGCTCGCAGGCAGGAGTCGGGGGTAGTATTTATACCCTTTACAAAAATGATACAGAATGGAATAAACTAAGATGCGCTCGCACGATATAACTAGGGGGTAGAGTGGCACCCGTATGAGTATATAAAAAAGAAAATAAAATAAAAATGAACATATGCGCTCGTATGATGTGCTGCGATAATCCAGATGGAAATAAAGTCAAAGGAAAGGAGCTCGTTCGATTATTCGTAGGTAGAGTTTATACCCGTCATAAATGAAGACAACAACAAAATAAACAGGACATTTTTTTTAAATAGCCAAAAGGGCGTATGTTATTGTTAGGAAGGTTTTCCCGACGTCAGTAAGAGCGAAGATGGAAAAAACGTGACCGAACGGATTGGTCACCGCTAGTAATGCCGTCGAGACGAGACATTTCTCGGCGAGACGACACGAGATCGAGAAATTTCTCGCCTCGTCTTACCAAATTCTCGTATCGAGATTTCGAGACGAGACGAGAAATTTTTCTCGACTGACGAGATTCTCGATCGAGCCTCTCGACATCTCGAGATTTCTCGATTTTCTCGAGATTTTTCGAATTTCTCGACAATCTCGAGATTCCTGGAATTTCTGAGTCGGCATCTGATTTTGGGGGCACCGAATAAGAACAATAATAGTAACGGTATTTATTCGAGAGAATTAAAATTACTGATATCATGTTAATGTTTTTGGGAGAATTTTAGAAAATCTTCATATACCAGATCGATCTTTCGACAAGCTCTTTGTAGTTGGATCGAAAAGTCGCTAGAGGCTCTGTGTTTAAACGATTGACCGGCACTCGTGTACATATCGGTACAACACGTATGACCTTAGCTAAGGCTTCTGTAAGCTCTCGGTATCATCGAGCTAGTGATCGCGATAAACGGTTAAAAAGAACTGCATACGCTCTGCTATTCTAATTAATACTCGACATTTCTAGTTCTCTTTCCTCACTTGTGGTATTATCATTGTAGACCTGACGATAAATAAGTGGTGGACCCCTGTGAAAAATGAAGCGTTCCAATATAATAGCGATTTCCAGCCACAGCAAAAAGAAAAACAAACGCCAAAACGCTTTGATCAGATCCGATGAAAGTGAAAAAGACGATTTGATGACCGATGAACTTTAACAAGTTTGCGGCTTGCTGTGTCCCAAGTCCGGAATTGATCGTCGAATTAAAATGAAGGATTCGAATACTTCGGGGCTTCAAAGACACTTGCGAAATGCACATGGTGGGGATTCATCAGTGAAAAACCTTATCTATACCAACAAACCATCTACACTTCAGAAAAAAGATACAAGAACATTCGAGCAAATAATTGTCGAATGGCTGGCGATAAAGTATTTGCCGTTTTCGTTTTTCGATGACGATGCCACTCAAGATTTTTTCACTTTCCTTAATGGAAACTATGCATATACCAAACGGACTAGTTTGCGAGGAAAAGTCATGAACCACTTCGTGATCATGAGAGCAGCTGCTTTTAAAATATTGAAGCAAATTGATTCAAAATTTTTTTTGACAGTCGATGGATGGACATCATTTGCTAATCGATCATATGACGGCATAACGATGCATCATATCGATAATGACTGGAAATTGCAGTCTCTACCTGTGGATTTTATTCCATCGAACGGAGCTCACACAAGCAAGGATATGGCTAATCTCGTACTCGATGTGTTAGAGGCGTTCGAGATCAAATAAAAAAATTCATGGCATCACTCTCGACAATGCAGCTGCAAACACATCATTCGTAGCCGAACTCTCTGATCTCTTATCTGAGGAAGGCATCGAATTCAACGCAAGTGATTCTCACTTTCGTCGTTTCGCTCACATCTTGAATTTGGGAGTACAAGATACGTTGAACGCTCTAAATCTGAAACACTCAAATTTCGAGTTATCCACCGATATCGGCAGCTCTGACGAAGAGACCGTAGAATCTGTATGGGAGCAATCAAAAGAAAACAATGTTAATAAATTGAGAAAATTGCTTGTAAAACTCAAGAGGTCCGAGCAGTGGATGAGTAAATTGCACGCATATTGTGATGCCCTCATGAAAAAAAAAATAACGATAACGATAGACGTATCGACTCGATGGAATTCGACTTATATAATGTTGCGAACAGCACTGAGTCTCAAGTCGGCTCTCAACGCACTTATGCACAGCTATGGAGAACTTCGGGATATGATAATCAAACCCGAAGAATGGGAAATCATCGAGACTGTGTGCGCATACTTAAAACCATTTGACTATCTGTCGACGGTTCTCGGTGGTCAAACGTACATTACGTTGCCATTGGTAATTGTGGGGTTCAACATGCTTCTTGACAAAATCGAGACGGTAACTCACCAACGTGATCAGAAGCCGTCGCGAAGTGACGTCGACGAGAAATTTATCGAAGCTTTTCAAGCTGAAAGAGATAAAATGCTTAAACATTATAAAAAGACGAATTGGATATATGGAGTTGTTCTCATCCTCGATCCTCAGCAGAAAGTTGAAACGTTTCAACTTACGTCTTGGGGTCGTGAGATAAAAAAATTATCAAACGCTAAATTCCAACAAATTTTCCAAGAACAATATTGCGCGAAATCCGCCGTCGATATGATACCATCTCAGGGTAAAAGTTTATGGGATCAAGGAAGCCAAGGATTCTTCGATTTATATGAGCTTTATGAGATGGCAACGAAGATTCTTCACGCAGAAGACAGTAGTGAACCACAACGAGAATTCGAACGATATTGTAAACTCAAACGGGCGAGCCGAAATGAAAATATTTTGGAGTGGTGTTGAAACAACTCAAATTCGTTTCTGAATTGAGCAAAAATGGCGCGAGATTTCTTGAGCATCCCGGCGACAAGCGTCCCGGCTGAACGTTTGTTTTCGAAGGCTGGTTTGATCCTAAGGAAACATCGAAATAGGACGACCAATGAATGAGCGAGAAGTCTGCTTTGTATAAACGGATGCCTGACGTGCTGCTTGACATCAGCAATTCAACAAAATCTTAACCAGTCCGAATAATAAAAGTATATTTCAAAGCGTTTTCTATGTATTAAAATTATTCAAGGCCAGCCCATGCATGTGGCCCAAGACTCGCCGAGATTATCGAGGATTCCGAGAGTCTCGAAATTCGAGACGAGAAATATTTCTCGAAATTTTTCCGAGACGAGAAATACGGAATTCTCATCTCGTCTCGCTTGACGGTATCACTAGTCACCGCCAGAAGGGCATATGCGCGAAAAGACGTTGATTCGAAATTTACTTAACGAGGGGAAGTATAGGCTACGTTCCGTACCTCGTGGAAGTATATGCTACATTCCATATGAAGCGGAATTGTATTTTCAGTTATTGAGATCTGCCATGGGTGCTCGGTCTAACGCGGCTCATCTGTATATAGGCTCTCGGGGCCAACGACGCGGACGAGAAGCGAGGCGATGCTGCGCGGCCTAGCGGTGAGTCTCTCGATGAGGCGCGCCGCGAGCGGGTAGGGCCGTACGAAGCACGAGAATTTCCCTGGGTAGCGTAGGGCCGCGTCAAGTTATTCGGACGCCCTTGTTCCTTTGCAATTTTTACCGTAAAGTGATGGTAAGTATCTCTATTCGCTAAATATTTTATTTATAACATGCCTCACGCTTTTATCTCTGTTTCACGTACCAGCAGTTCTACGCGAGTCTATCACAGGTTAGTATTACGGATTACAATGAAAAATAGTTGTAATCTTTTCTCCTTATTTTACAGTATCGATGCGGAAAAATGGCGACAACATGTTGGCTATTTAAAGAGCAACTAAAGCAAATCGTTTTTTTCATTGAATTTTTTTTTTAATTCAACGAAATTGATTTTGTTGATTTTCTCGATGTAATTCGAATCAGAAAATATTGGAGTTACATTGAATTCAATTCGCTCAATTAGAGGGGGGTATGAAAACTGACCGCCCCCCCTATCTTTTTTTCCCCTCTTTCTTCGTTTTCATTCCTTTCTGGGGACACCACCAGCAGATACACGTGAAAGGCGTACCTATATTTTTCTTTGACACAGTCAGGAGGAAGAATACGTAGTTTTTCATAAGGACAGCGTGTTACGTCCCAGCTCTCACGCTCGAACTCTTTTTTTTTAGCCCCCATTAAAAAACACGCAATACCAACAGTAGGTACTTGCAGGGCACGCGTCTATTGGTACCTTCTTTCGGCGAAGCATATGTAGTCACTAAGTGCACCCAAATTTACGACAATCGTAAAATACCCCTCGTTCAAAAACTCAGGGCACGTGTATCGTCCTACTTTTTACTATTAGACTCTTCTTAATATAAAAGCCACTGCATACAAATTCTTTTATTAATTTAGTAACAAGCCTCCTCTGAGATTGACAGTGGACACTTCCTCGAAAAGTCGTAAAAGTTAAAATAGGGCACGGGAAAAACTCTTCAAGTGTTTTCCCACAGCAAACATATTTTCCTCTTTTTCTAATTATCTTTCGATACACGCACGCAGTACGACATAAACTTTATAATGTACTGCCTTTTATTTTTGAACTACGATAAATAACCCCTACCCAAAGTCGCGAATGCTCGAACTCAAAAAGCAAACACCCGGAAGCCAAAAATGGGTTAACGACTGCTAGACGCAATGCGTGCGTCTATGCACCACTGTTATAAAAAACTCTGTAAACGAAACCTCTATGTACAAACTTTGAATAACAACTTTGTAACAGTACAAATAGGGAGATCTCCTCCCATACCAAATCTGACTTACATCTTATAGCATATGAATACGTCTTTGTTAATCTGTGAGAGACGCGAATCATCTCCCACTACATCGATCAAAACTTACTATATAAACTCTGTTCAATTCTATTTTACTTACAATTTTGTCCGTTAAAATCCGGACAAAATTTACTTAGAAATTATCCGGACTTCAACCGAATTATTAAAAACCGATTGACGAGACTGAGATCTCTCAATCCGCGATAATCAGAATTATTATCGATAAATAATAAATTGTACCGAACTTGTAAAACAATAGTGATTAAAATATTAAATAAAACTCTGTTAATTTGTTAAATCGGCTAATATTTTATTCGGGAAATCACTCAAAGATTGCTCCGATTCAGAACTTCCGAAACATCTCCGAAGAGTATCGGGTATAAAAATCCACATTGATAATAAATTTGTATTTCGCGAGTCGCGGACCAACCAACAGACTCTCCGGCGAAAGATATTCAAATCTTCGCGCTCCAAATCCGGTGGTCACAAGACTCGTTCTCGATCCCTCTCCCGGGACGTAACAAGCGAAGGAAATACCGAAATCTTCGTCGATTTTTTTTCCCAGTAAACAATAAGTAAATATAACAGCTAAGGAATTTTTCCGTAGAAATACTAAAATTTTACACCAGCAAAAAATAACTACTTTCACACTACCGAAAATCCTAAAATTGTTAAAGTTAGCATGAATTAAATAATGAATGAATGACACCATTCTTTTCGTATCCTTACGACAAGTGAAAGAAAACGTGGAAGACACCACAAATTCTAGAAATCCTCTCAAACCTCCATGTAGCTAGCACGTGACAAAAGCGGCCAAACTATGTTGAAAAAAGGATACACCTTTTTTTCCCGAACTCAGACAATCCGAAAACGCTTTCCCAAAAAGGACGGAAAACACAATCACCTCTATGGCAACCCCAACTCCAACCCTCAGGGCAATGCGAGGACGGGGGGTTCAAAAGACCACCTCGGAAGCGTTTTCCACGAACGAACACAATTGTTCATCACGCACTACTTTGTTACCACATCTCAACCAATTAAAAAATTTACAACGAAACTTTAACGACTTCCCAACCAATCCTACAATAATGACTATCTAAAATCAGAGCATCACTCCCACCTTTTTCTGGAAAAAGGACGCGGACAACAACGCTTAAAAATCCAACCAATCAACAGGGTGATGTGCAGTTTTTACCATCCACTCGACGAATGCAGTCTGTTGTCGATATCTAGACGTTACGCAATATCTCTCTACCGAATTCGACTTTACGTCATCAGAATCTCTGTATTGCGAACGACGAATATAACAGACGAATTTATTTTAAAAATGTATCATCTTTCTTGTACAACTGTAATGAATTAATGGTTAACTAGTGAGTTAAATAAGGTGTTGAACAAACATCTCAAATCAACGAAACGATCATTCGAAAGATCCGCCGTGATCTTCAGACGACATCACCTTCTCCGAACAGTAAAAATCCTAAATCTTCAACTTGTTAATAAACTGTAATTCACGGGTCACGGATTCACCAACCACAGACTCACCGGCACTATACAACACAGACTCTGTTGCATAGTTGAGCAACAATCCGCGACGAGCCAAAATCCGTAAATCGTTTGTCCTTTTTAATTTCGCAGGCCTACGGGTTGCCAAAAAATCAGGAAGATAGTTGGTAGCTAGTACTTTCAATACATGAAAAAAAAAATTTATACTCGAAAATGACAATTGTTTCGGCGCCTTAAAATTGTTCGCTTATAAACAAATAGGGATATCTCCGGGAATTTTCACACGATTGTAAATATTTTGATGGATCGTACTTGGCCTTCATTTGAAGAGTAATTACAAAAAAACGTGAATATCTTGATAAGGACCGGAGATAACGGTGTTAAGTGTTATTTTGTTTATTGTTGTTGTGTATGATTTCAAGATGTTCACGTGCCGAAAGACAAATCAAAACTGAACTTAAATGCTAAATGTAGCTTTGCTCAAGCCAACGCAGCCAGCTCATATATACCGTTATAATACATACTTTTATCCCTACCATAGCTCCATAAAGACCTTCTACGAACAGTTAATAGTTAATATTCGTCTCAAAGGACCGTTAGTCCCTTTGGAATATAATACGTACAATAGATCGAGGGGCGGAGGGCGCGCGCTCTGAGCGATCCGGCTGCTCGTATACCTGCTCGACGCTTGCTCACTATTTCTTCTGTAAGTCCGAAAATATTTTGAATTTACTTCTGAAATTTTAGGGACACCGTCTTAGATAGTTTAGGAAGACATTTATGTAAAAAAAAATCGATTTTGTGAAGCCTTTAAAGCAGGCTCCCGCCTTAAATGTCATTGGCGCTTGAATCAATTTCATTTTTATCATTACCCTACGTATTTTAAATTATTTGTTCTTCAATTTTGGACGAGTCTAATATATGGAAATATATATTCAGATATAAGGAAAATACATCATTTCAAGCAGAAACACGTTATAACGCTTTGAATCTCTCTCTCGCTCTTTCATTAATATGTGTATATTGAAACGTCAAACGTCTCATGTACTCTCGTATCCCCCCCCCCCCCCATTTCGTCCAAACGCCGCTCGCGGTTCCGTGCTCGCCGGGAAGGCTCACTTGAAAAACAAAGATTAGAAATTATTATGTATAGAGTTCGAACAGATGATTTCGGGTCATCGCCCGAAAATGTAAACAACACACACGTATATACACCAACACCATCAACGACAGCGACAAAGTCGACGAAAACAAAACATCGACACACACAGAAACGAAATAATTGGGGAAGGGCAAAAATTTACAATATTAAGGTAAACAAATAGACACAGGGAAGGGATATTTAAACAATTAAAATCAAGTATAAATAGGGGAGCAAGGGAACAGAAAACTAGACTTGGTCTCAAGAGTTGAACGGAGCATTACATGCTATCTCTTGGAAATCGAAGTCCCGTGCACAATAGTGTCACAAGCTCGAATTACGGCATCACCTACGTGGAAGTAGTGTACCGACGAGGACGATCTGGCCCTGGTTGTAAGACGGTCTCCCGGTACGCGAACGAACTAAACGTGATTCGTATCAGCGCTAGAGTTTGGGAAAAACTCTGCGATACTCAGGGAGTACGAAAGCGAAAGCCTGAGGAAATCGAGGACTCGCACGGTCTTGAACAACTCGCGACACAGAAGCACCGTGCACGAAAGTGTCACACGCTCGATTTACATCATCACCTACGTGGAAGTAGTGTACCGACGAGGACGATCTGGCCTTGGTTGTAAGACGGTCTCCCGGTACGCGAACGAACTGACAGTGATACGTATTCGAGTTAGAGTTCGGGAAAGACTCTACGATACTCAGGGAGTACGAAGGCGAAAGCCTGAGAAAACCGAGGACTCGTACGGTTTTGAACATCTCGAGACACGAATGTACATCGTGTATTAACTCTTCGTGAGCCAATATTTGTGGGGATTGTAATTCCGAGTGTTACCGGCGTACTGTGGCCACGACGATTACTGAAGGCTCTACGGAGTACTTACCTGCGAAGGAAGGAAAACAGAGGGATCAGGAAAACGTGCGAACGGATACGAGAATCAGACGAGGAATCTACAAAAACCACGTTTTTGACAGCTGTCAAAATCAGCTATGAGAGAAAGAAATAGGAGCGGAGTCAAGGGAGAAGTACGCGATAAACAAGGAGTGCGTACGAGTTCACATCACATTACACGAGACGGACGTAACGTGACGAACACACGCATCATACAAAACAGGACAGCACTACACTACACCACACACAAAAAGGAAAACACCGTGAGTTTTACACAAAAATCATAAACGCAAAAACTGAAACGCGCGGAATTTTAAAATTATATAGAGTCACCGAAACACGATATACAAACATTGTTAGTATTTTAAGTATAGAATTAAGGTTAGCACATAATTACAAAGCGGAAACGGGACGAGTACTCACCGTGATACCAAAACACAACAAAAATTCACTGTACACATATTATTTATTGGAGAATACATCTTGTTTTACCGATTTTACCCGACGTTAAATTAATCTGCTCCCTGATCGAGTCTGAACAGATAAATTTTAAATGTAACCAAAAGTGGATACGTTACATTTTGGCCCCCGAACAGGGACTCGATCATAGTAGAGAAAAATAAACGGTAAACGGTAAAGCAAGATGGCCGATACAAGACGGGGCTGATCCCTACAATGGGAATCTACGACAGCATATGGAATGCTGGAAGAAGCCCGACGACACGATCGTGAGATTATTGGCCGAGTCTCGGCGATCGCGCCACCAATAGATGGCGACAGGGCAGCCGAAACCACTTTCGACGAAAGTCAAAGTATAATCGAGCCGACAAATGCACAGATTATCGAGGAAACCGGAAATCAAACTTATAATATGCAACCACGAAGACCGGAAGTGGACCCACATTTCGCGGCTGTTGTTCGCGCGCTGAACGAAGTCAATACCGAACGACAAAAGGACAACAATCGTTTCCGAGCACAGCTGAGAAATAATGAAGAAACCTGCATCTCCCGCGCCGCTATCGTGAAGGACGGAGCACGACGGGAATTAGCGAGGAGAATTAAGGAAATGGCCGATGAGACTGAACGGAAGCTCATCTTGTCACATCAACTTTGCAGTGAAGAAAGAAATCGAAAGCAAAATGAGCATGATCAATCGTTCGCAGCAGTCGATGCAGCACTAAAAACGCTGCGTGAGCGAATTGCTGGAAACTCAGGAACGAACTATGCTTTGAATGTTGTCGTGGCCGATCACACGGAGAGGATAAAAAATGCGAAGAAGTACTTGTAGAGCCAAATCGTACATGGGGTAACACGACCTGGACGCAGAATTCGCTGAACGTTAGCCAAATGTACACGAGTAAACAAAGGCCTCCGACGTTCAGTGGAGACGGAAAAGAAAGACCGATGCGATTCCTGAGAGATCTCGAAGAGTTTCTGGAGGTCATGGGAAACATCGATCTTCGTTACATTATCGGCCAGACCCTGAGAGATAACGCCAAGGATTGGTGGCGAGTTATCGAAGGACCCAGCATGAATTTCGGGGAGTTTGTGCGAAAATTTCAGGCCCGATACTGGAGCCAAGACGTCCAGGACAAGGTCAAGAGGAACCTGGAGTTCGGCGCCTACGAATGGGACGGTGGACGACTGAGCCGCGCCAATTATGCCACAAAATTATACGGGAATGCCCGTGATTTAACCCCGGCAATGGAAACACGAGAAATTATCCGGAAACTGGCGAATCACTTCGACGAGACAATCCGAATGGCTGTGCGCGTCAGCAACGTCCACATATTGAAGAACTGCTGGAATTACTGAAAGAATTCGATGACGCCGGGACAATAAATACAAAAAAAGGAGCGCCTGGAAACGATGGAAGGTCTGCACCATTGGGAGGGGGGGGGGGGGTGGAAGCCGCAAACATGGCTACAGCGGCAATGGCAACAACAGCCACAACAACAGCGGCCGTGGCCATCACAGCCACAACAACGCCAGTGGCAACAGCAGATACAACACTAACGCCAATGGCAACCTCCACCGCAACAGCAACAACCACAACGTCAGTGGCAACAACAGCAAACACCCTAGCAACAATGGCAACTGCCACAACAGCCACAGCCAATACAAAGTTGAAATGAAGGCACCGGAGTGAACGATCCGCTGAATAATGCATCCACCTCCGGAAATCTTCCAGTTAGGACACACGCAACACTATCACAAAATCAGGGAAACGAATAACGGTTGCGCCCGCATCGATGGAGCTGAAGATTCAGCCATCACGAGGCACAACCACGGAGGAGAAACGTCAGAGTCGAATCGAGGCATATGCCCTGGAAGAAGCACAACAACGAAAAAAGAAAGCAGAGAAGCGGAAAATTGCCCGAAGGAAAAAAAAGCAAGGAGCAGGAGGAGGAGATCAGCCATCTGAGGCATAGGAAACAGAAACAACCAGTGAATGGAAGCGTATATGGAAACAAAAACTGAAGGAACCACTCCAGGAAGTCACAACGCTATTAGAGGATCCGCGAGAAAATCTCGACGAAGGCACAGGTCAGATAAGCACAGAAAACAAGACTCGATCGCATTTGGCGGGTCCAACAGTCACTATCGAAGTCGAAGGAAGTATCGTCAATGCCCTCGTGGACAGCGGAAGCGAGGTAACAGGCGTGTCGGACGATTATTTTCAACGGAGAAAAGAAAAACTCGAAACTTGTCCAATCCTTCCAGTCACGGGAATGGAAATGAAAGGTGCATTCGGCGGCAACGCAGGCCGCGTTAAAAATCAATATAATGAAACGTCAAACGTCTCATGTACTCTCGTATTTCTCCCCCCCCCCCCATTTCGTCCAACCGCCTCTCGCGGTTCCGCGCTCGTCGAGAAGGCTCACTTGAAAAACAAAAATTAGAAATTATTATGTATAGCGTTCGAACAGATGATTTCGGGTCATCACCCGAAAATGTAAACAACACACACGGATATACACCAACACCATCAATGACAGCTGACAGAAACCGAAAAACACCGAAAAAATAAAACATTTATAAAAGTTAACACTTAACAATCACCGACACGACACACACAGAAACAAAAGTCGACGAAAACAAAACATCGACACACACAGAAACGAAATAATTGGGGAAGGGCAAAAATGAACAATATTAAGGTAAATAAATAGACACAGGGAAGGGATATTTAAACAATTAAAATCAAGTATAAATAGGATATACAATATACATGTGTTTAAATACAACACCACCCCAATGAAGTTTTATTCCATTTCCCTTTAACGTAAAATTCGCAGATATTGTGTATTTAAAGTTATATATAGCAATATTCCCTAAGAATATGACTAAAATATAAAAGAAAGTAAAATATCAAAAGTCACATTGCAGATTCGGATTTCCGAGAAAAAAGTAGCAGGGTTTAAAAAAAAACAAAAAATTGTACGACAATTCTTAACGAAGTTATCCATTTATTAATTAGCAATGAGAACAGCCGGGCGCGCAAAGGCTGGCGCTCGACGAGCTGAAATTAATTTGTTTTCACTACATATAACACACCTAGAGCCTAGATATTTTTTTTCCCCTCGATGTGAATTACAACAACAATAAACAAAATAACACTCAAACACCGTTATCTCTGGTCCTAATCAAGATATTCACGTTTTTTTTTAATTACTCGTCAAATGAAGGCCAAGTACGATCCATCATAATATTTACAATCGTGTGAAAACTCTCGGAGATATCTCTATTTGTTTATAAGCCAAAAATTTCAAGGCGCCGAAAAAATTGTCATTTTCGAGTATAACATTTTTTTTTTTTCATTTATTGAAAGTACTAGCGTTTCAAGAGTTTTCGTCTACAACCCATAACAAAGCCGTTATTTAACAAAATGTGGGGTCTCAAAAGTTTAAACAATCAGTACGGACAAATCTGGACCTAACTTTTTGGGAAGTAAGTAAAAGTATGTTCACCCGTATCTAAAGAGCCTATAAAAACATCGGCTAACCTACGTTATTCCAGAATAGAGCTTTATTTTATTCTACTGGACTAAAACCATTCCATCTGCATTATCAATCGTTCTTGTTGTTCACCTTTATCTAGGAGATCCTTACTTTGGATCCATCGTCCTTCGTGAATCTGTTTGACCGTTCGGCGGTCGACCCTCAATATTCCCAGGCGCATGTAAACTTCGATTCCAAAGGCTAACATTGCATCGATGCCTAAGAGCGCTTCCCTCTTTAATTTAGGGACGATAAGCAAGCTGAGGTCAGCCTTCTTGCCGTATATCTTTACTGTAGCAAACAATTGATTTTTAACACGGCCCGTGTTACCGAATGCGCTTTTTATTTCCATTCCCGAAACGGGGAGAATTGGACAAGTTTTGAGTGTTTCCTTTCTTCTTTGAAAGTAATCGTCGAACACGCAGGTCACCTCGCTCCCGCTGTCCACGAGGGCATTGACGAAACTTCGACCTCGATAATGACTGTTGGACACGCGAAATGCGATCGAGTCTGGTTGTCTTCACTTATGACGCCTTCGTCAAGATATTGGCGCGGATCTTCAAGTAGTGTTGCGCTTTCTCTGAGTGGTTCCTTCAGTTTCTTTTTCCACAATAAGTCCCACTCACAGGTGTGAGGCGTTGTTTCTGTTTCTTCTGCCTCTGAGGGCTGATCGGTGTTTCCTGCACTTTGTTTCTTTTTTCTTCGGGCCAATTTTCGTTTTTCCGGTTTCTTTTTTCTTTGTTGCGCCTCTGATATGGGGTATGCCTCGATTTGACTATGACTGGGATCTTCCTTGGTTGCGCCTCGTGATTTCTGAATTTTCATCTCCATCGATGCGAACGCAACCGCTATTCGTTTCCCGGGTTTTGTGAGTGTGTTACGTTTGTCGCAACCGGACGATTCCCCGAGGTGGATGCATCATTCGATGGATTAGTCACTCCGGTGCCTTTGTTTCTATTTTGTATTATCTGTAGCTGCTGTGGTGGTTGCCATAGTTGCTGGTGTGGTTGCTGTTGTTGCCACTGATGTTGTGGTTGTTGCTGTTGCGGCATTCGTTGCCATTGGCGTTGCTGTTGTGGCTATGGTGGCCACTGCCGCCGCTGTTGTGGCTGTTGTTGCCATTGCCACTGTGGCCATGTTTGCGGCTTCCACCCCCCGCCAGTGGTCCAGACCTTTCGTCGTTTTCAGGCGCCCTTTTTTTTTGTATTTTTCGGCCCTGCATCGTCGAATCCCTCCAATAATTCGAGCAGCCCCTCAATATCATGGACGTTACTCACGCGCACAGCCATTCGAATCGTTTCGTCGAAGTGATTCGCGAGTTTTCGGATAATCTCTTTTCTCTCCATTGCTGGGGTTAAATCACGGGCATTCCCATATATTTTTGTGGCGTAGTCGACACCGCTCCGTCGTCCTCCGTCCCATTCGTATGCGCCGAACTCCAAATTTCTCTTGAATTTGTCCAGAATATCTTGACTCCAGTAACGGGCCACTAATCCTTGGCGTTATTTTGGAGGGTTTGGCCGATGAGATATCGAAGATCGATGTTTCCAGTGACCTCCAAGAACTCCTCGAGGTCTTTCAGGAACCTCATAGGTCTTTCTTTTCCATCCCCGCTGAATGTCGGAGGTTTCTGTTTCCTTGCGAAAATCTGGCCGACGTTCAGTGGATTTTGCGACCATGTTGTGTTTCCCCATGTCCGATTCGGTTCTACAAGTACTCCCTCGCACTTTTTGATTCGTTCCGGATGGTCGGCCACTACAATATTCAAGGCGTGGTTCTTCCCTGCATTCTCGGCAATCCTCTCACGTAGTGTTTTAATGCCGCATCGACGGCTGCGAAGATTTTGTCATTCTCTTTTTGTTTCCTGTTTCGTTCTTCGCTACATAGCTGATGTGACATGATGAGCTTTCTTTCAATTTCTTGAGCCATTTCTCTAATTTTCTTCGCTAATTCTCGTCGCGCATCGTCTTGTACGATGGCGGCTCGTGAGATATAACTTTCTTCGTTATTTTTTAGTTGTGCTCGGAAACGGTTGTTATCTTTCTGTCGTTCGGTGTTTACTTCGTTCACCGCGCGTACGACTGCCGCGAGGTGCTGATCTACTTCCGGTCTCCGGGATTGCACATAATATGTTTGATTTCTTGTCTTTTCGATAATTTGTGCGTTTGTCGGCTCGATGACACTTTGACTTTCGTCCAACGTAGTTTTTGCCGCGCTATCGCCATCTACCGTTGGCACGATAACGGAGACTCGGCCGATAATCTCGCGATCGTGGCGTCGGGCTTCTTCAAGCCTACCATCTAACTCTCGTAATCACGACCCAGGAACTCGTAATTACGAGTTCCTGGGTCGTTGACCGATGGAAAGCGGTTGCGGGGGGGGGGGGGGGGGGGGCGTATGGGACGTTTGACGTCGTATTCTCCTTTAATTCGTGCTATTTTTGCTCGATCTCAATTAATGATTTTACGTTTTCCTCTTTCGAGCTCTATTTCGATATCATTTTGATCCGAGAATACTTGAGATACCAAATATGGACCTTTGCAATTGCCGTCGAATTTTCCAACTATTTGATTTTTTACTAAATGAATTTTGTCTCCTGTTTGAAATTTAACCGGATTAATTTTCTTATCATATACGACTTTCGATTTTTGTTTTGCATTTTCTAAATTTTTGCGAGCTAATTTTCTTGTTTCTTGTTACTGGATTGCTAAATTTTTTACGTAATCATCGTATGTTAATAAATTATCGAGGTAATTGAATTGAGATGGTAAACGAGCTTCTCTGCCTAGAACAATTTGATATGGGGTGAATTTTGTACCTTCGTGTACACTTGTATTATATGCAAATGTTGCTAATCGTAACCATCTATGCGTCTTTTTTGTTGGTGTAATGTTTGAGATAATCTGTCAAGACTTGGTGACTTCTTTCAAGCGATCCGTTAGATTGTGGGTGAAATGCAGTTGTTTTAATTTGTTTGATTTTCAATACTTTCGTCAACTGTTTCATTATTTTACCAATGAATGCTGCTCCTTGGTCGGTTAATATAACTTTCGGACAACCGAAGAGGCATATAAATTCGGTCACTAAAGCGTAAGCGATTTCGTTAGCGGTTGCAGTTACCAAAGGAATAGCGAATGAGAATTTTGACAAATTATCTTGAATTGTTAAGATGAATCGATAACCGAAATTAGATTCTGGAGTTATTGGACCAACTATATCCATTGATATTTTGTCGAATACGTTTAACGGAGTGTCTGTAATAACCATTGGTTGTTTCGTTTTTATCCTCACTAATTTTTTCCGTTGACAGCTCTCGCGTTGTCTCACAAAATCTTGTACTTGTTTCTTTAAATTGTCCCAAAAATATTTTTGTCGTATTCTGTTGTATGTTTTTGTGACGCCTTTAAGTCCTGCTATTGGAGTTTCGTGACATTCACGGATTATATCGTTTCTGTCTTCAACTGGAGGAGTTATCATTTCGTCTTTACAGATTTTTATTTGTATATTGCTTTTGTTGAAGACTGAATTGATAATATTTTCAATTTTTGGCCAAATTGTATCGTTAACGTTGCTGCGTTTGCGAGAAATTGCTGCTGATTTGATATTCATATTTTTCATTTCAGTTTTCAAATTTTCAAATGCTTTAATAACATTTTCTTGAAATAATGGAGCTGTGCCATGATCCTCAATTACTGAAGCAAAAACTTTCTTTTTCGGTGTGCCTGAAATGAGAACTTGCCCGATTTCGAAATTGTTATGTGGGCTCAAATTTTTTAATAATCCTATTTCGATTAATCTTTTTGCGATCTCACTCGAAACTGTTCCATCAGCAGATATAAAACAAATGTAATGATCCTTTGTCATTTCTAAATTGTCTCTAGATTCGATAACGTTCATTGTGTCAGTGTTTGAGTCACTATCGCTCTCTGATGACTTTTGATGTACGGATTTTAAAAGAGGTGTAGTATTATTACTGTTCGAGTTTCCTATTTGTCGTTGGTCGTCGATTGAGTCATTATCTACTTGAAGAGTGTGTTTGGGTATGATCGTAGGTAAAGAGACATTTATATATGAGATAGTTTCGCACAATTCTGACATTCGAGCTTCGTTAGTTTCAAAAGGTTTCGTCTTTGCTTGATTACTTTCGTTTGATGCCATTGTAGGATTTCGAAGTGACATTTCGACTATGGTTTCTGGAATTTATATTTGTTTCTTGCGCTTAATGACTGTTTTTTTCGTTCTTTGAACACGAGGTTTTTTCGCCTGTGTGTGGTGTTCTCCGTCCGTGAAGCAAGGACATTTCTTCGGTTTTCTCTCTCTTGTAGACCTGCGAAGTGGTTGAATTTCCGAGCTTTGCACAGGGGCTGAAGGAATGATTACTCGAAGCATAATCTTAACCGGTGGGGGTTCGGTTTCTATTATTGTTTTCATGTGCTCATCCGAAGATGGTTCGTTAGATGAATTTTCTAAAATTTACATTTGCATTGCGGATGTATTGGTCGGATTATCCTGCATTGTTATGTTTTGTATGCCTTGTTGCATAATTGCTTCTTCTGTGAGAGACATGTCTTCCGGAGAGAGCCTATTTTCCCTGGTTTCTATTTCCATGCTTTCGCCTCTGAGAGATTCGTTAAATTTTTTCCTAACTCGTCTTGCGGGTGAGGGAGTATAATTTGCGGATTTAAACGTGCGTTTTTTCAAAAGTTCTTCAGCAAGTTTGCGTTGAAAATTGTTACGATTTTGAATTCCTTTATTACGAGCGATTTTTGAGTCAATCGGTGTTGACGTATGGGAAAGTTCGCAAAATGGTTTTTTAATTTCGGATATAGGGGTTTTAGGCAAAATCAATTCACCCTCATTTGATTTCTTTATTGGATTTTGCGAAGTTAATTTTTCTCCTATAATGATTACAATTCGCTGCGCGTTATCGTCGCTGGATTCTGCATTTGAAGATACAGGTGTTTCATCTAAATTATTTGTGTTCAAAGGAACTGCGATTGTATTATCTTCATCTCCGTCGGAAGAAGAAGAGTTATCACGAATTGAAAGATTTTTAAAAGAAAGATGTCGACTAGCTCGATTCTTTTGCTTCATGCAAGATTGACGTTTTATTACTAATTCCACTAAAGTTTGTTTCGATTTCGTATCGGAATCGTAATTTTTGCTTGGAGATTTATTTGTCCCGATGCTCTGATCTAAATTTCGAATTTTGCTTTGGGATTCATTTGTCCCGATGCTTTGTTTTTCATTTTGGGATT
This sequence comes from Heteropelma amictum, assembly GCA_959613375.1. Lineage (NCBI taxonomy): Eukaryota > Metazoa > Arthropoda > Insecta > Hymenoptera > Ichneumonidae > Heteropelma > Heteropelma amictum. The sequence continues at coordinate 1,685,716 of OY390729.1, forward strand.
TATTAATCCCGATGCTCTGATTAAAATCTCTATTTTCAAGATTTTGACTTATGTTTTGAGATACGTTTGTCTCAATGCTCTGATTTTTATCTTTATTTCCCTCGAAATTTTCGAGATTATCTAGACTAAGGTTCGGAATTGTTTCGAGAATTTGTGAATATTCATCACTGAGGTTTTGAGATGGCGGATGATCAAGCCGCTCGATCTGATTTAAATTTGTAGAAATTCCTTCAATAACCGTGTCTGTGTGTATTTCTCTAGGAATTACATCTACATCTGCGAGTTTGGTCATATGGGGAATTTGAACAGACTGATTTTCGATGGAAGTTTCCGGAATATCTTCCTCCGAATCAGATTTTGTGATTTTCTGAATTTTGTGTTTACCCTGGGAATAAGAGTCTGATGAGGAGACGTATGTCCTCGCGATTCCCGGGTTAAGATTCAATGTACGTCCATCGTGTGGGGAAACGTTGACACGCCATTTGAATTTGATCGGTAAAACGATCGGATTGCGGGAGAGGACATCTGCGTTAGAATTAACCCTTCCCGGTTTGTACTGGATTTTGAAATCGAATTCCTTTAGACGTTCTCCTCCATCTCAGTACACGAGACATTGGGTCATTCATCGAATTTACCCAAACATGTGGTCGATGGTCGGTCAGTAGTGTAAATTGGCGGCCATAAAGGTACGGTCTAAAGGTCTTTAAAGCGAAAACGACCGCGACCATTTCTTTTTCTAGAGTGGAATAATTTTTCTCTGCTTCATTTAAGACTCTAGATGCTGCTGCTACCATGGGATCTTCTGCGACTTTGCCTTGTGATAAGACTGCGCCGACTGCAATATTTGATGCATCGGTCGTTAAGATAAAAGGTTTCGAAAAATCTGAATATTGTAAAATTGGAGTTGTGCATAATTTATCTCTCAATGTTTCGAATGCTAACTGGTGTTCGGATGTCCAATTGAATTTCACGTTTTTACTTGTAAGATTTGATAATGGCTTTGCAATGCCTGAACATTTTTTAATGAATCGTCTATAATATCCGGCAAGACCCAAAAATTCTCTTGCATTTTTCGGAGTTTTTGGTGTATTAAATTTTTCTACAGCTTCTATATTTTTTGGACCTGGTTTAACACCGTCTGCAGAAATTAAATGTCCTAAATATCGTACTTTTGTTCTTAAAAATTCACATTTATCTGTTTGTAAAGTTAAATTGGCTTTACGTAATCTTTTAGCGAGTTTTTTAAATTTAGTCTGATGTTCGTCTATTGACCGTGCATATATAACGATGTCATCCAGGTAAACGAAAAGATCGTTGCCTTGTAGACCCTTCAATACTAGGTCCATTAGTCGCTGGAAAGTTGCTGGTGCATTTTTCAGACCAAAAGGCAGTCGGTTATATTCGTAGTGACCATGAGGGGTCGTAAATGCCGTTTTATGTTTATCATTTTCATTCATTTCAATTTGATGGAATTCAAAAGCTAAATCGAATATCGAGAAATATTTAACTCCTCCTAACTAATCAAATATATCGGTTATTAAGGAAAGAGGATATACATCACCGATTGTTTTATCGTTTAATTTTCGAAAGTCTATCACAAGCCTCCATCGTTTGTTTCCTTTCGAGTCAGCTTTTTTCGGAACAATCCACAATGGTAAATTGTATGGAGATTCTGATGATTCGATAATGTTTAATTCTAATAAATTATTTATTTGCTTTTCTATTTCCGGTTTTTGAAATGGTGGATGTCTGTATTGTCTTGTATTAATCGGAATATCATCCACGGTAGGAATTTTGTGCGTACATACATTGGTCGATCTGAGAAATTCACCTGGCAAATGAAAGAGGTCTACGTGTTCCTCTACAAGAGTGGAAGTTGCATTACGCTCTTCGTCGTTAAGATGATCAAGATTTAAAAGATTCATTACCTCACTAACACGGTTTCCTCGCATGCGAGTACTATTTTTGTGCTCTAAGGTCTGGTTTTTTGTGGAATTATTAAAGAAAAGACGCTGAGACGCTGATCTTTCAGAGGCCTCTTACGTTAGGCATCTCTCTCTCACGCTTCATGGTTTGGCCTTTCATCGGGAAATTCTTTCGTAGTGGTCGGTCGGTCTGTCGGCGTTCGTTTTCTCTCTTCCTCCTGCACTCGCATCATTCGGCTCTTTCGTTGACGGTTTGGTCGATCGGTCTCTCTTTGAAAAATCAAAACTAGGCATTCGTTTTCTCTCTTCCTCCATGTCTCGGCGCGGTCGACTGTTCGGAGGTCTCAAATGTTCGACGCTCGCATCGTTTGTCGCACCCTCTCTCTTGCGCCTGGTACTTCAGTCTTTCATCGGGAAATATGATGCGCTCGCATTGTTTGTCTCTCTTTCTCTTGCGCTTGGATATATACAACGTTCGACGGAATCGGGCGACACGCGCCGTGTAATTTCAATGGCCTCCCCCCCTCCATTTCCCCACCCACACACGCGGACCTCGCTGAATGCCCAAAATCGCACACACCGATAAAGAAGATCGCTTATCGCGCCGATAAAAAAGATCAACGCTTGATCGTGAGGCCGCTAGATGGCGACACATCACCCCCCCCCCCCTCCCACATTCGAACCACGCCCACTCCACCCACACCCACCACCAAATACCACCCACTCCACCCCCTCCCACCTCCCACTCTAGGGTTCATATACAGACAAAAATACCCCCCCACCCGCTCCACCCACTCCCACCACCCACCACCGCCTCTTTCGCCCAACCAACCCCCACCCCCCAGACACCCCCCCACCCCTCCAGGGGGTTCGTGTCCGGGCTAAATCGGGGTTCGTGTCTCGGCTAAGTGTCGGTAAATGTCGGTGCAGGGATCTGTGAGTAGAACCGGCCCCATATATCTACTCATGTAATACAATAATGATTTAAAATATTAAATAAAACTCTGTTAATTCGTTAAATCGGCTAATACTTTATTCGGGAAATCACTCAAAGATTTCTCCGATCTAAAACCTCCGAAACATCTCCGAAGAGTATCGGGTGTAAAAACGTACATTGATAATAAAATTGTATTTCGCGAGTCGCGGACCAATCAACAGACTCTCCGGCGAAAGATATTCAAATCTTCGCGCTCCAAATCCGGTGGTCACAAGACTCGTACTCGATCCCTCTCCCGGGACGTAACAAGGTGCCAGTGGTGTCGAAAGTCCGCGAGACCAATGATCACACCCCCTTGAAGTTAGCCGCCGCAAAGTGGAAACTGTAACTTTATTTTACGAATCGTTTGTACATCGTTTTCACACTCGTTAAAGACGTTTGTACCTTCCTTATTTTCATAAAAAATTGATATAAAAAATATTTCCCCTAGAACCATTCTGCATGGTAACGAACTTGGCCGTCCCACAACGGAAGTATTGACTTTTTCTGTTACCAATCGTTTGTAAATTGTTCGTACACTTTTGTACATGCATTCAAAATGTTTCTACACTTTTAGTCTTTATAAAAAACTAATATCAAAGTTATTGCTTCTAAATCCATAACGCATGGTAACGAGATTAGCCTTCCACAATAGAAATATAGACTTTTTCTTTTACCAATCATTTGTACATCGTTTGTACAAATCTATCTACCGTACTTTTGTGTTATAAACGTGTACTCACCTTCAGAGTTCGAAACGATGAAACCACCACAAATTTTTTTTTTTTAATATTGACTTTTTCACCAAGAAAAAGTCTCGTTACCATGCGGGACGGGTCTAGGGGAATAATTTTTTATATAATTTTTTTATTAAAATAAAGAGTGTACAAACGTTTTTAACGAGTGTACAAACGATGTACAAAACAATTTCGTAACCTGATGGGCGATTTTTTGAGATATAATACGTTGAAATTGCTTTTAGTTCGGCGCTAATTTATCGTCTCTGGTCACTTGGCCGAATTTCTGTTTTGCGGAAAATGAAGCGGCAATATGACCGCCATTTTATAAGATCTGTGCTAATCGTGGGATTGAGACGCGAATCAAACAACGAAGTATTTATTAAACGAAAAAAAATATTACCGCATCTTTCTACGCTGATCGGGTCTTGCCGATGCGGTTTTTTCAATTCATTTTTTTCCAATTTTTTAAATACAAAATTTGATGTCAACTTCAATACGTTTCATTTATTACTTGAAATTTATAGGCGTGTGGGAACTAGCGACACGTTTGAAGATGAATTTGCACCGGAAGTACAACTTCATATTATAAAATAATAGTGTTCCACACTGCCCGTATAGTGGTAGATTTTTTCATATCCTCTAAACTTTAATGTTTACGTATCTCGATATTATTGTCATACAGCGAATGTCGACTACGAGCTATTCTCACATTAATAATGGGTTGTTGTTGCAGTGAAGAAAACAACGAACTAGAGGCATTTAATTTACGATTGATTAAACTAACGTTATAATTAACGCTAGAATGTGAACGCGGGTCGAGTGTATATATAATGAAATATTGTACATTAAATTTAATTGTTCACCCGAGTAATTGAAGATATGTTTTGCATGGTAAAGAAAATTAGATGCACCGCAACGTATTTTTTTTAATAAGAAAAAATTTGCAGGCTTTCTTGCAAGAAAATCATGTTGAAACTTGTTGCGTTTCAACGGTGAAGTCTTCATTATTATTCTGTGTGTTACATACAAGAGCTTCCCCTTTACTTGTCTTGCATGTTTGTTTCTGCGTTTTGCTATTTGATCGTTTAATTTTGAGGAGCAGGTGCCTAAACGCCAAAGTACATATCTTGAGCAAGTTCATCAAACGACTGCTAGATCAAGATATGTTTTTCGGCGAAATGGTATTTCAGTGTCCTGGCACCCACCTATTTTTAGCTTCTCTTTTTTTTTCAGACACATCTATCATGGTCAATGCACATGGTGGTACCAAAAAAAAAAAAGCAGAGTGCTAAAGTCACAATCTTGGATAAACCAACTCAGTAAAATTTTTTCCTTTGATCAGCTATAAAGAAAAAAATATAATGAACGATTTTCTGTGATACATAACTTTCAGTTTGTTTGCTCATTCCTTAACCGCTGTTCTCTCTTGTGTGTTTCAGAAACATGGTAATTGATGCTTCCGATGTTAGTCAAATGAGCCATTACAATGACGTTGACAGATTGACCAATCATGCTCAGAGACATGTATCTGGCCCTATTGAAACCCGGCCTTCCAAAGTTTACATCCTCACGGATATTCAAGAAATGTCTTGAATTCTCCCTACATACTCTATTGAAAATTCGTTCCTGCCTTGGCATGTCGCATAATCGCGAATGTTTTTACAATATGTTATTAATATGATATACTAAAATGTGTGATAAAATATTGCCTGAATATAAATTATTTCATTCGACGCATTTATTGCAAATAGTAGTCTAAATTCCTTGCCAAAAAATAAACTACAGTATAAGAATCGTTGATGAGAAAAATCATTTTTGGTTCAGTAGAAGATATGACTTTTCGATCAGACGATCTCGCGAGAAACGCTCTACTTCAAAGTTGTGCCAGATGAAAAAAACGATCCACAACTCTTGTATTTTTATTTAATTGTTGAAGACTTTATTCGAGATACAGCAATGATAGTTGGCTGATCTCCGTGATTTCCTTTTTTTTATGCAATATTTTTAAAAAATTTTTAAAATATACTTTACACGAAAAGCTATGATTTTAATTGCTTGACGTACATTTTTTACTTCACAAAAAGTTTTGAATGTAGATATGATATACGTTGAAGCATAAATTTTCCCATAGAAAGATTGCGTACAATTTTTTCTAACTTGATGCCAGACATGATACATCTTGTCTAAACAAACACGAACGGAAAGAATAACTTTAAAGTTATTCTTTCTGTTCGTGGTTAAATTTTGATGCAGTTGCGCAACGATTCTACTTTGAATGGAAACACATCTGTAGGTTCACGGTTTCATTTAATTTTTTTTTATGTCTTTTTACAAATTTGGTATCTGCCTATAATTAATTGCATCGTTTTCTTTTCCCTTCATTCGAGACCGTTGCAATATCTTCGGAAGCAGCAACAAGCAACTCCAACTCGTTTGGTCGTTTTCGCTTCTGAGTACTTCCAGTTCTTTGCTGATACCAGCAACAGCTGCCCTTGTTTGGTCAAGCTCGATTTCCAATGCTTCCGCTTCTTTATTGAGCTTCGATAGAGCATTCTCATGATATTGGTCGATTTCAGTTTCTAAACTCTCGCACGATTCCTTCATTTAATAAAAATAATCGAATGATTCGAATTCTATTCGAAACAAATTATAAAAATATCAAATTATCCAGTTAAAATATTGTATTGTTGCATAATCACCGATGAAATTTATACCTTTAGGTCTGTAACTATTTTTAAAAATTTTTCTTTATGAGTATGTATGAACGATCTCATTTTGTATTTTTGCTGCGCAGTTGCTGTTCCGTAAACATTATCGGCAACCTCTTCAACAGCTCCGAATGAAATGCTACCGGTGTTGAGAAATTCTTCGGCATGAAGGACGAGAGCAGCAGCAATGTAAGTAATATAATTGTCATATTCTATTTCGTCTGGATGTTCGAATACGGCAAGAGGATTTTCGATACTTTCTGTATGAATATTATCTTTAGCACACTTTAGCACTCTATAAAAAGAATCCTCTATAAAATATGATCCATATTCTTGTATGGATCATATTCATATCTCACCTTAATTCTTTAATTCCTGAATTCTTGAATTTCATAATTCAATTCTTTCTGTTTGCATTACTTGTTTTTAAAGCGATGTGGTACACCCGTCGGTCAGTAGAATCGCGCCTTTCTGATGTTGGTATATCATTCATTTGCTTTGTATTCATGTTATTAAGTGTATTGTATTATTTATTAATCAAGAAGAACAGATTTTTCTTTACCGTCAATATGTTGAAGAATAATTTCGTGGTTAGTTCGCAGAAAGAGTCATAGCTGTTCGACTCGAAAATCTATTAAATTCCGCACCCATACAGATTTGACTATTACGTCCAAATTTTTTCTTGAGAAATTTTCCCTGAATTTTTCTAAACAATTGTCTTGAATAGATTTAAATATTTTTTGATAAGTCGGAGTTGGGGCCGCAAAGTGTATCAGTTTACTCATAATTATTAAGAATGAATTGCTTTATTGATGCAGTTGAATTAAAATTTTGGTATCCGAAATATGCACGTCAAATTTTGTACCCAAACATTTTTTGTTTCATGAATTACACAATGAAGATGCTAGCAAAACAAATCCGCCGCTAATACGATCCGCTGCAAATGCTACATCGTAGGGATTCGCGTATTTCCCCTTGTCAAGAATATTAATTATCGAATATAAAACTAACACGCCCCTCAAATCGTTTTCTTGCTGCAGTCACTACAACGTGAAAACTCTAGAAAAAAAACAAATTCCGAAAATCATTTTCATTGCAGCGTATTCACATTACATGTTGTCTACACGTGATGCAGCTTTATTTAAATTAAACAATTAGAATTATATAAATATGATGAAATAAAGAATTATATGAATATGATCCATATAAGAATATGGTACGATATATGGTATGGATATCATTACAGATACGTTATTTATTGAACTTTAAGTAAAAAATTATTAAGAATGAAGAAATCAATTAAAAAATGTTAAAAAACAATATACTAAAAAAAAATATTATTTTCTCCAGTGGTCAGCTGCTTTGCACCAGTGACTGGCCGCATTGGACCTTACCGTCGGCTTGTGATAGTCGCATTGCACTGTTGACGTATAATGGAACCATTACACCATACACGGGATTTGCTTCACGAATTTCCATTTTTCTTCTTATCGAAGTCATTGCGCATGTAATTTTCTGTTTTTTTTTATATTTCAGTATTGGTTTTTGGGACATTTTCTTAGGGTCGTGCAGAAAATCACCTAAAAACCTATCAATGTGTACACTTTTTCTAAATATTATAACGTTAAAAACCGCATGAAAGTAATAGATTAGATGGCCGAACACTGGAGTACTTCGATCCAAAAGTTGGCCGTTTTAACCAGGATGTTTACATGTAACCCGTTACTCTTTGGACCATCATCTCCGGGTTCGAGCTTGAAATTGAATCCGTCATCGGGGTGAGGGCTCGTTGGAAAACTTCTGCAGTTCACATTTAATTTTCATTCGTTGGATGGTCTCATATTTATCATTCAATCGTTTTTTTTCTCAATTTCGTTACGCAAATCGTGACAAATTTTTCGAAGTTCTTCGTCTTTCTCATGTCTTTCTGCATTTCGAAACTTGAAAAGATGACAAAACTCTGTATACTATAAATCAATGCATCTGTAAGTATCATGATGAAATTATTTTTTTCTGCTTTTTCGGTCAACCAGTAATGACGTATAAATCTATCAGAATGCAATATAGCATATGCAGAATATATTCACTACTTATAACTTTTCGAAAAATAGAATAAATTTCTTTCTTCATGTTTCATCATTCTTTTCAGAAGGCGTAATAAAAGATCTGATACTTCTATTTCGTAAGTAACTTTTTTAATATTTGGCATAGAAATGTGAAATATTTTTAATCAATGAATCAATGACGAAAGTTCTTACATCAGTTGCTTGCAATTTCGCTACAAGTTCAATTCTATGTGTTTGTATATAATTTCTGAGACGTTTCACTTCCATTTCTGGTGGGATTCCATACACTTTTCGAGCAATCTCCTCGGTCAATATTAGCGGAAATTTGTACGAAGTCTCCAATTCTTTGCGATAAGGTATTACAGCAGCTGACAGTATCACAAAAACTTCCATTGTTTACGTAGGATAGGTGTTTCACGATTCTTTCCGGATTTTCAACCAATCCTATCAAACAAAATTGATCATTTTATATTTTGTAAAACTCGTCTAAGCTTGTAGAAGCTTTTGGAGTAAAAAAAATATTACGAATTTTGTTGCGTCATATTTTTTTGACTACCCAAAAAGATGGTAGCGTGTAATGATATAATTGTAATACATACTCGATAAATCGGTACAAATAATTACGTGGTTCTCATACAAAAACTTCCGGAGTCGTTCACAACTTGAAAATGACAAATCCTCTCCCCAAGCGTGAAATATTACAGTGAAAAGGTGTTCTCGTAACATCACACCTTCCCGTAATGCATGCAAACAATAATGTCGAATGGCGGCAACAATTTTGTGATACAAAGGATGCCGAGCGGCAAAATGAACTGCCATACTCGTTATTTCTCAAAGGAATTTTTAGAAAAAATGTTAGACAACCAATTTTTAAGTCATGGTCGAAATAACCACTTGATCTTTTTGACAGTTACTAAAAATTTGTAGTTCAGATGTTTCAATCTTTCACTCGCGAGCTGATTCGCTATTAGTTCATTTAGTATTTTATTTATCTCCTTTTTATCCATATCTTTTCCCTTCCGATGCTCCCTCCTTTACATAGTTCTATTCTCTCATTTATAATAATACTCTTCTTTTCTTATTCTAATAGTACTTCTAATAATACTTTTACTTTATGTAATTCGCTCTTAGTTTAAAGTGCGCATATGGATTTGGTATATGCCAGATAAAAAGATATTTCATTTGCAGTTTCTGGAAAAAAACTTTTTTTTTTTTTTATCGAATTTTCAATATATAACTCTTCGGTCAGACGATCTCGCGAGAAACGCTCTACTTCAAAGTTGTGCCAGATGAAAAAAACGTTCCACAACTATATCAAAAAGATGTCACTTAAAAAGGATGCAGTTCCAAACAGAATGGTTTATGGCCGGTTTCTGGAAAATATTTATTTTATTTTTTTCGAATTTTCAATATATTACTCTTCGGTCAGACGATCTCGCGAGAAATGCTCTACTTCAAAGTTGTGCCAGATGAAAAAAACGATTCACAGCTATATCAAAATGATGTCACTTGAAAAGGATGCAGTTCCCAACAGAATAGTTCATATCCGGTTTCTGGAAAATCATTATTATTATTTTTATAGAATTTTGAATGCCAGATGAAAAGAATGATCCACAACGGCATTTAAGTTGAATTACGTACAGAAGCTGCGACTCGACACAGTGGTCGATGTCATGTTTGCAGAAAATCCTTCTTTTTCTTTGAACGAATTTTGAATGCCAGATGAAAAAAATGATCCACAAGTCTATCAAAATAGTACTGCTTGAAAAGGATGCAGTTCCCAACAGAATGGTTCATGTCCGGTTTCTGGAAAATATTTATTTATTTTTTCCGAATTTTCAATATATTACTCTTTGGTCAGACGATCTCGCGAGAAACGCTCTACTTCAAAGTTGTGCCAGATGAAAAAAACGATCCACAACTATATCAAAATTATGTCACGTGAAAAGGATGCAGTTTCCAACAGAATGGTTCTTGTCCGGTTTCTGGAAAATATATATATATTTTTTTTCGAATTTTCAATGAATTAGTCTTCGGTCAGACGATCCCGCGAGAAACGCTCTACTTCAAAGTTGTGCCAGGTGAAAAAAACGAACCACAACTGTATCAAAATAATGTCACTCGAAGAGGATGCAGTTCCCAACAGAATGGTTCATGTCCGGTTTCTGGAAAAAATTTATTCTTTTTTTATCGAATTTTTTAATATATTACTTTCAAGTAAAACGGTTCTCGCGAGATCGTCTTACCGAAAAGTCATATATTCAAAATTCTATAAAAAAATAAAAAAATATACATTTTCCGGAAACCGCACATGTTTCGTCTTGTTCAGAATCGGTTCTTTTATGCGTGTTCAAATTTGGTTTGGAAATCTGATCGGAAATCGGAACTTTGGATATCTGATTGTAAATCAACTGCAAGAAATCGTATACTTTTTTTGACAATTATTTATTTCTGGATACTGAGGTCATTGCGATACAGTTAGGCAGGATTTTTTCCAGTTCGGTATAGGTGTATCAGGTCTGGTTTTTTCATCGTGGTCCGTTGTCGAGTCAATGCCGACTTCGGATGCAGAGATCGACAACTCTTGATTCGATGCAATGACGCTGACGCTATCGTAAGAGATATCTTGAGAACACTGATCTTCTTGCGATAATTCCAGGTTTGTAGCGGGTCGAAACATCTTTGTGCCTTTTTTGTCACCATGTGCTAAAAGAAAACAACAATGCATTGACTCGTTACAAAAAATATTGTCCACATGTGCTGAAAAGAATGAATTGTAACACGGAGAGTTGCAGAGTTCACCTTGTTTTTTGGTGGAACTTTTTACTTGTCCTCGTATAAAGTTCCACCATGAGCTATCGGCTCATGCGGTAACTTCACGCGTGATAAAATGATTTCTTTTCTGCACTTGTTGCATACAATACTATTACGCAACAAGCCTGGAAAACACCAAATTACTTCACATATTACATTGGCGTATGAACTGGCAGCTCATGGCTCATGGCGCATGAACTTCTCACGAGTAGGAATAATTTTTCGTGAAAAAAGAAATTATTTTCTTACCATCCACGCCGTGTTTGGAATCCTTTTTTTCAATACAGGGTTCATCATTATTTGATTTTCCTGCACAGGGTTCGGAATCCATTTTCGTTTCATAAATTGATAAGGATCAATTAACGATCCATGCAGAAAAGTACAGAGAAAGGAATGAATAAAACTTTTTGTTTAATATTTTAATGCTGGAGGCTATCACCGGTGATCAACGCAACAATTAACTTCTGCATTTTATTTACATCAAAAGCTGCATGTTATTATTGTTTTATGGATTGAATTGTAGAAATCGACATAAATATACAGAAGTTGATTGTTGAATTAATCACGGGCGATAGCCTCCAGCAGTTATCAATTTCAATAAAAATTTACAAAATGAAAAAGACCTCAATAAAATAGTATATACAAATGACAATCAATATGTTTATTGATAATACAATACGTACAGTACTGAACGCTAACGCTTCGACGAATGACGCAAAATCTTCGTTGCTTTGTCTCTATCGGGTTCTTTGTTCATTTTACCATAGAAAATGTACTTTTCGAGGCACTAGCGCTATGATTAAAATTTATTTTTGTACTCTATTTGATGGTGGGATATCAAATGGTTCATCCTGAAATGTACAATGTATCAATTGCTTGGTTGGTGAACCAATAGGAGTACGCCTAAGCGATCGCAGGCATGCTACCATTTGTTCACCAAAGTTATCGGAATGATATTTAAGCTGGCAGTCGCTGGCAAAAGACATTATAAATATGATATAATATAAATATAGTAATACATTATGGCGGGTAAGTTTCAAAGAAACGGAATACCATTCATCCAAAAATGACGTCACGTCCGGCTAGCGTCGGTTTATTATATAGCCGCTAGGTGCCAGTGGTGTCGAAAGTCCGCGAGACCAACGATTCACACACCCTCGAAATTAGCCGCCGCAAAGTGGAAACTGTAACTTTTTTTTACGCACGGTAACGAGCTTACCCGTCCCACAACGGAAATATTAACTTTCTCTGTTACCAATCGTTTTTAAATTGTTTGTACACTTTTGTATATGCATTCAAAATGTTTGTACACTTTTAATCTTTATAAAAAATGAATATCGAAGTTATTTCTTTTAAATCCATAACGCATGGTAACGAGATTAGTCTTCCACAATAGAAATATAGACTTTTTCCTTTACCAATCATTTGTACATCGTTTGTACAAATCTATCTACCGTACTTTTGTGTTATAAAACGTGTACTTACCTTCAGAGTTCGAAACGATGAAACCACCGCACATTTTTTTTTTTTTTTAATATTGACTTTTTCACAAAGAGAAAGTCGCGTTACCATGCGGGACGGGTCGAGAGGAATAATTTTTTTATCAAAATAAAGAGTGTGCAAACGTTTTTAACGAGTGTACAAACGATGTACAAAAGAATTTCATAACCTGATGGGCGATTTTTTGAGATATAATACGTTGAAATTGCTTTTAGTTCGGCGCTAATTTATCGTATCTGGTCACTTGACCGAATTTCTGTTTTGCGGAAAATGAAGCGGCAATATGACCGCCGTTTTATAAGATCTGTGCTAATCGTGGGATTAAGATGCGAATCAAACAACGAAGTATTTATCAAACGAAAAAAAAATATTCCCGCTTCTTTCTACGCTGATCCGGGTTGTTGTGACCTGGAATGTAGTATTTCCTAACAACATACAGCGACCTCCTATAAAACCCTCAACCTGCTTCTCACAATGGAACAGAGCAACAGCGTTGCCCAAATAATTGCAATAACGCCTTATCAGCAATTGCAATAGTAGAACAGGGCCAAGAGGCCAACATTAAGCAACACCACACAAGTAGTCGCAATATTGCTTCTTCAGCAAATTGCAGAACAGAGAAGCCGGTCACCGTCACGATTAAATATCGCGACGCATCGAGGAATCAAGGCAGTCTTGACCTGGGCAAGAACGGGTTTGGTCCCACGGCAAAATAATCACTTTATAACCTAATCAGACCAAACTAGTCAATAAACATACAGTGTTTTTGGTAGCTATCGAGTTGGAGTTACACTCATTTGGAGAAGATCCCAAATCTCTACCCTGAATCCTGCGTCAATCCTCTAACGCCGGATTCCGGGACACAACAGGGTCTTGCCGATGCGGTTTTTTCAATTCATTTTTTTCCAATTTTTTAAATACAAAATTTGATGACAACTTCAATGCGTTTCATTCATTACTCAAAATTTATAGGCGTGTGGGAACTAGCGACATGTTTGAAGATGAATTTGCACCGGAAGTACAACTTCATATTATAAAATAATAGTGTTCCACACTGTCCGTACAGTGGTAGTTTTTTTCATATCCTCTAAACTTTAATGTTTACGTATCTCGATATTATTGTCATACAGCGAATGTCGACTCTTAAAAATTACGCAAATTGTAAACGAAGCGAGCCGATTTTGTCGACTCTGAAAGCAGCTGAAGAGCATCCTGGAAGAGGCCAAGATGAAAACGATGACGAGGGAGCGACATCAACGCAATACATGTTGGAGCTGTACAAAAAAGAAAAAGAACTTATCAGGCAGCAGAGCTTCTCCAGGCGTTCGAAGAGATTTCGTAGCGCGATTGCAGCGACAAGTCGAGAAGTGCGGCGAAAGGTGAGAAGAAACAGAGTGCGACAAAAATATCGACGACAAACGAATCGAAACGATCGAGCGAAACACGTAAAGCAATGCCTGCTGTGCTACGCAGCGCTGTTTTCATTACGGTGCGTGAGATCACGTAAGCCCGAAGTGTCCGTCAAAAGCGTTAGGTCGAAAGTGTTTTAAAGTGCTTGAAAGTGTTTGAAAGTGCGAAAAGTTCGGGCATATCGCGGCAGAATGTCCCGGCGTGAGTGAGACGAAGAAAACGTGCATATTGGCAGAAACTTCGGCCAAAAACTATAAGCAAGAAAAGCGCGTTGTATTGAACGAAGTGATTGTAGATACGATTATCGATACAGCGAGCGATATTACGATTATCCGAGAGGATCAGTACGGTGAACTGGGTAAACCGAAATTCGTAGGCGACGCCATTCCGTGGCGTTGGAAAAAAAGTAAATAAGCCGGTCGGGATCTTTGCCCGACAATGAAAGTAGACGATCACGAATACAAGGTTCGGTTGTACGTGGTTAAAAAAGAGTTGTTAGACCACAAATTCCTAATGGGCACTGATTTTCTCGACGACATTAAGCTTTTCCGATCTCGCGGAATTTGTAAAATTGAACCGTTAGACGGTAGAAATGACGGAAGTGCAAGCGTGCTCGACATTTTGCCAATTCAAGCGATCGAATCGAGCGAGAGTGAAACAGCTGATTTGTCAAATGTGTGTGAACGCGAAAATCGAAATAAGATTGCGACTATGATTAAACAGTACAAGCCGGAAAAACTTCGCGAAGTGGGAGTCGGCATGACGATTATTTTGAAGGACCATATACCGATCGCAAACCAAAAACAAGAATCAGTCGTTGGGTAACGAGAAGTCGCGATAGAAAGAGTCGAGAATGCGAATAGCTCAAAACGTTTTCACGAAAGGTTTCTTTTATCATTAACCGTAATAAAGTTATTTCGTTCTTTGTTTTTCTACGTATTGATCCCGAGTTCGTTATTATTCTCGCATCCGTTCCACCACCAACAGGAACAAACAACTAATATTCCATATTATTAATATTATTTTTTCGCACAACTGTCGAACACCGGTCATTCGCTGCCAGATCATTTGATCGAGAAAGACAGCAAAATGTGGCGATGATCTTTCGACGGTTGTTCAATACAGTTGAACTGCTGAGCATTTTCCGAATTTTGTTTGGCGTTTTTCAATATATTGTCCTTTTTCAGAGCACTTATCACGACCTTCAACACCTGGGACTATTTGATATGTACTATTCTTATTCCTTCGAATAAAGCTTCATTTCAGCTCCCCTCCCCCTTGAGCATTCAAACTGTTAATTTTCCTGATGATATGTCACGTCAGCATTGACCAGAATCTCTCAACGTCACAGTCGTTGTCAGCTGTGATTGCCGTCAGCTCAAACAACAAGATGATCGTTGCAGCAGCATGATAACGACGCAGGTTCACACACCACGTTTCTGTTCTATTGTCTCGATTTAACAACCTGTATTTTACCCAATTTTTCAATTTTTTTTCTCAACGAATATTATCCGCAAACGAAATGTAAAAACTGGTCTGTGTTTAGAATTAAATAAGCTTTCTTAAAAAAGTAAAAAACAACTTTTTCTTTTTATGTTCTAATTAAAATTTTGCACCGGCGAAAACTATGTGCCCTATATTAACGCCATATTTAAAAAAAAAAAAGCGAAAAAAGCTACTCAAATTACGATTTTTACATATCCCGATATCACCGCGTTAAACCCTCAAATAAATAGCGTCCGCTTTATAATTGTCACACTGTATATGCGCAAGAGAATATGGAATTTCTTGAAAAAAGAAGAACACGAGATGTCGCTTGAAATCAATCATCAATGAATCAATCAATGAATGGTTGCAAATAAGACTATCTATACAGCCTGTCCCATAATGGTCGACCGACCTCTGAGGGGTGGGTAGATGGGGTGATTCTGGACCGAAAAGTCCTCTTCCATTTTTTCCTCCAACGCCCCTCTGATTAGATATTAATTAATTAAGTTCAGCCAATAGGACGCGTCGAATAAGCGGGCTACACGGCGAGTAGTGGTGTGCGTGCAAGCATAGCAGCCTTGGAAGCGTGCGTGTGAAGCGCGAAGGACTTCGATAGTGTGGAACGACGAACGTTGCCAAAAACATGAATAGAGCGAGGTGGTGTAAGTGAGGGCGCATTAATGTAAGGAGGAACGATAAAAACTGATTGCGTTTGCAATCAGTTTTCGAATTAATTGTTAAATACAATGAAAAAAGATGTCGATGATTTTGAATCACGACTGGACGAAAATACAATTTTTGATTAATTTTTTGGAATTACGATTTACGAAGCTTCTCAAATCATTTAGTGCTGGTTTGGAAAAAAATATTTTTGGAAAAAATCTTTATTGCGTTTTAGAGAAAAATGTTGATTCTTCAATTTGTTTGAAAATCAAATGCTATTTCCGATTGAATATTTTAGCAATACAATGAAATTGAACTTTTCGAACTTTGCTCATTGCAATTAGAACAAAAATATTGCGATTACATTCAATAAAAAAATCAACATTTCAAATCGTTTAGATTTCAAGGAAAAAAGCATTAATAATACTGTTTAATAACAGTGGCAGGAAGTTTGAAAAAAAGTTGATGATGATTCGAGCGTCACGCAAGTATTGCTTGCGGACACTACTCGGATGGGTGACCGCTCGATTCCAGGGGGGGGGGGGGGGATTAATAAAAAAAGTCAATATTTAAAAGCGTTCATGTTATTTGAAGAAAAAATTCATTGTTAACACTGTTTAATAACAGTGGCATGAAGTTAGAAAAAAAGTTGATGACTTAAGCGTCGCACGAGTATTGCTTGCGGACACTACTCGGATGGGTGACCGCTCGATTCCGGGGGGAGGGAGAATAAATTAAAAAAGTCATTATTTCAAATTGTTTATATTTATTTATGAAAAAAACACTATTTGCACTATTTAATAACAGTGGCATGAAGTGAAAAAAAGTTGATGATGACTCGAGCGTCGCGCGAGCTTATCGTATTGCATGCGGATACTACTCGGATGGGTGACCGCTTGTGGATTTCAGAAAGTACAGTAAACATTTTCAAATATTATTTGAATGCAATTACAAAAAAATTGCGTCGAACGAATTTCATCTTGTATCATTACAATTAATTCGTTTAGAGTTGAAAGTAATTACATCCCGGCGTTAGCGATCGGGGATCGAGACCTAATAATTTTTTTATTTTTTTTGTTTTCACAGCATATAAGTGTCATTTAAACAGTGCTTATCAGTGCTTTTTTCAATAACTTCACGTGAACAACGTGAAGAATTGTATTTTTTAACTCAATTTTTTTTTCATTTTCGAGCGGTCACCCATCCGAGTAGTGTCCGCATGCAATAAGATAAGCTCGCGCGACGCTCGAGTCATCAACTTTTTTAATAACTTGATACCACTGTTATTAAACAGTGAAAATAATGCATTTTTTCTGAAAATAATATAAACGATTTGAACTATTAATTTTTTTCATTAATCCCACGCCCCTTGGAATCGAGCGGTCACCCATCCGAGTAGTGTCCGCAAGCAATACTCGCGTGACACTCGAATCATCATCAACTTTTTTTCAAACTTCCTGCCACTGTTATTAAACAGTATTATTAATGCTTTTTTCCTTGAAATCTAAACCATTTGAAATGTTGATTTCTTTATTGAATGTAATCGCAATATTTTTGTTCTAATTGCAATGAGCAAAGTTCGAAAAGTTCAATTTCATTGTATTGCTAAAATATTCAATCGGAAATAGCATTTGATTTTCAAACAAATTGAAGTGTTTTTTGCGTGATCTGGTGTAGGTCGAACAAGCGTGCGCACTGAGTCGCCGATGGTAAAAAATATTGCGCTTTATTTAAAAGTAGGGACAATTAAAAGTACTTATGGTTGGATAATGCGAAACCCACCCGAGTGAGTGTTTCCCACGAGACAGAATGAGGAAAGACGAAGACCCGAGTGAGAAAATGGCCTAGGGCCACGCGAGCGTCTACGCACGAGAAGGATCCACCGAGATCTCGGCGATCTTCCCGAAAACCCGATTAATTTCCCGATGAGTTTAACTGGACGTTGATTTGAGATTTGCTGAGCCGATGAGTTTAATGAGAATTACACTTAGATATCAGTGTGGAGAAACGTAGCCCGAAAATGTGCTCGCGATAAACGACGCGTGTGGTCGGTGAGAAGGCTGGAGAAAGAAAGAGGAAGAGGAAGGGTCAAGCCGCTCGATGATACGATCGATATTGAGCATTTTCCCGAAGACAGGCGACGTCAACGGCGAAAGTGAAAATTAATGCCTCGGGGCGTGCGTTGCCCTGACCCGCGCGAATTATGAAAATTAACTCAGGAATTAATGCGTAATTCCTGAACATTCTCCCCGCCATCGGCAGCCGTGCTGTCGATTGTATGATTCCCGGATGAGATCGGCAAGACCGCCAGTCTGGTGATTGGCCGTTGAAGAGTTGATGTAGCCGTTCGGATCGTGACTACCCGTGTGAGTCCGTCTTGTCCCGGATGAAGAGCTGTAACCCGCGCCAGGGGCCACTTGGAAGGTGGCAGCCTCTCGTCGGTCAACAGCACCAGAGATCCGACTCGAATCTCATGAGATGAATGGTGCCATTTTGAGATTGCTTGCTGTTGCTGCAGATAGCCCCGTGATCAACGAGCCCAGAAACATTGAACCCGTTGCTGAATGAGCTGCCATCGTGAGAGCCTGACTGTATTGAGATCCTCGAGTGAAGGCTCTGGGATTGACGTAAGAACCTCCCCGATGAGAAAGTGTCCCGGTGTGAGCGCTGACAGATCTTCCGGATCGTCAGTCAGTGGTTCGAGTGGACGAGAGTTGAGTACGGCCTCAACTTGTATCAGAAGAGTCGTAAATTCTTCGAACGTGAGGACCGACTCTCCAATCGTCTGCCGAAGATGATGTTTGACCGATTTGACGGCCGCTTCCCATTTCCCGCCCATATGAGGAGCACCCGGAGGATTGAAAACCCATTGAGTACCGTCGTTCGCCATTAGCTGAGAGAGAGTTTCCGATTCCCGAGTTCCACTTGAGAAGAGACGTCGAAGTTCAGCGGCTGCCCCATGAAAATTTGTCCCGTTGTCACTGTACAGTGTGTGACAAATGCCCCGACGTCCGGTAAATCGGCGGAACGCCGCGATGAATGCTTCAGAGGTCAAGTCTGAAACAAGCTCGAGATGCAGCGCTGAAGTTGAGAAGCATACGAAGATGCACAACCAGCCCTTTTGAGATCGCGTCCCGCGTCCTCGTTTTGGACCGATTTTGAGAAATACTGGTCCCGCGTAATCGACCCCGGTGAAGAGGAATGGACGAGACGGTGTCGCCCGAGTGAGAGGCAACTGACCCATGAGTTGCTGAGCCTTGAGTCCTCTCTGACGAGCGCACGTAACGCATCGTAAGATGTAGGAGCGAACTGGAACCCGCCCGCCGATGATCCAGTAGCCCGTTCGCAGATATGCCAGTGTGCTCTGAGTCCCGCCGTGAAATGTCCGTTGATGAGCATGTGCGATGAGGAGTCGTGTGAATCCCGAGTCCCGTGGTAGGATGATGGCGTGTTTGCTCTCAGGTTGCAAGGCTAAGTGCCTCAGCCGCCCGCCTACTCTCAGAATCCCGTGAGCGTCGATGAAAGCCGTTAATCGCGTGAGAGGATGCGATTTCGGTAGAGTCCCTGCTGCCGTGAGAATTTTGAGCTCCGCCATGAAATAACATGCCTGTGTGACTTTCGCCCAGTAAAGTCGTGAGTTCTCCAGGTCTCCCGTCGAAATGTACGACCCCGCCGTCCCGTGGTTTCGCTTGCGGAGTGTTGTAAGTACTCTGAAGCATAATGATGTGATTCTCAACAACCGCTTGAGAGATGAATACCGATGTACGAGATCCCAAATGACCTGAGAGTTTGTTGAGATCGTGAGGGTGAGACCTGGCCGCTCCTCGAGCGTTGCTGCGTTGTCAATTCCGCCCCGTTGAGACGGCCAATGGAGGTGAGACTTAGTTAACCAGTGAGGCCCGTCCCACCATAATGAATGTCGCTCGAGCTGAGAAACGGTTAACCCTCTTGATGCACAATCCGCTGGATTGTCCCGACCCGAAATGAATCTCCATTGTCCATGAGGAAGGAGCTCTTGAGCCGATGAGACCCGATTCCGAACGAACTCTTTCCATCGGGAAGGATGGTTCGTTACCCATGTGAGTGTGACGGTAGAATCCGTCCAAAGAAACACCTGTGAATTCGATATTTCGAGAGTATCTTGCACGTATCGTGTGAGTTTGACCAGGAGAAGCGGTGCTGATAATTCCAACCGTGGAATTGTGAGACGCTTGATAGGCGCGACCTTTGTTTTAGCGCATACCATAACAACCCGTGTCGTTATGCCCGGGCCCGAGACCCGAAGGTAAACAACAGCACCCATTGCCAATTGCGAGGCGTCGGAGAACCCGTGTATCTCCACCGAGACTTGAGACGCCAGATGGATCCATCTCGGCACCGCAATGTTGCCGAGACCTGCCAATTCCCGCCGAAAGTTGACCCAAATGCCAACGACATGAGTTGAGACCTCGTCATCCCAAGAGAGTTTCTCAAGCCACAGGTTTTGTATCAAGATCTTCGCCCGAATCACGACCGGTGCAAGAAATCCTAGTGGATCGTACAATTGGGCGATCTCCGACAGAATAACCCGTTTTGTTATCTTACTCCCCGATGAGTAAGGCACCGTCGTGAATTTGAAAACGTCCTGGTCTGGACGCCATGTGAGCCCGAGTACTTTGGTCTCGCAATCCTTGAATAGGTGAATGCTCTCCGTGCTGATGTTTTCCCCGATTGAGGTGAGAAGTTCCGGTGAGTTGCTCTGCCACTTCGCCAGTGGAAAGCCTCCCGCTCGACATATTCCCGTGACGTGATGAGCTTGTTCGACGAGCTCAGAGAAATGATCCGCTCCCCCGTAAATATCGTCGACGTATCGACCCTTTATAAGAGGATCGACAGCCTTCGGATATTTCGAGCCCTCGTCCTCTACAAGCTGCAACAGAACCCGTACAGCAAGGAAGGGCGCTGGGCGAGTCCCGTATGTGACCGTCGTAAGACAGTAAGGTACTGTCTTCCCGTGATCGTCGATCCACAGAATTCGTTGTAGATCCCAATCGTCCCGATGAACCCGAATTTGACGAAACATTTTCGTTATATCCGTAGCGAAAATGACCCGATGTCGTCGAACCCATAAGAGAATATCCGAGATGTCCCGTTGTAATTTGGCTCCCGTGTGCAAGATGTCGTTGAGCGATATCCCCGATCCCGTATCGTTCGACCCGTTGAACACGACCCTCAGCTTGGTCGTTGTGCTCGATTCTTTCACGACCCCGTGGTGAGGTAGATAATACACCGAAGAGTTGTGACATGTGAGCGATGAAGCTCGTTCCATGTGAGACTGGTCTTCATATTCCTTGAGGAATTCCGAATAGAGTTTCCTATACGATAGGTCCCGAGAAAGTCGTCGTAATGTCCGTTGTAGACATTGAGCGGCCCGTCCGTACGAGTCCCCGAGTTGACTCGCAGACGACTTGAGAGGCAACCGAACGATATACCGACCCGTTGAATCCCGATAGTGAGTGGCAGCAAAATGAGACTCACATTCCTACTCGTCAGGCGTAAATTGAAGAGCAGGAGTCGTAGGAGTTTCCTCTTGAATCCAAAATTTAGTGAGAAGGTCCTGCACTGCCGACTGTTCTCGATCTATAGAGAGATGATGCATGAGAATCGAATGAGTTGATTGATTTGTTACAGGACCGAGAATAATCCACCCGAAAATAGTATTTTGAGCAATGGGGGACCCGCCGTCTCCCTTCCGAACATCTGAGAGAATGAGTTGAGCGTATGCGTCCGCTCCCAAAATGAAGTCCACATCCCGAGGTGTGAGGAATTCTGGATCTGCTAACTGCAGTCCATCCAAATGAGCCCAGTTATGATGAGTGAGTGAGAAGGATGGGAGGATAGGCATTAGCTTTGGTAACACGAACGCTCTTATCGTTAGTGAGTGAATAGGTATATTTATTGAGCAAAGTGTGCAGGTTACTGCGCCCCGAGTCTTTCCGGAGTGAATCTCGCCGATCCCGATGATAGGGAGCGTTGAGCTATCCCGTGGTAGTTGAAGGCGACGTGCTAGCCTCTCAGAAATGAGAGTGAGTTCAGATCCGTTGTCGACGAGCACGCGCACTCTGTGAGTAACCCCCGAAGAGAGTAAGATATCCGCTTGACTCGTGGCGAGAAGAGTAGTGCTCCCCGCGAGCGTTGATGCGATCGAGCCCGAGAGAGCCAATGCCTGCTCATATCATTTCCGTGAGCTAGCTTCCGCTGAGACGCCCGTTGAACCCGGTCGAGTGGCCGTGGACGACGCTGCTGATGGTGGAGATGCTCCCGCTGAGCCCGTTGTTGAGGCTTGGTCCCCGAATTTGGACCACCAGGTATGAATCATCGTGTGATGCTTCCTGTCACACTTCTTGCAGCGTGTCGTCCCCTGGCACTCTGCCACGCTGTGCTTCCCCAAGCAATTGAAGCACAGCTTCTGCCTCATCACTTCGTCCCGCCGAGCCTCGTGTGACAAACGCCGGAAGCCCGGGCAAGACACGATGTAATTGCGCACCCTTGCTGATGATGATGAAGCTGACCCCGTCGTGACCGCTGTGATCACCGTATGTACCCGAGAGGCTGCGTTTGATGTCCGACCAGTCGTCGTAGCCGCCCGTTGAGAATAGGGATCGCTCCCCGCCATTTTGGGCCGTGCTTGCGAAGCATCGACCTGTTCGAGAGCCCGAGCCCGATTGGTGAGAAAGACCCGCAGGTCTGAGAGAGAAGGCGGCTCGTCCGACTGTCCCGCTTTGATCTCCCACGCTTCCCGAAGACGAGCATCCAGTCGCCGTGAGACGACATGGACGATAACCCAGTCACATTGACGTACTGGAGCCCCCAGTGACTCGAGTGCGTTATAGGCTGCCTTGAGAGAATGCAGCAGTGAATGGAGATCCTGAGCTGAGCGAGGTGAGACGGTGGCCGAGCTGAGCAGAACATCTAGGTGAGCTGTAACCAAAGCCCGCTTATTATTGTACCGATCCATGAGCGTATTCCATGCAGTGTTGAGAGCATCCCCGCTGAGAGGCAAACTTGAGATGAGCTTTGCTGCTTCGCCTGACACCGCCGTGAGGAGATAGTGCATCCTCTCGACGTCGGTGACTTGAGAATTGTCCCGAACCAAGGCGGTGAACATGTCCCGGAACGGAGCCCACTGTGAGTAATCCCCGGAAAATTTCGGCAATGAAATCTCTGGCAACGGAGGACGCCCGGTCGTTACCTCCGATGACCTGCCCGACTGAGACGCCGTCTGAGCAGTGTCCGTAACGTGATGAGCTGCCCGAATTTGTGCCACCCGTTGGCAAATCTCGACCCGAAAAGTAAAGGCTTGCTTGTACTTCTCGTGGAGCATGTACGATTGTACATGTGGGTCGCCCGAATGTTGAGAGAGTAACTCGTCGTGGACAGGCGCGGACATCTGCCACACGTCGAGAGCTGCCTGTTTGGCCTCCTCGGCCTCCTCCAATGAGAACTGCTCCAAAGAGTCCCGTCCCAAACGCGCGAATAAATCCCGAAGGAGTGAGATTCTGGCTTCCTGAGTGGCGACCGTATAATAGGCAGTGGTCAACCCCAACGATGCCGCTGCCTTTTCCCGCGATGGTATCGCCGGCTCCCGATGTGCTGGTGAGGAGGCCCGCGAAGTAGCCTTTTGGCCCGATGGTGACCTGTCCCGCAATGTAGAGCCAGACCCGCCTTGAGCCCTTTCCCGTGGTCGAGACGATGAGCTAGGCTCGACCTTGAGCCTCATCCCCCTTGAGTCCTCAGAGACGGTGAGACCCTCGGCTCCGGTCGGATGCTCCGAAGCCTCATTGAACTCGTCGTCGTCAGCCATTCCGGCTCACGACGTCGTTTCTGATGAGTCCGCAAAACTACTCGATTGCGAAACTAACCCGCTGAGAAAAGTCCGAGAACCACGCGCGAAATGTTCGAGAGAATATGACCCGATGAGATAAAGTTCGAAAACCACTCGCGAAATGTTCGAGAAAAATAACCCGATGAGCTAAAGTCCGAATAACACTCGCGAAATGTTCGAGAGAATGTGACCCGATGACGATTGATAAGTGCCCGACGAAAATGTCCGTTCGTCGCTTTCGAATGGTGTGCGAGCACCGACGGATGAGAAGAAATTGTTCCTTACTCACCGAATGATATTGCACGTTATAACGAGCACTGCCGTACGATGATCTACGCGTCCTGAGAGTGAGTGAGACCAACTGTGGTCCTGAGCTGAGCGAGTGCGATGGACGCTCGACGAAAGATCGAGAGTCGAGTTGTCGCCTATGCTGCGCGTGAGTGTGAGAGAGTCGGAGCGAAAACACTGAGCGAGCCCGACGCGTAGACCGAATGAGAGAGAGAACACGATAGACGCTTGCTTGTAAGCCCGAGCGGCAAGCAGCCCATGCGTCGCGAGAGAGTGAGAGATCCGAATGAGTGAGAGAGTACGAACTAGCCCGAGCGCTCACAAAGCCCGAGAGATTTGACTGAGCGCGAGAGAGAGAGAGAGAGAGCAAATGAGCCGCTAGTTGTGTACACGCGCACAGAGTTAGAGATCGAGACAATGAACGCCCGAACCGACGCTTGGAGACGATTCTCGAACGACGCACTTGAGAGCTTCTCGTGAAAAAGACTACTGAATAAGTCCCGAACTGCCCGCGCACTGAGAACCCGATGATTTTTCGCACTTCTCGCACCACAACACTTCGCGACAGAGCACGGCGCCTCAACCAAATCCGGCTCGAAGGACCAAAATGTTTTTTGCGTGATCTCGTGCAGGTCGAACAAGCGTGCGCACTGAGTCGCCGATGGTAAAAAATATTGAGCTTTATTTAAAAGTAGGGACAATTAAAAGTACTTATGGTTGGATAATGCGAAACCCGCCCGAGTGAGTGTTTCCCACGAGACAGAATGAGGAAAGACGAAGACCCGAGTGAGAAAATGGCCTAGGGCCACGCGAGCGTCTACGCACGAGAAAGATCCACCGAGATCTCGGCGATCTTCCCGAAAACCCGATTAATTTCCCGATGAGATTAACTGGACGTTGATTTGATATTTGCTGAGCCGATGAGTTTAATGAGAATTACACTTAGATATCAGTGTGGAGAAACGTAGCCCGAAAATGTGCTCGCGATAAACGACGCGTGTGGTCGGTGAGAAGGCCGGAGAAAGAAAGAGGAAGAGGAAGGGTCAAGCCGCTCAATGATACGATCGATATTGAGCATTTTCCCGAAGACAGGCGACGTCAACGGCGGAAGTGAAAATTAATGCCTCGGGGCGTGCGTTGCCCTGACCCGCGCGAATTATGAAAATTAACTCAGGAATTAATGCGTAATTCCTGAACATGAAGAATCAACATTTTTCTCTAAAATGCAATAAAAATTTGTTCCAAAAATATTTTTTTCAAAGCCAGAACTAAATGATTTGACAAGCTTCGTAAATCGTAATTCCAAAAAATTAATCAAAAATTGTATTTTCGTCCAGTCGTGATTCAAAATCATCGACATTTTTTTCATCGCATTTAACAATTAATTCGAAAACTGATTGCAAACGCAATCAGTTTTTATTGTTCCTCCTTACATTGTTGCGCCTTCACTAACACTACCTCGCTCTATTCATGTTTTTGGCAACGTTCGACGTTCCACACTCTCTCACACCAACGCACGCACACTATCGAAGTCCTTCGCGCTTTACACGCACGCTTCCAAGGCTGCTACGCTTGCACGCACACCACTACTCGCCGTGTAGCCCGCTTATCCGACGCGTCCTATTGGCTGAACGTAATTAATTAATATCTAATCAGAGGGGCGTCGAAGGAAAAAATGGAAGAGGACTTTTCGGTCCAGAATCACCCCATCTACCCACCCCTCCGAGGTCGGTCAACCATTATGGGACAGGCTGTATATCGCAACTGATAAATAGAAATGTGGAGACACTAATTCATCTGGATGTTGTCCACGAACGTCCGGTTAATATAGAAGATCATTTTGACGTTTTCGAAAGTGATCTATAATACCATCTGGATCATAGTTGATGTTGCTTGTCAATAGAGGAACACTTTTTGAAGTTGAAAACACTTTTATTCAGAAGGAGACAGCGTTTGGTCGTTTTCACTGTTTCTACAAGGCGACATCGTCACTTAAAAATCTCAAGAATTATATTTGATAGTTTCAGCCAAGAAGTACAATAAAATTCATAGAAATATTTTTTAAGGAAGAACATCAGGGTTTTGAGGGGTGAGGTAGGCGGAAGGAAAAATTAAAGGTGCCGACGTTTTCAGCCAACCTACGAAAAAAATAGCAGATAGACCGAACTTATATTTAAACTAGCGGACCCGACAGACGTTGTCCTGTGCACACGTCTTTATAATTCGAAAATTAATTGAATAAACAATTTGAATTGGACCGAATTGTAAATCTAAACCATTCTCGAATCTCCTTAAACACACACAAAAAATTGCATTAAAATCGGTTCGGCCGTTTAGGTGGAGTTCAGTGACAAACACACGCACAGCAGAAATATATATACAGTGTGACAATTATAAAGTGGACGCTATTTATTTGAGGGTTTAACGCAGTGATATCAGGATATGTAAAAATCGAAATTTAAGTAACTTTTTCTGCTTTCTTCGAAAAAAAATACGGCGTTATTGTAGGCCACATAGTTTTCGCTGGCGGAAAATGTAAATTGGAAAATGAAAAGAAAAAGTTGTTTTTTATTTTTTTTGAAGAAAGCTTATTTAATACTAAATACAGACCAGTTTTTACATTTGGTTTGCGGATAATATTCGTTGAGAAAAAAAATAACAAAATTCGATAAAATACAGGTTTTCAAATCGAGATAATAGAACAGAACTGTAGTGCGTGAACTTGCATCGTTATCATGCTGCTGCAATGATCGTCTTGTCGTCTGCGCTGACGGCGATCACAGCTGATGACGATTGTAAGGTTGAGAGATCCCGGGTAATGCTGACATGACATATCATCAGGAAAATTGATAGTTCGAATACTCAAAGGGGGAAGGCGTGAAATGAAGTTTTGATTCGAAGGAACAAGAATAATACATTGAAAAAAGCCAAAAGAATGTCGGAAAATGCTCGGCAGTTTATCTGCATTGAGCAACCATCGAAGGAACATCGCCACATTCTGCTGTCTTTCTCGACCAAATGATGTGGCGGCGAATGATCGGTGTTCGACAGTTGTGCGAAAAAATAATACGAATAATTAACAATTGACTAATAGTTTCAATTGGTTGAATAATAAATTAACTTATTGATTAATCATGAAATAATTGTCAAACACTTCAATAGAATGAATAAATTATGGAACGATCTTTTTTCAACTGGAGCAGCACTCTAAAACAATGCCGTGACTTCCAAGCTGCATTTTCCAGAATGCTTTTAATCAAATATATTTTTTCTAATTAACCACGAGTTGTGCTTTGGTAAAAAAAAATGATTCCGTTTTTCTAACAGTTCATACGACTTCTCACATGTGTTCTTGACACTGCACAACTCGTTGCAGCGATCGTTGCAGCAGCATGAAAACGATGCAAGTTCACACACCACGGTTCTGTTCTATTGTCTCGATTTGAAAACCTGTATTTTACCCAATTTTGTTATTTTTTCTCTCAACGAATATTATCCGCAAACGAAATGTACAAACTGGTCTGTGTTTAGAATTAAATATGCTTTTTTTAAAAAAAATAAAAAACAACTTTTTCTTTTCATTTCCCAATTTACATTTTCCGCCAACGAAAACTATGGGTCCTACATTAACGCTGTATTTTTTTTCGAAGAAAGCGGAAAAAGTTAATTAAATTACGATTTTCAGATATCCCAATATCACCGCGTTAAACCCTCAAATAAATAGCGTCCACTTTATAATTGTCACACTGTATAAAGATTGGTGTTTGCCAATGGAATATTTTTTTATTTAACTTCTTCTGTATTCTCTTTACGTCAGACAACTGGTTAATTTTTTTTTTCATAATAATATATTTTTCATTAGTTACATTTTATAACGTAAATGTGACAACGCTGTTTTTTTTATTCCACCATTCGTATACCTGGTGTAGTAGATTACTAACCTTCCGATGCAACCTCCAAAAATGCATCTGAATTTGTTGCCATATCTTCAAAATTCTGTAATAACTGAGTGTTGTTTTTCTCGTCGAAATTCACAAGCATCCAACCATTTCGTTGGAAAGGAACATCAGTGAGTGAGAAATATTATAAGACGATGCTTCAACGTCAAGAAAATGGGCGAAGACGAAAACAAGAGCGCGATGTCGGTATGGCCGATCGTCAACAAGAAGACGAGATTCACGAAGACGACGAAAGAAACGAGCCACCCATGAACGAAGAAAATCACGTCGAATTTCAGCTACAATTTCTCGTAAAAGGAGAAAAAATAGTAGATTTGGCTTATTTGGCTGAAGCGTTACAGTGTTCGTGCTGTAAAGAATCACTGCTGTTAAAGGATGTCAAGAGAGAAATCCGCAAGGGATGCAAATCGAACCTCCATATTGAGTGTCATTCGTGCCTACTCGTCAATAAGGTATCAACTGGCAAACAATGCGAAAATAAGAATCAAAATTCTCACTTCCAGTTGAATTACAAAATTGCAATGGGTATTTGTATTTTTATTTCTTACTATATTTTCCTCAATATCGCAACTACCCAATATCCTTATAAATTTTCCATTTTCAGGTTTGGTGAACGCTGGAATTCCTTTTCAAAGCTTCGATAAGTTTTGCGGATGCATTGATATCCCATCGATGAGCAGGAATACATACAAGTATTACGAAAAGCTCGTAGGAGAAAAAGTAGAAGAAGTGGCCACGGAGAGTTGCGGTAGAGCAATAGAAGTAGAGAAAGAAGAGACGTTAAAAACATTGATAAATTAGAGGCGATTTTGTAAGCTCTCTAATAATTACATTTACCTTCTTCGAATACTCGGCATCGGCATACATGGCATCAGAAATTTTACCACATTGATGGATCTAACCTCAACTTATTACGGAATCCTGAAAACGCTGCATATTCTTGTAAAAACGGTATATGAGACTGTTATCCGAAAAGCAGGCGCCGGAGAAAAGAAAAAAGTTTTGGAAGCGGAAAATCGCGCGGATATACTCACGGTGTCTGGTGATGGATCCTGGTCAAAACGGGGTTTTACTCCGCGCATGGGTATCGTGTCTGTGATTGGCAAATACATCAATAAAGTCTTGCACGTTGCTGTTCGATCAAGCTTTTGCAGAGCTTATTCAGTTTGAAAGGGAAAAGAGAACACGATCGAATACGATGTATGGTATGCGACGCACGAACCGGGGTGCAACGTGAATCACGAAGGCAGCGCTGGCACAATGGAGGTTGATGGCATGATCGAAATTTTCAAGAGATCTGAAGAAGTATACAATGCAAAATATGGATACTTTATTGGAGATGGAGATACAAAGACCTTCAAGATGTTAGAAGCCAAGCCTTACGGCGACGATTTCACAGTAAAAAAAAAGAATGCGTTCTGCACGTCAAAAAACGTGTTTACAATAGGAGAAACGAAGCGAGAAAAAGGTTGATACAATTGAAGAATGTCAAGAAGCAAATTGCCGACAAGCAAGTTTTCGAGTATTTCGAAAGGAAAAACAAATACAACACAAAAACTTGCTGCCGAACCAAAAAAAGCGCAATTGACACTAAAGTTGTTAAGATATCTTTCGGAATATTATGGCTTAGCAGTTCGTCGAAACTCCCATTCCATTGAGAACATGAGGAACGCAATATGGGCGACGTTTTCTCACAAAATCTTAACTGATGAGAATCCCCAGCACCAGTATTGTCCTTCGGGAGGAGATTCATGGTGCAAATGGCGCATAACTGAAGCCAATGGATTCAAGGAAAAATATTCTCATCCACCAGCGCTCGATAACGATGTCCAAGAGGTTTTGAAGCCAATTTATGAAGATTTGACCACCGGCGATTTGTTAGAGAGATGTACGGGCGTAAACACTCAAAATAACAATGAGAGTTTCAATTATTACGCGTGGCAACTCGCTCCCAATCATATATTCTGTGGGAAGCAAACTATAGAAATGGCGACGCATTGTACGCACCTGTACGTTCCACCTGTACGTTCAACAAAGGGTTCGATCCAATTTTAAAACTCATGGAGACAATGGGCTGCACCATAGGGCCGATAGCCGCAGACTTTGCTGCGAAATATAAGGCGGAGCGCATCCAAATTACAGAACGCCGAAGCTCTCTGGACAGCAAAGAAGCCAGGACAACTCGTCGAAACGAAATTTCAGCCGAAAATTACCAGTTCAAGGAAGCGGAAGGGATATTGTATGGACCTGGCATCGCCGATTGATCGTGAGTCAATGATTTATCTAAAGTTTTCTAACTTCAATCTTTAAACGCGTTTTTCTCGGAATGGTGTTTTTCAAAACGGTGTCCACTCTCAAAGGAAGAGTTTTGAAGATATCTATTTCCAATTTTGAGAGAACATTTTTAACGTCATTCTCTATCGCGCTATGGAAGCTTTTTTTTTAAATCTTCCTTTTTTTTTACGAAAAACTGTCGAAAAAAGGGCCAAATTTGAAACCTTTTGTTCAAACCGCCGCCATTTTGTCAAATTTAAAAAAGAAACCTCCATAGCGCGATAGCGACTTTCCTACAGATTAATAATCTTTTTGAAATTTTTGTTTCAGATCAAAATTGTGGCCGCAATCGTAGACATCGCACAGGACCTTTCTTTTTTACGTGTCATTTCAACAATTTATTTAATTATTATATACTTAATAAATGAACGTAAAAAAATCATTTTGTATTCGGCATGAATGTATTTATTTATAAAAAAAACCAGACCGATTAGTTTATTATAACATTAAAAAAAAATCGCGAAAATCAGTGATTTTTCGAAGGGTCACACTGAGACGATTCCTTATCAGAAATGTCAAAATCACCTGTTTCAAATTTATTGAACTATCTTCTGCATGTCCTATCAGAAACTATACCTTCACCAAACACTTTCGATAAATTTCTACATGCTTCTGTAGCATTACTTCCTTGTTGAAATTCGTATAAAATACAGTGACGTCAATGAACTTTATCAGTAGCCATGGATAATCTAACGATGCACACTTAAGACCAACGTGAATCAACTTTTTTATGTTCATATCTTTAAATTTGTAACGTTGCAACAATATAATACATCGTAAAAACAAGTCTTGACACTTCTCAACATTTTTGGTCGACGCACAAAATCATTACATTGTAATAAAAACTCGCAACATTATAATACATTGTAATATATTTGTTGAACCTTCGTCAATACTGTATTACAATGTTGCACGATACACCAAACGATTGAGCATCGACATGGAAGACGTTTTTGTATGCAATATTGTAACATATTCCATCATTTCCATTAATCAATGGACGAACTACACACAGCTGCAATGCTGTGTACTCTTCTATCGCATGACATGGTTCGCTGAGACCTCTCTGTCGCATGTATTCACTTGCAGCAATATTTCACTTTTTAAAACTCGACAACCGGAATTCAGGACTCATTTTTCGCAGACAACCCTATACCACCGTGTTCGTAATGAAATAATCGTTATTTTAATTTATTTTTATTCATTATCCAGACCGGTGCAAGTTACTAGTATATCGATTTACCTGTTTATATCTGCCTACCCAAGAGTTGTGACGGAAAAAAAATAGTCAACCTAACGTTTGCATATTCTATGGGCTTCATACTTTTGATTAGTATGCAATTTGTCTATTAACCAAACCAGTGAAATGTTTGAAAAAACAACATTTCAATTGTTAATTAATCATATTCTGGACTTAAATTTTTTAGACAACCCATTTATAATATATTTAGTGACATATTTAATTGAATATAAAATACTTTTCATCCATTAACCAGCTCGGTGAAGGTCATTTTATGGTGGAATTCTATACTATCTGGTTATTCTTTAGCACGTCGGATAGTGACCTCGCGATCTTCGCGTAATCTCGTATAAATTTGCAAAAATAACCAGTCAAATCTAACAAACTCTGGAGGGCTTTCTTATTGCACACTATCAGTGCCAGCCGAAACGTGGAATAATTCGTTTTTCAGATCCAGCATCGAGAACACGCAAGCATGCGCGAGCGCATCGATTCAGCCATCGATCAACGGCATGGGGAACCTGTCTCTTATTATCTTTTTATTCAGCTATCGGTAATCCGCGCATACGCGATATGCTCCGTTTTTCTTTGGCACGATCACTACCGGACTAGAATATTTACTTCGACTTGGACGTATAACCTTCTCGCGCAACCACTCATCGATTTGTGCGTCTAATATCGCTTTTTTTACGGATAGCCACCATCGCGATACTCGTTTTGACACTCATTTGTACTTCTTTCCGCGGGTTATGCTCTTGAATCAACTTCTCGATTTTTTCGCGATAACGACTGTCAATGTCTACTTTCTCCGTTTCGACGTAGTTCACGAGACATTCGCTCAATCCGGCACTGTTTTTTTCGACGTTAACTTACGGATTATCACTCGGCCACCTTCGATACGCACGTCCAACCCTCTCGTCAAATCTTTGCCGAGGAGCATTTCGTGATTCATGGCGGAATCTGGCACCACGTACACGTCACCATTGTATGTTTCACCTTGAATTATCATGTTGGCGCGTATTAGTCCTGCGACTTTTACGGTGACTTTTCCAAAGCCCTGGAAAATTTTCCCTGTCACCTATAACGGCGATTTCCGAACCCTCACAAACTCGGTGTTTTTTAACACGGTCTGTTCCGTCTCCGTATCTATCATCGCCTTTATTGCTGCTCTGTTGATCTCTACTATGATCTCGTCGTCCGTCGCCGTTCGGTTAACCGCGATGAGCACGTTTACACTATTTTTTCTTTGTACTGACGCTTTGCCGGAGTCGCTACACCTGGACGCAATATTAGTCCAGGAGCTGAATACAAAAAATGGTCTTATGGACGAATTCGTGTAGGGCCGATGTCCCTGATGAAGGCGTGATACTTTCCAACCACATATTTTGGGAGGCTTTTTCTTGACACGCGGTCAAAGTTGGCAAAACCATGTTTTTGAGAAACGGCGTCGAACCTATTGATTCCTGGACAAAAAAGTTGAGTAACTATTTGTATTACGACGTCCCCCTCGTCGATACGGGGAGAACGTCAAAATTATCCCGGGAGAGTTTCCCGGTGCGGCGCGTGGGGGGGAGCGTATCAGCTCTCCTGGTGTTGGTTGGGCGCCAGCTCGTGATGAACGAAATCGGTGTGGGCGGGCCCGGTTCGTCCTTCCGAGATATCCCAGGGGCAGTTCTCCGACGCTACGGCTTCTTACCCTGTACCCTGGGCTCTCCCGTCACAATACTCGACGCACCGCTCGCGCAAAGCCAGGTGAAGGGCGGAGGAACGGGGACGGGGGGGGGGGGGGACGCCAAGCAGCGAAGAAAGAAAAAAAAACCTAGAAGTTATACGGCTGTGCCGAGAACCGTGTGACAGGAAAATAGGATTTCGGGGTTTCCGCAGGCGCATCGATAAATACTAAAGTAGAACCGTATTTTACCGCCCAAAATCATACAGAGGGCCGATCAGCGAGAAACGCGCTTGCGCGAAAATATCGATCGGTAGGGCTAGATCCCGAAAAGAGGGAGAAAACGAACGAGCGAGAGAGTTCCTCGTGGGGACGTCTCTCGATACTCCTTATCGATATCTCGTTTCGTAAGGACGTCAACTCGATACTCCTTGTCTAGTCGCGACTAAGACCGTACGCTTATTTTGTCAAGTGTGTCCTGTGTTTCGTTTGAATTAATAATCCACGTACTGTAAGCCGAATTATTTGTCAGTCTTTGACAAATAGTCCGGCAGCGCCTCGAAGATCTCGAGAAATTTTGTCGCCGAAACCACGCTGTGGTACTTTCCTTGACGAAGCCGGAAGACGGCCGGCCGAGATTCGGCTCGAGAGAACGAACAAATAAAGAAACTGAATATTGGGAACGGATTAAGTAAGTCTTGAATAAACTAGCATTTCCTTCTAGAGCATGTGAACTTTTCTTTGGTTCTGCGAATTTCCGGGTCCTCCAATCGTACTCCCCTTGTTGCGAGACTCAAGCTCTCACGTATATTTTTCGAGTGTTAGCCTCGTGTAGCTAACTGGCGCCCAACTTTCAAAGTGAAGTATTTGACGATGAATTAATAGATAATTATTAATGATTTACTAAAATAAGCCAACCAGAGCCCTGCCAGCCCTTGACCCAGGCCGCGGCAGGTGAGGGAAAAGAACTCCCGTCTCATTTGGCGCCCAACGTGGGGCAAGTTGGAAAATTTATATTGAAATAAATAAAATCGTAAAGAAAGTACTTGTAAATTAAAAGAAGTGAAAATTTTGACAAGAAATTATTCAGGATAAATGGTAAAGTCGTAGTTGGTAAAACGAAGTGAGAATTATTTGTCTTGAACATATTTAATGTCCGTCAAATTAGTATATGTTATTATCCGTGAAAAGTGCGAAGTCCTGAAACCCCCATTGTTGAATTATTTATTATTTCTTGTTTCCCAAATATGTTGTGAGTAACGTTTGCGAAATTTAATTGTTCCTATTTATTGAAATTCGATGTTAATCGTTACTTTATTTCGTAACCAAAACGTATTTAAAATAAGCTCACGAAGCATCATAGACAAAATTGTAGTGGCAAAATTTGACAAATTAGTGAACGTAATTTAATAAATTTACGAATTAAGTTCAATTGTGTAAAATATTGGTAAAACGGAAATTTTGTAAATAACCAAGTACAATTTGTTGAAAATAATTCCGGCAAGAATAAGTTGAGACGAAATAAAATTCGTTGAAAGCAATTATGAATAGCGTGTGAGGCCGAAAATATTTCTAAGCGTGCGGTCCATTGTTCTCATCGGCAGCCTTACGCTTGACCAAACTTGTAATGTAAACAACGTAGCGACAAAGCACAAGAGAGGACCCGCTATAAATCTTTTCTCTCGATCTATTAAGCCAAGAAGATAAGTAAATAATGTTTCCACTCTATCTCCACTAACAGCTATCCTAGTGATCTATTTCTCACGAAATTATTCTCTCTTTGTAATACTTGCCGTTTCAAAACAACTCGCTTCGAAATATTTCTTGTCAGTATAAATATCTCTTATGTATTTATTCTCTTAGTACGATCCTTGTTACAAAGAAAACTCTTTCTTTGACTATTTCTTGCTCGACTGATTGTGTCTTGTATGTTTCTATTGTCTATTGTGATCTGCCGAATATTATGCGATACTGAATTTAAATCTACTTGTTACCGAATACACATGTTACACTGCGAATTGGAATTATTTGTCGATAATCAATGGTACTAGGATAAAATATTTTGTGTCATTGAAATAATTTCAGGAAATTAACCAAAATTGGGTTAAATTATCTACAGAAAAAAAAATATGTATATAACAATTTAAAGTGACAATACGACTTAGAATATTAAAATTTTATCCCGAAAGTTTTATCACGCTTATTGGGAAATAAATAAAAGCAAAACCTTGATCAATAATTAGCATTTCGACAATAAAGTCTGTCGATTTTAATTGTTAGTGAAAGAAATTAAATAGCTTTAGCGTTCTGGTCGAGTTCGCTGCGGCAAAATTCAGATTAAGGGAACCGTATGGTCTAGAAATTTGAAAAAATCGATTTTTTTTTTTTTCGATATGTCGAAAGTATAGTATCTCAAGGATATACTGTGAAATTTTCATGCAGAAATTCTCAATATTACAGCTTCTACAGCCCATAACGCAGGTAGAGAGCGGTCCGCGCGCTCCTAACGGGTCTAGCGCTAACCGGTAACCTAATCGGAGCACAGCAGCTGTCCCAATCCTTCTCCGAAAATATATACCTGTATATAGTACATACTATATACCTATATATACTTTTCCCTTCCCCGAAATATACCTATTGTCGAACATTTGTGAGGGAAACGGTCATTTCGCTTTCCCCTGACTTGATCAGTACAACGTTACGTTTTGACGAACCAACATCGAAAATTTTGAAATAAAATATCAGAAAATATGGATAGAAAGCAAGGCCGTAACTCTTCTAGACGACCATCTTCTGTAGGTCGCAAAAGATATTTCAAGGGCAATCGATTCACTATCGAAAATACTACTGATTTTACGAGCACGTCTGCGAAAAAATTAAAAGGCAATGAGGAATTGGAAGTAAACGTTAATCCTACTTTCAATTATTGCATCATCGAATTCAGCATGATATTTTTAACGTTGCAACAGTTGTTGAAGTGTAAAGATTGTAACGGTGCGGTCACTTTTAGCAAAAACGGACAACGTGGTCTAGGATTCAAACTCTCTGTGAAGTGTGAGTGTAAAGAAACTTTTATTTTGTCTTCGCCGTTAATTGATAAGGCATTTGAAATCAACCGTCGACTTGTTCTCGCCCTGAGAATGCTTGGAGTAGGATTTGAAGGCTTGAAAAATTTGTGCGGTCTCATGGATCTTGGACAAGGAATTTGTAAGAGTACATATTACGGCATCGTGGACAATATAAAAATTGCAGCTGAAGCCGTCGCGAAAATCGTTTTCCAAAGAGCATTGAAAGAAGAAGTCGAGTTGAATGTAAAAGCTGGGCGTCCCGCGGATGAACTTTCTGTGTCTGGTGATGGATCGTGGGCGAAACGTGGATTCTCATCGCTTCTCGGTATTGCCTCGTTAATAGGGAAATACAGTAATAAAATTTTAGATGTTGTCGTCAAATGCAGTATATGTCAAGCCTGCTCTCAATGGAAAGGCCAAGAGGATACGATTGAATATGAAGCGTGGTATCGAGAGCATGAAGATCACTGTGACGCAAATCATACCGGAAGTGCTGGCAAAATGGAGGTAGACGGCATCGTGGAAATGTTCAAGAGATCGGAAGAGTTGTACAACGTAAAATACGCGAACTATATCGGAGACGGCGACACGAAAACGTTCAAAGCCTTATACGAAAGTTTCAATGCTTGCGTGTGGCACCTTGCGCCGAAACATCTGTTTGCCGGAAAAAAAATCATTGATATTGCCACTCACATTTCCGCTTGCATATTCAATGAAGGATTCGCATCCCTATTGAAAATAATGGAGACCATGGGCATAACAATCGGGCCACAAGCGGAGCAACTAGCGCAAAACCGAGACGAGCTGCGAGTATCGAGCGCCAACCGTAGGAGCACGGACAACTCCAAAGAGGCTCGGACAGCTCGAAGAAATGAAAGGAGTGAGGAAATCTTGAATTATGAACGTTCCGAAGGAATCCTATATGGTGCCGGAATCGCGGATTAACTGTAAGTATTCAAAATTTGCTCAATTTTTGAAAATATCTGTACCTCAAACTTTAAACTCATTTATCTCGAAACGACTTTTTTCGGCACCGCGCAGGTGAAAACAAAAAAACTATTCAACCGAATCACTTGAAATTTGGATATGTTGTTCACAACATGTATGGCTATCGTCGGGGCTGCAATCATAATTTTATTTAAATAATTTCTTATTGTTTATACTAAAAAACTAGTGAAAAAAACCCGATTTTACGAATTTTTTTTTCAAAAGCGCGCCATTTTGTCAATTTTTAATTTTTTCGATTTGTTCCAGCCCCGACCATAACTGCACTCTTTCTGATTAAGAATCTTCTTGAATTTTGTGTTTCAGATGAGTAGAAGTCTCGGATCGATCTTCACCGTCCGGGTCGGATTTTTCGAGAGGGTCGTCTTCAATGCCAATTATATGATAATAAACACTGTTTTTAAAATTAAAAAAAAAATTTTTTGTATACTTAATAAAGGTAGTAATAAACCCGAAAAGTTAAAACATCGATTTTTTAATTTTTTATGGCAAAAAAAAAATCGTGAAAATAGGTGAAATTTTCGTGCTCTAGACCATACGGTTCCCTTAAAGCAGGCTACCTTCGCCTGAATACTGTGTGCATGGAATAATGGAATAGGACCTCGGTTCTATTTTGTTGGTTTTCGGAACCCCGAGGTAATGATTAATAGGGACAGATGGGGGCATTCGTATTGCGACGTTAGAGGTGAAATTCTTGGATCGTCGCAAGACGGACAGAAGCGAAAGCATTTGCCAAAAATGTTTTCATTAATCAAGAACGAAAGTTAGAGGTTCGAAGGCGATCAGATACCGCCCTAGTTCTAACCATAAACGATGCCAGCTAGCGATCCGCCGAAGTTCCTCCGATGACTCGGCGGGCAGCTTCCGGGAAACCAAAGCTTTTGGGTTCCGGGGGAAGTATGGTTGCAAAGCTGAAACTTAAAGGAATTGACGGAAGGGCACCACCAGGAGTGGAGCCTGCGGCTTAATTTG
>OY390729.1:1726904-1736904 GCA_959613375.1 Heteropelma amictum
GGGTAAACCTGAGAAACCCGAAAGATCGAATGGGGAGATTCATCGTCAGCGAATCCCGGCGAGGGCCTCGATACGCGATGCCGGCGGCCTCGCGTCGCGGTGCACGCGTTCGGGTCCTCAACGCCGGGTCTCGTCGGCGTGCACTTCTCCCCTAGTAGGACGTCGCGACCCGTCGGGCGTCGGTCTACGGCCCGGGTGGGCGCCTGTCACGTGGAGAGTCTCCCTCGGGGGGCCTCGCGCGGCAGACCCCCGGTCGCCCGGCCAGCTGCCCGGCGGTACTCGCACGGTATTGAGCCGCACACGAAATCGAGATGCGTCCGGCCCGCCGCAAGCTTGGCCAGTGAGATTAACCACGGATGCCACGGACCTTGCGCCGTCACCGTGCCTGGCCGGCTGTTGGCCGGCGGTGCACTGGGACCGGCTCGAAGATTGCATTACCGGTCGGCGACGCTACTGCTTTGGGTACTTTCAGGACCCGTCTTGAAACACGGACCAAGGAGTCTAACATGTGCGCGAGTCATTGGGATCTCGAAGCCCAGAGGCGCAATGAAAGTGAAGGTCGGCCCCGCGCCGACCGAGGGAGGATGGTCCGCGTTACGATGCGGTCCCGCACTCCCGGGGCGTCTCGCTCTCATCGCGAGGAGAGGCGCACCCAGAGCGTACACGTTGGGACCCGAAAGATGGTGAACTATGCCTGGTCAGGACGAAGTCAGGGGAAACCCTGATGGAGGTCCGTAGCGATTCTGACGTGCAAATCGATCGTCGGAACTGGGTATAGGGGCGAAAGACTAATCGAACCATCTAGTAGCTGGTTCCCTCCGAAGTTTCCCTCAGGATAGCTGGCACTCGCGTGTTCGTTGAACTTATGCGAGTCTCATCTGGTAAAGCGAATGATTAGAGGCATTGGGGCCGAAACGACCTCAACCTATTCTCAAACTTTAAATGGGTGAGATCTCTGGCTTGCTTGAACGCTGAAGCCACGAGATTTCGGATCAGAGTGCCAAGTGGGCCAATTTTGGTAAGCAGAACTGGCGCTGTGGGATGAACCAAACGCAGAGTTAAGGCGCCCAAGTCGACGCTTATGGGATACCATGAAAGGCGTTGGTTGCTTAAGACAGCAGGACGGTGGCCATGGAAGTCGGAATCCGCTAAGGAGTGTGTAACAACTCACCTGCCGAAGCAACTAGCCCTGAA
This sequence comes from Heteropelma amictum, assembly GCA_959613375.1. Lineage (NCBI taxonomy): Eukaryota > Metazoa > Arthropoda > Insecta > Hymenoptera > Ichneumonidae > Heteropelma > Heteropelma amictum. The sequence goes on from OY390729.1 coordinate 1,728,099, forward strand.
AATGGATGGCGCTGAAGCGTCGGGCCTATACTCTGCCGTCAGCGGCAAGCCGCACGGGGGACCCACGTTCCCCGTCGTGAGGCCCTGACGAGTAGGAGGGTCGCGGCGGTGCGCGCAGAAGGGTCTGGGCGTGAGCCTGCCTGGAGCCGCCGTCGGTGCAGATCTTGGTGGTAGTAGCAAATACTCCAGCGAGGCCCTGGAGGACTGACGTGGAGAAGGGTTTCGTGTGAACAGCCGTTGCACACGAGTCAGTCGATCCTAAGCCCTAGGAGAAATCCTATGTCGATGCGGTGTATCAGTCACGCTGAGTGTGTAATATACATATACTCGCCGAGAGGCGCGCTCACGTTATTACAAGACACACACCCATCGGGCGAAAGGGAATCCGGTTCCTATTCCGGAACCCGGCAGCGGAACCGTATACAATTCGGGCCCTCGCAAGAGAGTTCGTCGGGGTAACCCAAAATGACCTGGAGACGCCGTCGGGAGATCCGGGAAGAGTTTTCTTTTCTGTATAAGCGTTCGAGTTCCCTGGAAACCTCTAGCAGGGAGATAGGGTTTGGAACGCGAAGAGCACCGCAGTTGCGGCGGTGTCCGGATCTTCCCCTCGGACCTTGAAAATCCAGGAGAGGGCCACGTGGAGGTGTCGCGCCGGCTCGTACCCATATCCGCAGCAGGTCTCCAAGGTAAAGAGCCTCTAGTCGATAGACTAATGTAGGTAAGGGAAGTCGGCAAATTGGATCCGTAACTTCGGAATAAGGATTGGCTCTGAGGAGCGGGGCGCGTCGGGCTTGTTAGGGAAGCGGGTTTGGCTAACGTGCCGGGCCTGGGCGAGGTGAACCCGGGCGCCCCCCCAGGGGGCGCGCTCGGCGGGATCCGAGCTCGGTCCCGTGCCTTGGCCTCCCGCGGATCTTCCTTGCTGCGAGGCTTCCTCGGCGGTTTCCGCCGTCTTGGTCGTCCTCTTCGGCCGCCATTCAACGCTCAGCTCAGAACTGGCACGGACTAGGGGAATCCGACTGTCTAATTAAAACAAAGCATTGCGATGGCCCTCGCGGGTGTTGACGCAATGTGATTTCTGCCCAGTGCTCTGAATGTCAACGTGAAGAAATTCAAGCAAGCGCGGGTAAACGGCGGGAGTAACTATGACTCTCACGCCGAGAGTCATGTTATAGCACGCAGGAGCCGTTACGTGGCGCCGCCGATGAGTACCCGTAAGGGGAAACCAATCCTGTCTCTGCGACTTTTTCGTCCATGGGGCTACCTCCCCCATGGACTTGTCAAACTGGTCCAAACGATACAAACGAGCCTCGGATGGACGACGCACCCACGTTAGGTGGTCGTCAACGCGGTGCGCCCACTGGCGTTACCGCACCAGTTTTGACCAGACGCCGACCTGACCCCGCGGTGTCCCCACGTGTAGCCTTTCCGTGTGAGTTCCCTGGCTGCGCCAGAGCGTTTCTCACCAGCATTGGCCGGGGCGTGCATCAACAGCGGGCACACAAGGTCTGGTACGACGAGAGACAGAACACCGTCTCCGTCAAGGCACGATGGACCACCGAGGAGCTGGCTCTCATGGCGAGGCACGAGGCGAGACTGACGCAGCAGGGCGTCAGGTTTATGAATCAGGAACTTCTTACGGTTCTCCCGGAGAGGTCCCTTGATTCCATAAAGGGTCAGAGGAGACAACAGCAGTACAGGGCGCTGGTCGCGCGGGCTCTCCGAGCTCCGCGTGAGCCAGTCGCGGCTGCTCCACCGTCAACCACCCACCTGCATCGTCCTGCAGCACAATCCGGTGCTGCTTCGTACGAAGCGGCCAGGGAGCGTGTTCAACAGCATCTGCGTCAGCTCCCAGCCGTGAACTGCCCTGAATTCCGCACCGAGCGGCTGGACGCCATCGTCGAGTCGCTTTGCGTGTGGGACCGCGCGCGCGTCTTCGAAGAGGTTTCGATCTACCTCCGAGAGACGTTTGCAAGACCACCAAGAGCGCGCGGTGTCAGGCCGCCAACCGGCGCGGATAACAATCAGTCGCGCCGGCAAGCTCGCCGAGCCGGTTACGCGAGGGTCCAAAGAGCGTGGAAGCGCAATCGAACGACGTGCATTCGGGACATCCTTCGGGACAATCGAACCGACACTGCACCACCCGAGGACGTCATGGTTCCCTTCTGGGAACGTATCATGACGTCCGGAGGTGATACTACACCCAGTGTAGCAACGAGCCGTGACGAAGAGATCGGGGAGTTATGGGCACCTGTCACGCTTAACGAGGTGAAGGATGCCCTACCTCCAGCTGGCACTGCGCCAGGACCGGACTCACTCACGGTCGAAGAGTTTCGGCGGGCCCCGCTTGGTATCTGGGCGCGCATATTTAACATCTTGATGCTCTGTGGTAGACTCCCGGCACATCTGTTGGAGTCGAAAACCACCCTGATACCGAAGAAAAGCGGTGCCTCCGAACCAGGCGAGTTTAGACCGATCACGGTCTCGTCCACGATCGTGAGGGCCTTCCACAAGGTTCTGGCCAACAGGATGTCTAAGCACATCCGGCTGGATCCGCGTCAGAGGGCCTTTCAACCGATCGATGGATGCTCAGAGAACATCTTTCTGACTGACTTCGTCCTGAAGTACGCCAGACAGAACCACCAACCGCTGTTCATGGCGTCTCTCGACGTTGCCAAAGCGTTCGACTCTGTGACGCACAATGCCATTCTGGGCATACTCCGCTCGTCCGGAGTCCCTGCCCCGATGATCGACTACGTCGCCGAAGTGTACAAAGGGTCTACCACCAGGCTGCAGTGCGACAAATGGACCTCCCATGCCATTCACCCTAATTGCGGGGTTAAGCAGGGGGATCCGTTGTCGCCAATCCTGTTCAACATGGTTATCGACCGGCTGTTTTCTCGTCTCCCAACAGAGACGGGCATCCAGGTCGGGGATACTGTGGTGAGCGCGATGGGATACGCCGACGACCTGGTGCTCTTCGCGTCGACGAAAGTCGGGCTCCAACAACTGCTCGACATAACCGCCGAATATCTGCGGGACTGTGGCTTGTTGGTCAACGCGTCGAAGTGCTTCACTGTTGCAGTGAAAAATGTTCCGAAGGAAAAGAAAACGGTCATCGATGCGAGGGAACGCTTCCGATGCCTCGGCCGTCCAATACCGGCGCTGAGCAGGACCGATGACTGGAAATATCTGGGCGTGCCGTTTACTCCTGAGGGGCGACTCAAGTGTAACCCACTTGACCGCCTCAAAAAGGAGATTGAACAGCTAAGAACGGCGCCCCTGAAACCGCAACAACGACTATTCGTACTACGAACAGTCATAATTCCAGGTCTATATCACCTGCTCGCCCTAGGAGCGACGAACATCAGTTTGCTCAATAAATTGGACGTGACCATAAGGGGCACGGTACGCAAGTACCTCGATCTGCCGCACGACGTTCCGAACGCGTACTTTCACGCCGACGTTAAAGACGGGGGTCTTTCGATTCCGTCCTTTCGCTGGACGGCTCCACTGCAGCGTTTTCATCGGCTGAAACGACTGACGACCACCTTGGGTGACGCCAGTCCAGAGGCCATGAAGCGCTTCTTGGAGCTTGAACTGAAGAGAGCGAGGCAACGGCTCGAAGATAACGGCGTGAGCGTAACAACTCGCGCCGCTCTGAAGGCTCGGTTCGCCAAGCTTCTGCACCAATCCAACGATGGTGCCCCCCTGAAGGGATCGCGTGGTGTCGAACACCAACATGCTTGGCTCACGGACGGAACCCTCTTTATGACGGGAAGAGACTTTGTTCGAATGAACAAGCTCCGAGTCAATGCCATCCCCTTGAGAACTAGGATGGCGAGAGGACAAGTCCGGGACAAGCAGTGCCGCGCTGGCTGCAACGACGCTGAAACTCTGAATCACGTCCTGCAGCAGTGTCATCGCACACACGACGCACGCATCCAACGTCACAACGCGTGTCTAAAGTACCTGCTCGACCGTCAGCGCCCGCAGGCACTTGTCGAAGAGGAGCCGCATTTTAGAACGCCCAGCGGCCTCCTCAAGCCCGACGCCGTTATCAAGAAGGGCCATACCGCCATTGTGGTGGATGCTCTGATTGCAGGCGAGAGGGCTAACCTCGACCGTGAACATCGACGGAAAATCGACAAGTATGCGGTGCTAGCTGACGAAGTCAAGACCCGCTACTCCGCCAGGGAGGTGGTTTTCACCTCCCTGACTCTGTCATCTCGCGGAGTATGGAGCAAAAGATCGTTCCACCACCTCACCAGCCTCAAGCTTCTCAGTAAAGCGGACGCCAAAGTCATGTCCACAAGAGCGCTGGTGGGTGGGTTGCACGCCATCAACATCTTCCATCGTCGGACAGCCGTAAGGCGTCGCGTGGGGATCTGATGGGTCGTGTCGGTGTCTGGTATTATACAAGTGCCGCCTTCTTACTAAGGCGCAATGTAGAGGGTTTTTAGTGGGTAAACGAACATCACGGAGTCCCACACTAGTCGAAGAGCCGACTGTTGTGCGTAAAGCATTTTCCCTCTTAAAAAAAAAAAAAAAAAAAAAAAAATAGCCAAATGCCTCGTCATCTAATTAGTGACGCGCATGAATGGATTAACGAGATTCCCTCTGTCCCTATCTACTACTCCCTCAACGGTACACCGCATTGCCGGGGCGAGGGGGCTTGCGTGGCATTATGATCCCTTGGAGCTATACCAGCGGGGCTTCGGCCCTGGCAGGTTCTACCAAGCCGGGTTGGTCCAGGGGGGAGTGTCCAGACTAAGTGTGTACCAACTCCGGGGCTCGCACGCTTGCCGCGCTGCCTCTGGGTCGTTCCTCTTCAGTGTCTCTGGCGAATGCAGTGAGGGTACAGCGGGAAACCCGGGAGGCCCCCTCGGATGGGGGGTTGACACGCCCGGGGGCCGCGTGGTAGTACCGGGGCCCGACTCGGGAGTCGCTACCTGGGTGGGCTGCCTCGCAGCAACGCGTGTAAAAAGCTTGTGTTGCCCCTGCAGGGCCTGGTAGCACCAGGACGCGGACCTGCAGGGGGGCCGAGTGTTGTCTCCGCCGAGGCCACCTGCAGCAAGCCGTGGATGCGTATGGAGTGGACCGGCCCGGGGGAGGGTCGGGGCGGGAGTGCGGGCCCTGGGGCGGGGGCTGGGGCGTTGGCTCTGGTTGTATGACTGGGGCCAGCGGTTCGGTGTGGGGGGAAGGTGCTGTGTGTGGTGTTCGAGCTGGGGAATCTCGAGAAAAGCCCTACTTTATGGAAAATGTCCGAATCCAGCAAAGTAACAAAGGTGTCATCGGACAGTGGGCTTCCCGCGGCCCAAATATCGAAGGGGACGGAGACGGGTGCCGAAGTCGGCATCGCGTCTTCGGGTGTGGTCGAGGTGGCGGCGGAGAGGAGCACCCCTATGGGTCCTCCGGCTTCGCCGGGTGTAAAGAGACGGGCGTCTGGCTCGGGACGTGAGGCGGCGGATGCCTCGTCGGCGACGGATTCGTCCGTTTCGGCGTCGCGACCGGGGCCGAAGTCCCGAAAAAAGACGGCGAAGAAACGCATGAAAGCGGTTTCGGGGGAGCCTGCTTCCGACGACGGAATGTCGACGGATGCGAGCGAGCCCGGCCGAATACGAAGGAGTTGCTCTCCGCACGTGCGAGCGGCCGTGGCTGCGGCCGCCCCGCCTGTGGGAGCGGAGGTTCCGGCCGAGACCTGGGAGGTCCAAGCGGCTGGGCGAACGAAAGGGAGAAAGAAGAAGAAGAAGACGGCGGGGCTTGCCCGTGCTGATCCTGCGGTTGGGTCAGGTTCGGCACAACAAGTGGCAGCCCGTTCTGGGGGTACCCCGGATCGGCCGGTGGCCTGTTTGACCGTGCCGGCCACCGCCTTCCGGGGAGAAGGGCCCCCAAGGCATATCAGCCTGATTGCGCTAACTGCTCGGGCTGAGCAGCTAGCGGGCGAGGTGCGGTCGGGCATTATGGACCCGACCAATAAAGTCGCCAAAAGTGTCGCCTCGTTTATCGAGGAACGGGTTTCTGGGATTCTCTCCCTCCTGGTCGCCGTCACCGGGAGGGTCGAGTATCTGTCAGGCGAGTGTGCAGGGCTTCGCTCTGCGCACGAACATCAAGCTCGTCGCGTTGGTGACGAAGGAGAGAGAGGTAGTTCGCGTGCCGTGGCTTCCCCGGGATCAGGAAGCCTCATGGCCCCCCTGAGATCGGGGCGCCCGGCCACGTTTGCGGAGGCAGTGGGTGGAGCGCCGGCGACTGCGGTCGCTGTGGTCGCTGGACCTCGGCCGGCGCCAGTGGTGGTTGCCCCCCCGAGACGTCCCGCACCGAGAGCGAGGCGCGCGCCTCAGCACGCCGTGCTGGTGAGGGCGGCCGAGGGCGCAATGGCGCCTGCCGAGGTTAAGGAGAAGTTGAAGGCTCTTGTAGACCCTGGAAGGGCCTCTATCTGCGTGACGGCAGTTAGGACTGTCCAGGGTGGAGTTCTAGTCGAGACCCGCACGGAGAAGGAACTCGATTTCTTCCGGGCAAGCCAGGAGATTCGGGAGGGCGGGTTAACCGTGATGGCGCCGGAGGCCCCTCGAAAGAGGGTCGGCGTCTTTGCGGTTCCCGCCGAGGTTACGGAGGGGGCAGTGATGACCGCCCTCCGTGCTCAGGCTGTCCCTGACATGGGGGAGGAGGAGTTCCGTGCAGCCGTCAGGCTTGCACGGAAATTTAATGGTGATCGAGCGGGGCCTCAAGGTGCCCACTGGGTGCTGGAGGCCGCGCCCGAGGTGGCAAGGGCGCTGGTGGCGAGGGGGCGAGTTTTCCTTGGCTGGCATTCGTGCGTCGTCAGAGAGTATGTAGAGGCAGACCGGTGCTTCCGGTGTCTGGGTTTTGGCCATGGCACGCGGTCCTGCCGGAAGCGTGCGCTGACATGTGGCTGGTGTGCGATGGACGGGCATTCCGCCGCGGAATGCCCGTCGAGGGAGCAGCCTCCCTGCTGTGTGAATTGCAGGGAGGCAGGCTTGCGGGCCGCCCATAGGGCCATGGATGGGGCGTGCCCTCTTTACCGGGCTGCCCTCGAGCGAGTGAGGGCTGCAGCGGCCGAGGAGCGGGTCCGCGCTGCGGCAACGGATGTGGAGGCGATGGAGAAAGAGGAGACGGCTGCTGCTGCGGCGGCTGAGAGAGAGGGAGAGTGTCCGAGGGCCTCGGAGGGCCCGGCCTCACCCGGTCCAAATGGCTGAGCGGTGTCCGCAAAGGGGGGCCGTCGCCGCTGTTGCTGGGGGTCCAGTGGGTGGTGGGCCGGTTGGACTTCGTGTCCTCCAGCTCAACTGCCAGCGATCTCGGGGGGTGATGGCTGAACTCGGCCAGGTGCTCACCGAGGGCTGCTTCGGGGCCGCCCTTCTGCAGGAACCATACCTGCGGGCGGGTGGTGTCGTGGCTGGGCTCCCGGCGTGGTTGCGAGTGTTTCAGAGCGGCGACGGCGGATCCGCGGTCGTCCTCGTTGACGCGTCGCTTGATGCGACGGTGGTCGTGGTCCCTGGCGGGGGCGTGGGTGCTACGGTGTGGGTACGCGGCGGTTTTGGTACTATGTACCTGTGCTCCATGTACTGCCGGCATGGGGTGCCTCTCGATAGCTATCTCCAGTATCTGGAGTGGGTATTTTCCCAGCTGCGAGGGGCGCCTGTGCTGGTGGGCATGGACGCGAACGCTGTGTCCCGCCTGTGGCACTCGAAGAACCGCTTTCGGGGCCACCAGAATGCCGTCAGGGGCGGTGAGCTTGAGGCCTTCATAGTCGCTACCGACGTGGAGGTCTTGAACGAGCCGTCTCGACATTTTACGTTCGATGGCCCCACGGGGAGGTCGGACATCGACGTTACCCTGGGGAGGGGTTTTGAACAGCTGTACCGGGCTCGGTGGGAGATCCTGCCGGACCTGGTCCACTCTGACCATAATAGTGTCAGTGTGACCCTGTCCCGGGTCGGCGGGGATGCCGACCGTCCGCTGCCTGTAAAAAGGTGGCGGACCATTGGTGTAAACTGGGCGACGTATGGGGCGGCTCTTGCGCTGGCTGCGCAGGAGCTGGACCGCGATGCGTTGGCGAGGGATGGTCCGGCCGCTCTCGCGGGAGCGGTTGTGTCCTTGGTTGAGGGCGTAAACGGCTCTCAGTTGGGGGCGGCTGGGCCGTCGCCGCGGCGGAGGTCTCGGTGGTGGGGCCAAGAGCTCGCCCGGCTGAGGAGGCTCGCTAGACGGGCGAGGGCTGCTTTGCAGGGGGCCAGAAGACGCGAGGCGCCGGTGGAGGTCCAGGTGAGGCTCCGAGTGGCGTATCGTGATGCGCACCGGAGCTACCACCGCCTGGTCCTCCAGAGGAAAGAGGAGGACTGGCGAGCCTTTGTTGGTGGGGTCGGAAATGCTGATCCGTGGGGGGACGTGTATCGTATCCTCAGGGGTCGGCGTGGTCCTGCTGACATCGGCGGTGTAAGGGTCGGGGGGGTGCTCGCGACCTCTTGGGATGCGAGTGCCACGGCGCTCTTGGAGCATTTCTTCCCGCGGCTCCCAGATCGGGAGCCCGTTGGGGAGGGCGTTCTTCCGGCGCCCGATCCCCCGGCCCCAATCACCCTCGCAGAGATGAGGCTTGCCCTCAGGAAAATGAGGGTGGGCGGTGCGCCCGGGCCTGACGGGATAACCGTCCCCATGGTGGGGTCGCTCGTCAGGTATGTGCCCGACCTGATGCTGGCCATGTACAACGGCTGCTTGGAAGCTGGGGTGTTTCCGCCTCAGTGGAAAAGGGCTCGCGTCGTGGCCATCCTGAAGGGTCCTGGGAGGCCGTCTGACGAGG